>CM041645.1:24238521-24317115 GCA_023333625.1 Bothriochloa decipiens
CCCCCCCCCCCCCCTCCCCACAAATTCCAGCCATGGATCTGCCTTTTGAGCAAGAGAATGATGGGGTGGAGGCTATATCAGCCTTCTATTGTTCAGCCCCCCTGATTTGTTCCTAGATCCACCACTGGACCTCAAATGTCATGCGCCTAAATGTCAGCACAAGCGCCACCGAGTTGGTCGACAAGCTAAGGTCGATGTATGTCGTGGCCATTGTGGTGCTCGCGGATGGGGCTCACTAGCTTGGAGCTCACTGGGTGCTCGACAGTGGTATTGGTGCAGGGCTCAGCCGTTAGTGCGAAGATATGAGAGGACCCACGACGGTCAGAGAGAGACCAACTTCGGCGGGTCAGAGAGAGACCAACTTCACGAAGTGCGTCAGAGAAGGCTCATGTGCTTTAGAGAAGAAAAGCGAGACAACTGAACGTGGTGGGCCACCAGCTTCCACTTAGTATTTAGAGCGGGGCCTCATATTTTTTCCCAGGGATGCGACTAGGATTAATCAAGGAATAGCTGGGTCTAATGACCAAGGCTCGCGGACGTCCAATACTTTCTTAATGGAGATTTCCATCCCATTCAGTGTATGTGTGTTGTCTGGTTTCCAATGTATTAACTCTATTTAAAACTTTTGTTTGCTCTTCTTCTTATATGACATAGCAGGAGCAGGGCTCCTGCCAATTATTAAAAAAAAAAACAACAGATTCAAAGTAGCGATCAAGAGCACAAATGGACAACAACGAGCGGGCATTGCATCTTCGGCACCTTCTCCCTTGTAGTTTTACACACTAGTTGTAGGGGCGCGTCGATGGGGGACAAATCTTGATTGGTAAAATCTTGTAGTCGTGAAACCAGCAAACCATAATAAGATATATATTTTATAGTCTCCATTACATTAAGTCAAGGGGCAGGAGTGGAAGGTGCGCGCCATTGTGCGCGAAATTAATAGATTAATAACCTACGAAAAGAGTGTGTACAAATATTTGGCATCCAACCAAAAGGAAGACGGTTCTATATATTAAGTAAGCAAGATAATGCACAATTCAGGTAGCCAATATGAAATTTCCAAAATCCAGTTGATGGAGCACAAATGAAGCATACAGTGTATAAACTGCATATTGTTTGCACTTTGGGCCATTGCCTTGCCTCCATATATGTTAGGTGATGAAATCACATGAACATAAAATAAGATGAAAACAATATGCTGGTCGCAAATTATATTTTATTCTGTTTTAAAACTTAAACCCCAAGGGGTATTTATAGACCCTCTGGCTTCGCCATTTCAGGAATCTTACAAAATTAGTCATGACACCTCCTATACATTTAGCTAGAAAGCAAATCGGCGAAGTGATGAAACACACTTCGCCCCTTTTCTTTTGTTTCCTTAAGAAATTTTGGACTTGATCATGATTTCTTGACTTAGCAGACAACCTTGTTGATCCTTCATGCGAAGCCGCTACGTTAGCTTCGCTGGTCATCAGGAGTTTAGCGAAGTCATCTTCGCCAGGTAACCTGAAACATGTGAAATCATATGTGCGAAGTTTGAAATAGTCACAGCGAAATGTCCACGTCATCTTCGCCGAATATTGCATTGTCTCAAATATTTATAATGAAAAGTTTATTCTCGACTCCAAAGTTTGAGATGGAAGTTTGTATGTCAAAGTTGTTTTCCAACACCAGCCCCTCGCGGGCGAAGGCCTACTCCAAAGGTCTTAATCCCGCGAAGTTTATGTAAACTTTGCCTGACAAACGCCGTCCAAACTTTAGAGTTGGCCCATTAACCTTTGAATTTTGAAGCCAACAGCTAGTTTTGACTGTTTGACTGGACTTGTCTATAAATAGCGATGCCCCCTGGAGCTGTCGTTTTCAGAAGAGGGGAAATTCTGCCAAAATTTTTCTTGCGCTAAAAAGTTCAAAATAGTTTTTGTGACATTTGGTGTTTGTGTTTGTCTTGTCTTGAACTCTTGAGCGAAGTTTGTCCGACAACTTCAGCCAAGTTTGTTCCTTCAAATCTTTAAACTTTTGATATTTTGTTGAAGTTGTTTTGATCTTGACTTTTTGTAGATGTCTTCGCGAGATTTGCAAGATCAACTTTAGTATTAGGAGAGTTCCAAAACCGAAGAAGATAAGTTTCAGTTGGATTCTGATAAAGAGGGCCTTGATGGCGTTGATGCATCAGTTGAGGATTTGGTTAAAGATGATGAAGGTTTCACCTTAACTTTTGGGAAGACTTTGTTTGAAAAAAATAATCTTGATGAAATGGTACGATTGAAGCTTGTTGAGCGTGATCAAGTGAGGGTGCCTGATCCTTCGGAGACTAATCTGAAGCCATATCCTGATGAAAGCAATGTTTATCAGGATCTATTCACTACTGGTCTTTGCTTCCCGTGCCAGGACTTTATTGAAGATGTGCTGAAGGCTTTAAACATTTAGATGCACCATTTGACTCCAAATGGTGTAGTTAGGCTGGCTCAGTTTGTTTGGGCCATGAAATCCTTGGAAGCTAATGCTGATATCACCGTGTTTTGCGAGCTGTTTGAGATGCACACCCAATTTAAGGAATTTATACTTGATGGGCGGGTGATTACCAAGTACTTTGCTTACTCTAGTTTTAAAACAACTCGTAATGCCGTTCAAGTTTCTCCGGCGATGAAGAATAAGTGGGGAGTTGGAGAGCGGTCGAGGTATTAGATTTACCATAAATTTCCCATGGTTAAGGAAAGAGATTCTGTATCAAAAAAGATGGTGAAGAGGTACCCATTGGCTGCTAGAATGGAGATTGAGAAATTTAAGTTGTCTCTATACTTTGCTACTTCCATGATTTCGAAGGCTACAGTGAAGGCCTACAAATCTATAGCTTCGCTGCAATGTGCTAGAGATCTTGCTGAGGAATATGCTACTGCCAGGATCTGGCCGTTAAAGAAAGGATGGTCTTTCCAGCGTTTCCATCCAAAGAAAGTTCGAGGAGTGAACTACAAATATCCAGATAATGATTTTCATCGTCCGAGGACATTTGCTTCTGATGAAGAATTTGTGAAATCTGTTGAGAGTCGTGCTGAAGATTTGCTTGGAAAATATGTGTTGAGTGAAAAGAATAACATTGATAAAATTCTCAGTGATTATAAGCGGTTGAATAGAGTTTTTGAAGTGTCTCAAGTGGAGTATGGTGAAAGACCTCCTCCTACTTATGCTCGGGAAAAGAAGCAGAGTAAGAAAAAAGAAACTGCTGCTCAGATTAGATCGAACAAGTGCAAGGCTGGCTAATCTAGCAAGGTTGTTGCTAAGAAGCTAAAAAAGAACCAGAGTCCTTTTGTTTTGTTGGACGCAGATGAGATTGATGCTGTGCTTGAACAAAGTTTAGACATAGAAGGGAATTTGGTTTTTGACTTGTGTGGTTCTGGAAAAGATGGTGGTGATGCTGCAAAATATGTTGCTGATGTTATTGTTTATGTATCTCAATATGTTGAAGATGAGGTGAGAAAAATTACTACAGTCTTTTCCTCTAGTGGCTTAACTCCGCCATTACTTACTCCACTAAATGGTACTTTGTAGAATCTGCAAGCTCAATGTTTTCCTGCTGTTGATGCTATCAGGGTTAGTGTTGGCGAGACTTAGTTTCTGAGAAGGAAACTTTGGTTGAAGATTTTCAAAAAACTGCTGGGCTTACTTCACCGAGAATTGTTTCTGAGATTCCAGAAATTGAATCTCATGATTAAAATGTTGGAATGACTAACGTTGAGAAGGTAACTTCGACTGTGGAGCCTACAAATGTTAATGCTGGTGAAGCTTTGCCTGAAAATGTGCCGAAGAAAGTTGGTGGTTCTAGAGTTTATACTCTAGATTTTGATGAAAGTGATGAAGTGGTCTTCGATGATGAGGCTAATGATGATCGGTTGGCTCGCTTGTCTAGTTCAACTATCAACGTCGAGACTGGGAGGAAAGTTGAATGTGACTTACACTACAAGGATTCACCTCTAATGCCACACCACATGGTTGTAACACCACTAATTTGGTTGCCATAGGGGGTCATATTGCAACCTTTTTGTAAAATGGTAGCAATATGTGCCTATAATGCAATGAACTAAATGTGTTGCATTATGTGTTGTTAGTCGTTGCAATAGACATGTGCCACTGCAACAAATTTAGAATTGTGTTGCAATTAATTGGCTCTATTGCTATGGTACCTTGGAGTTGCATTAGTATTTATGTTCGTTGCAATTACTTCATGTTATTGCAACTCCATTGAATTTGGTTGCTTTTACTCGTAAATATTGCTACGGTTGTTCTGTGTTGCAATAATCTTTAGTGATGTTGCAATTGCTAGGCAGTTATTGCAGCAACAAGTCCGAATGGATGCAATAGAATGTTCTTATTGCCACAGTTTCTTGGTGTTGTAATAATCTTCTATGGCATTGCAATTGTTAGTTAATTATTGCAACTAGAATCCTAAATGGATGCAATATCATGTTAATATTGCAACGAATTTTTTGTTTTTTGTGTTGCTATTGACTAATGTATTTGGTGGGCCTTTCTTTGTCTAGAGGACCCAGAAGCTTACGTGACATCATGTTATTTAGAGATGCGTGCGGCTTTCTTCATCGATCGATCATCATCATTTAGATCAAAGCGCCCTAGGAGGCCTGGACATGGGGTTGTCGAGCTATGCATCTGCACTGAGTCCTTGTGGCTATGGGAACCAACATCTCATATATCATCTGTAAGATATGTGCCTGTGCATGGGGTCATCAATTTTTCGCACGCCTATAGCGACCTACATATATTTTACTTTGTTTAACTAATATATTAAAATAATTTATTTATTATGCATTTACATGTTTAAGTTATTTTGATCATTTTATGGAAAATAATAGAATGGCAATAAATAATAGAAAACTAGAATAGTGATGTGAGAATATTGCATTTTTAGCATGTGTCGTACACTACTGCCTGTACACGAATGCCAATAAGTGATAATAGAATTCTAATTTCTGAATCAAAAATAACTTTCATCACATATCCTCTTCTTTGGGGCCATCATGCAGTCGAAGCAGTTGCAAACTTGCCGGCCACCTTTTTTTTTTTTTGAGCAAACTTGCCGGCCACCTTGTTGAGTTTTCAGCTTCTTGCGCCACGCCATCATCTGACGCCATGAGGCCCATCAGGCCTATCCAGCTTCCCTCCGTATGTGTATGACCATGTCACGTGCGTATTGTATGTATTTCAAATATAGTACAGTACATATGTATTTGGTATTTTTATTTTTTTAGGTTTTGCTGCCTCCGCCACTGTGTACATACAGGCCGCTTTCTCAAATTAAAAAAAAGGCCCAACAACGAATTGGTAGAGATAGAAAACCTACGAGACGTCGAGACTAAGGTCTACAAGTTCTGCTCGCCGCTGCCTTCTGATGTTTGGTGACTTTGCTAGTTCAATTGTTTTTAGCCGAATCTCCATTGTGCTGATTCGATCGTCACTCCATCGCGCGTTGTCGGCTGTTGCTACGTCGCCGGCCACGTAGGTGACTCTGACATAATCTGCGCAAAGCAAGCGACAAGTTAATGCCAGGTGTTCCAGGTACTATTTGTTTGCCCAATTGCTCCTAATTCCCTTTCTTGAGCTACAAAAATAATCAATGTTTAATTTACCTCCTCCAATTTTTATTCCCTAGAGGACAAGGTTTGGTAATCCCACATTAAAAGTGCATACGTGCAGATAGGACATTGCCATCTAAGAGTTGAGACTATTTGGTGGATAATCATTGTCTCAAGTTCTCAGTAAGGTAATTTATAGATTTTTAATTTTATTTTTAAACATATCTGGTATAATTCTAATTTGTTTTTGTTTGATGTGATCATTGTCATACAGAATATATAATGTCACCTGAAGATAGGAGTTGGATGCGCTTGTCTCATACTGCAACTGAGTGGCAGCAGAAATTTTGATAATTTCTGGACATCATATTTGGTGGCACATCGAGAGGTGGAACTGCTGCTTACCCATGTCATACAGACCATAGTCTGAGGTTCAACGTCTTGTTCTTACTAGAGGGTTTGATGAAAGCTTTATCATGGAAGGAGTAGTTTCAAATGTGGAATTACATAACCAAGATGCACGTCCAGCTGATGTAGAAGTAGCCAATGAAGCCATGGCACAAGAAGTTGGAGATGACAATAATGAACAAGGTGCACTGAGTGAGGAATGTGGTGCCACTCATATGGTTAGATCCCTAATCAGAGGTGCTATACATGGAGAGATCACTGATGACAATGAACAGCCAAATGAACAAGCCGAGATCTTCTTAAAATTATTACAAGAAGCAGAAAAGCAATTGTGTCCAGGTTGTATGGAAGCTACTAAGGTCTCTTTTATTGTGGAACTTTTTCAAATTAAGTGCTCGACTGGCATGAGTAACCATGCATTGGAGGCGATACTTAATTTGTTCTCAAGGATTTTGCCTAAAGGCCATTGTGTCCCAAACACAATGGAGAAAGTGCAAAAGGTGGTTCGAGATCTAGGTTTGATCTATGTAAAGATAGATGCCTATGAGAACAATTGTGTGTTATTTAGGAAGGAAAACAAAAATCTAGATACATGTCCCAAATGTGGCGAGTCTAGGTGGAAAACGCCTGATGATGGTGCTAATGGTCAGAGGGGCAATGCGGATGACGGTGTTGATAGAACAAATAAGAAGTGTGTCCCACGTAAAATACTATGTTACTTTCCTCTTACTCCTCGGCTACAAAGATTATATATGACAGCGAGCACATCATCACAAATGCGATGGCATAAGGAAGAATTGGTCAGTGATGGCAAAATGCGCCACCCTGCTAACTCAAAGGCGTGGAAGCACGTGGATAAGGAGTATCACTGGTTTGCAGAGGATGCTCGTAATATTAGGTTGGGTCTTGCTTCTGATGGCTTCAACCCCTTTGGCATGCAAAATGTTATGTACACCTGTTGGCCTGTTATCCTAATCCCTTACAATTTTCCTCCTTGGTTTTTTGAGAAACAACCATATTGGATGATGTCGATGTTGATACCTGGTAAAAAATCTCCTGGAATGAGTATTGATGTATATTTGAGACCCCTCATCGATGAGCTGAAGAATCTTTGGGAAAAGGGTATTGATACATGGGATGATAAGGTAAAGAAGAGTTTTACATTGCATGATATTCTGCTTTGGACAATTAATGATTTTCCTGCATATGCGATGCTTTCTGGTTGGAGCACAAAAGGCAAATTTGCATGTCCATACTGCCACAAGGATACAGATTATTTGTGGTTAAAATTTAGGAACAAGCATTGCTACATGGGACATCGTTGTTTTTTGCCCTCGGACCATCCATAGCGCATGAACAAGATCAGCTTCAACAATGAGGTGGAAACCAGGGAGGCTCCAGTAACACTTTTTGGTCAACAGGTATTGGAGCAATATGAAACTTTTGATCAAGTGAGTTTTGGAAAGGGGACATCAAAAAATAGGAAACGAGATGAAGATGAAAGATGGCACAATTGGAGGAAGAAGAGTATTTTTTTGAGCTCCCTTACTGGTCTTCTTTGCTCATAAGGCATAATTTGGACGTGATGCACATTGAGAAAAACATATGCGAGAGCATACTAGGAGAAATGCCCCTCTCCTTGGAGTGAAAACATGGAGAGATATCCACGAAGATGTAAAAAAGAAAATAAAATCTCATATTATGGTAAGTTCTGATTTGCTTTCGGTTATGTACACTAGTAAGAAATTATTTAAGAAGTGGCCTAGTATTAATGCCTTTTTGTTCAATAGAATAAGTGGGACATCAAGGATAACGAGGAAAACAGGAAAAAGATATGGAAAATTGCAAACGAGCATTATAGAGGATGACGCTCAACATTTGGTGCTACTTGCAAAGCATACACCAGCTATGACGAGAGAATGAGACACAGGCCAGAAGAATTAGACATTGTTGAATGACACTATTTGGTGATGTATTTTGGCAGCGAAGAATTTGAGGTTTGATAACATTTATTTTATTCTTGCCAATTGCACCTGCTATAAACTAAATGATATGTTTCAAGCAATTCACTATTTTTATTAAGAACAAACAATTCCTTATGCAGAGGATTAGTGACAAGAATTCTCAAAATTGACAAAATCAAAAGATAAACCATGTGAATGGATCAAAGTCCTTTTCTGAGTTAAGCTATGAGAAATAACTTCATAAGCACATGTACATGCTTCCTTACGTAATGAAATGTCGCTAATTTGTTACATCCTCACCATATTAGAGGGACCCACTAACTGGTGATGAGCCAAATGATTTGGACCTTTATATGATGACACACTCTAAGAATGGGAGATGGACAAGCCAAGAATCTAGGGATGTCTATGTGAGTATATAACAGCATGTATAGACCTTATTAATCGATGCAAACTAAACTACAATTTCTGTCTAATTAACTACATTTATTATCCTCTCTTTTATAGGACAATGCAAGCAGGAAAATTTTAGATTGGGAAGCAAATGGAAATAAAAACTTCATCTCAGATGTCGAGCAAAATCATATTTTCCAGACAGCCTACAAGGAAACAACAAACTGCAAATCAACTAAGATCCATGCTAACGGATACATGGCAAAATACCCAACTAGAAGCCAGCTACTTACCAGTACCGTGTCCGTCAGGACGCGACACTGGCCGACACATTTGCAAAGCTACAGGAACTGCATGAAACTCAAGAGGCTGAAAGGGAAGCGGAAAGGGAAGAACATAGGCGCCAGATGGAAGAAATGTAGAAGGCAAGGGAGGCTGATAGAGAAGCACATAGGCGTCACATGGAAGAGTTTATGTCAATGATGCAAGCAATACAAGGACAAGCATCATTGCAGCAGGTAATTTTAGTGTAAAATCTTAACTTGCCAAACAGATTAAGTTAATTTGTTTATCTATCTCTAGGTTCTATACCTACTTGATGGTTTAGTCTTTTCTTATTCTGTTGAACTGAAATCATGCATGTGCTCAGGTAGCTGGCTACAAACCATGCTTATAGTACTCTATTTCTTAGTAAAGGTGTTGTTATGGTGTAGACATTATGCATATATCTGCTAACTTTTTCAACAGAAATCGTGGGATATCAACCCCTTGGGAGCATTTATATTAACAAAGGAAGAACCCAAAGATAGGTCAAAGTCTAACAAGAAGATCCTCTAAATTATCAGCACACATAAGGAAACCGAAACTTTTGAAAACTTTTTCCTTCTTCTGAGTATATTCCTTATGTTTAGCCTGTCATTTAGAAGTAACCAAGTGAAGAATTTTATTCTGGGAACACACTTGGCTTTCCAAAGCTAGGCCAAATGGCCTAAAAATGATGTTGATAGAACCTTCTAATATAAAATGCCTGACTTCCCCAAATGAAAGTGCATTAATCCTTATTACCACCATTTAGAGCCAAAATGTCTTTAGTTAGTAGTATCAATTCATTATATGCTTCATGGTCATGGGAATTTGAATGAGAGCTTGCTTGATTGAACGTGTAAACATCATTTTTGTACTTTCAAACTCTAAACATTATTTTTCTGACCAAACTTTTAATGCAGGGTAACAAAGATGGGGGACAAATTGCCGAGGTTGCTACAACAACAAACATGGTTGAAGGAAATGTAACAACTACAGAAAGTGATGAAATATCAAATCAACAGGTAGTTCAAAAATAGAAGAGTGTTTAATGTTTTCATGTCATAGTCCATAGTATGAGGCCTAATTTTCCCTCCAACTATTGATTTGTAGGATAACACACATAGCAGCCCGCTACAAACACAGCATGTAGCTACTGCAGGGACAAGTATTGGTCACACTAGCAGCACACCGCAAACACAACTCCTATCTACAGCACCTGCAGCTACCGTTAATACTTGTGCAACTAGGAGTGCTACAAATAAGTCACAAACAAGTCAAAACAAAGAAGGGAATCCAGCAGTTTCTTATACTGCTACAAAAGCACTAAAGGATGATGCGGCTAAGAAACGAGCATTAGGCAAAAGGAAAGACCAAGCTGGCAATACAAAGGTGATCTTTTTGTAACTCCACTACCTATGAATATTTGTGAACCTGATTTCTGTTGAGAATATTGCCTGATTGACTTATTGGTTTGACTTGTAGCCTTTACACGGGGTGTTTTACTTTTGAATAATTCTACAAATTAAATTTTCAAACAAACCTGCAAGCTATTCTTTAGTTTAAGATTCCAAATTGCTTACTTTGTTGATTCCATGCTTGTGTTGCCAAAAGAATACAATTTCAGTTTACCTAATGTATATTCTAATTGTTAATGATTCTTTTTAGGGGCAACATGTGTAGTTTGAGTGGAGCGCAGGATTGTTGGGATGATCAACATCAAGGATTCTTTTTAGGGGCAACATGTGTAGTTTGAGTGGAGCACATGATTGTTGGGATGATCAACATCAAGGATTCTTTTTAGGGGCAACCGTACCTTTGTTGTAGTGCTCCATAGCTCACTGCATTTTCATGTGATCAAAAGATTGTGATCTTTGTCGGATACGTTATGTGTTTTAGTTGTGCGTTTGTTATCTACTAAGTTTGACATTGGATTGTTTTTATTTCATTAATTATTTGTACGAACAAAGTACATTTTGGTTTAATGGATGTTTATAAATGTTTCAATCATCATATATTGTTGGTCATGATATTATTGTTTGTAGCTACCAAACATAGCATTGCAATATGGACTATTGGCATAATCATTTGACGTTGCAATATCTCGTACCAATAAAATAATGTGTGTGGCAATAGATGTTTCCACCTATAGCAACCACATTATTTAGTGTGGCAATAGAGAGGCCATCTCTAGCAACCAAACCATTTGTCGTGGCAATAGATGGTTCTACCTAAAGCAACCACAATGTTTAGTGTGGCAATATAGAGACTATATTTTGCAACTAAAATTTATTGTGGCAATAGAGGGTTCCACCTATAGCAACCACATCGACAAGTGTGGCAATAGGATATCTCCTTTAGCAACCAAAACATCCGTTGTGGCAATAGAGGGTTCCATGTATAGCAACCACATAGAAAAGTGTTGCAATTGGGAGACCACCTATAGCAACCAAATATATGTTGTGGCAATAGAGAGTCTACCTATAGCAACCACAAAGATAGTGTAGCAATAGATGATGCTTCTATTGCAACGCTACTAATGTGTGGCAATAGGGTCTATTGCAACACCCATCGTCGTTGCAAGTGTACATATTGCTACTCTTCAGGTATGTGGCAATAGATATCTCTGGCAACACCTAGTGTGTTGCAATAGTTATTATTGGAACACCCATAGTGGTTGCTTTTAATATGGCTCGCAACACTTCATGGTGTTGCAAGAACACTCCATTGTGTTGCAATAGAGAAAAGTCTATTGAAACACTAGAATAAAGTGTTGCACAATCCTATTGCTACCATCACAGTGGCAATGCCTGGCAACCAAATTTTTGTGTTGCAATTGTGGCTATTGCAACACTTTTTGGCCTATTGTAACACTTTTAGGACATTGCATCAGGAGGAATGCTTGTAGTGTTAGGGGAGCACGTTTCTACAGGTGAGTGTTGTGTTCTTGTATCTATTCTTCTTATGGGATTCTGTTGCCTTCTTTTGCTGATCTTTATTTTATATTTTTCAGAGACTATTTTTCCTCATGCACCAACTTCTCCTAAGAAAAATGTGTACCTTGGTAAAATGAAGAGTGTCTAGCAGGATCCCACAACTCCTATTGTACCTACTGGTACGAGTGGTGAGGGTGAAGTTTCTGATGCCCTAAAGCGTTCTCTTGAGTTTTGTCAAGAACAAAGTTTGGGTTTGGACTCCTTCAAGTTTATTGGCATTGGGGCTGATAAGCTGCGAGTTATGCCGCGAAGCTCTAAAGTTCAACTTTCTAAATGTATTGATGAATCTTATACTATCCTAGATGCAGAACTTGAAATATCAAAGAAGCCGTTGCTTGAAGTTGCTAATGCTAGTTTATCTATGATGTACAAAGGTTCTATCTTTATGAGAGGTTTGCGAAGGGCTTAGAGGAGAAAGAGAAAAATTTTGCTCTTCGCGAACGCGATTATCAAGCTGAGATTCAAAATTTGAAGAAGCAACTTGCAGAGAAAGAGAAAGAAAGGGCTGATGCTGTTGATGCTCATAACGTTTTAGAAGGTAAATTGATCGGTGCTCTCGCCCGTGTTGAGAAAAAGGAAGATGATATTAAGAAAATTGCTGAGGATAATGAGAAGTTTAGGGAAAGCATGAGGCATATGGAGAGAAGGATCAAAGAGCACGATAAACCCTTCTTTGATAATTGCAACCGCATTTGGGAACTCTACTTTGAATATTATGATAAGTTTGGAGCTAGACCTAGTGAAAAGTGTTGGGATTTTGGTGACCGTGATAGTTTTTTCAGTTGGCTTTGTTGTCAATATGAAGATTTGTCTCAAGTTATGGAGACCACAGTTGATATCGGTGTCTATTATTCTGCTCGTGCTTTGTTTCATCTGATGAGGCAAAGTCAAGATCCCTTGTTTAGCCAACTTTGCGATGACAAGTACAAGTTTCCTTCTGTGGACAACTTGATTAATGTTAATAAGGCTACTTAAGTGTTGTGCAACAAGTTCCTTGAGCAGTACTGGCGGTCAGGTGGTCGAACTCATTGTTTTGATAAGGCTAGAGAGAAATTGCAGAGGGTATGTTTTTCATTTACTTGATTTTTGTTGTTGCTTCGCTTTGTGCCTAACTTTTCTTTTGTTTGATAGAAAATTGTGAAGGAGATAGAGGCTGCTCAGAGGAAAGCTGAGGAGGATGCGAAGAGGGAGGTGAGGGCCAAAAGTCAGAGTGGTGCTGGATCAAGCAATGTTAGTGGTGGCCATGCTTAGGTTTTAGTTGTTTTCTTTTGTGAAGGAGAGAAAGTTGAGACATGCTAACTTTGCATCGTTATCCCTATAAAATATGAATTTTGAGGATGTTTAAGTTAACTATTATCCATCCTGCGTAGGTTCCTCGCGCTTAGCCTACGCAAGATGTCAAAGATATTACTCTGCTGATGATGTGTAAAAATGATTTAGTTTTTGAACCATCTGAATTTTATGATTTTCGCGCGAAGAATAATAATTGTGATATCGATGATTTTCTTACATGTAAATCTTTTCTTTGTGTTCTTTCTTCTTATTTCCACTTTGTATTTTGGGGATTTCATCTTACAAAATTTTTGTATATGTAAACAAGCGATACCGTTAGCCTACCCCAACTTGCTTGGGACAAAAGGCTATGTTGTTGTTGTTGTAAACAAGCGATACCGTAGTATCAGGCCTCCTAACTATCCAGTATTTGATTTCATAGATTTTGCTCAGGTAAAGTTTGATATGTTTGTTTTTTATTTGTTTCATGGTTGTGCTATATTTGACAACTTCTTTCCTTATAGTCGTCGAGATGAAGTACTTCGCCAGCAAATGTTTGCCAGGATTATCTGCACCGCGAAGCTGATGAAATTATTAATGAAATTGTTAGCGACATACTCGGTGACGCTGCAGAAGTAGTTAGCTCTCAAGATGGTTAATTTATTGTACTTAGGGTTTGAGTTTTGAATAGACTATAATGTGTTTGTTGTATCACTGCGAAGTGTATGTTTTTGCTTCGCTTGAACTGGTAAATAAATGTATACAAGATTGAGTTGTAGTAATTTTCAACCTTTAATTTTTGTCGTGTTGAGATTTTGTTTTGAGAAAAATTGGCCTTAGCAAATTTTTGAAACGCCATCCCTTCTTTGTCATTTGAAGTGGACACGTACGCTTCACTTAGAAGCTTACAACATTTTCACCTTAGTGAAATCTAGTCGAAAAATTTGCCTTAGCAAATTTTGAAATGACATCCTTTCTTTTTCATTCAAAGTGGACGCGTACGCTTCGCTTATGGCTTTTTCACCTTAGTGAAGTCAGGTCGAAAAATTTGTCTTAGCAAATTTTGAAACGCCGTCCCTTCTTTTTTGTTCGAAGTGGACACGTACGCTTCGCTTAGAAGCGTACAACATTTTTACCTTAGTGAAATGAAGTCAAAAAATTTGCCTTTGCAAATTTTGAAACGTTGTCCCTTCTTTTTTGATTCGAAGTGGACACGTACGCTTCAATTAGATGCTTATGGCTCTTCCACCTTAGTGAAATCATGTCAAAAAATTTGCCTTAGCAAATTTTGAAACGCCGTCCCTTCTTCTTCGTTTGAAGTGGACGCATACGCTTCGTTTAGAAGCTTATGGCTTTTTCACCTTAGTGAAATCAAGTCAAAAAATTTGCCTTAGCAAATTTTGAAATGCCGTCCCTTCTTTTTCGTTTGAAGTGGACGTGTACGCTTCGCTTAGAAGCTTATGGATTTTTCACCTTAGTGAAATCAAGTCAAAAAATTTGCCTTGGCAAATTTTGAAACACCGTCCCTTCTTTTTGTTAGAAGTGTGTACGCTTCGCTTAGAAGCATACAACATTTTCACCTTAGTGAAATCAAGTTAAAAAATTTAAGCAGGACTCGTTTGAACTGGATAAGTTAGCTTTTTTTATGTTTAATAAAATATTAATGCTAACTTATATTTTTGTAAAGTTTATGCCGATGTGAGAGTATATTTTGGATATACTCTTCAGTATTTTGTGTTTTTGGTTAGGTAATGTAAAGACATTTTTTTGGTGGAACTACTTTCTCATTTATACTTCATGAGATTTACAAAGAGACTGCCTCATTAAAAACCACTCATCCTTCAAAGGGCTTCCCCTGAGTGAAAAAAGAGTGTAGCTCGATTACATTTCGAAATGAAAATTTGCTTCTAAGGAAACTTCTACTTCTACTTTGCGTAAAAATAAATAATCTTTTGCTTTTATTTTGGGGTAAAGTAAACTACTTCTGTGATCCTGCTTATGGGTAATACTTGTGAAGTGCTTCTATGTTCCAAGTGTGATTAAGTTCTTCACCTTTCATGTTTGTGAGATGTATGCACCTTCCTTGTTTGTTCTTATGATGATGCAAGGTCCTTCCCACTTTTGTTAGAATTTTCCCACTGTGTCTTCGTTCCTTTTTCTTTTGAGCACAAAATCTCCTGGTGCTAATTCTGTTGCCTTGACTTTTTTATTGTACCACTTCTTTGTTTCAATTTGGTACTTCTTGATATTTTCAAGTGCTTCATTTCTTTCTTCTTTGAGTAAATCTTTGCTTGTTGCTTGATCTCCTTCTGTGATCATTTGAATTTTTGTTCATGGTCCTTCGTACTTTATTTCTTCAGGAGTCATTGTTTCATCTCCGTATAACAACTTGAATGGAGAAAAATCTATTGGCCTTCGCTTCAAAGTGTTGTGGGACCAGATTACTCTTGGTAACTCATATACCCATTTTCTCTTTTTCATGTCTGTTAGGCACTTTGAAATTCCTGTGCAAATTATCCCATTTGCCCTTTCCACTCCTCCATTGGACTATGGATGTCTTACTAATGCGAAGCAAAGTTTGATTCCCATTGATTGACAATATTGTCTAAAATCTTCGCTGTCAAATTGGGTTCTGTTATCTACTGTGATGTGTCTTGGAACTCCAAAACTGCAAATGATATTTTGTCATAGGAACTTTTTCATTGTGTGAGATGACATGTTGGTAATTGGCTTCGCCTCAATCCATTTGGTGAAATACTCAACTGCTACCACTACGTATTAATAGTTGCCTTGAGCTGGAGGTAGCTTTCCGATTATGTCGATGCCCCATCTTGCAAGTGGCCATGTTGGTTCGATTGGCTGTAAATTTGTTCCTAGTGCATTGACTTTGCTTCCTACCATTTGATAATTGTGACATGTCTGGATTACTTCTTTGATGTCATTTTGAGTAGTTGGCCAATAGAAGCCTTGTTTGAAAGCTTTACCAAGTATTGATCTAGCCCTGGCATGGCATCCATAGATTCCTTCGTGTATTTCTTTCAGCAGATTTTTTCCATCTTCTCTTGAGATGCATTTTAACAAAGGCTGGTAGATTCCTTCCTTGTATAGCTCTTCATTGATGATTTTGTACCTCCTTGTCTTTTGTTTCATTCTTATTTCATCAACCTCATTTTCTGGCTCATAAAATCCTCTTAAGAATGCCATGATTGGTGCTCTCCAATCTTCACTTTCAATGATGTGTATTTCCTTTGGTTGTTCTATTTTTGTCTTCGTTGAGGCTTTGGTGATAGTTTGAAAGAATATTTCTGGTGGTAAGTCCAACTTTTGTACAGCAGCTTTTGCAATTTCATCTGCATCTATTTTATCATTCCTTGATATGTTCTGACACTGTTTTTTTCAAATTTGATGAAGTATTGAGACAGTTCTACTGCCCATTTTCCTAATCTTCTAGAGGATTTACAGCCTTGTAACAGTGGTTGATTTGTTGGCACTCTTATTTTGTGCGCTTGAAAGTAGTGCTTCAACTTTCTTCATGCCATAAGTAAACTGAAAGGGCTTCAAATACAAAGTAAACTAGAATTTGTCTTGCTGAGTGTTCATTTTATTCTTCTTGTATCAACACTGCACTAACTATACTTTCATTTGCTGATACATATAGTAGTAAATTTGCCGTTGGATCAGGTGTTGCTAAAGTTGTTGAGTTGGATAGATGCTTCTTTATTTCTTTAAAAGCTTCTTGTTGCGCTTGACCGTATTTGAAATTTTCCTTTTTTCCTTTCAAAGCCTGAAATATTGGGAGACTTCGCTCGGCAGACTTTGATATGAATCTATTTAGCAAAGCTAATCTTTCTGTCAGCTTTTGAATGTCCTTAATATTTCTTGGCACTTTCATGTTTAATATTGCCTTTACCTTCTCTGGGTTTGGGTCAATGCCTTTTGTAGAAACAATGCATCCTAGAATTTTGCCTGTTTGAACTCCAAATGTACATTTTTCTAGATTCAGCTTTAAATTTTCTTTCCTGAGATTTGAGAAAGTTTCTTGCAGGTCTTCGATGTGTTCTTCTCTTTTCTTGCTTTTTACTACCAAGTCATCTATATATGCGAGCAGATTTCTTGGTATTTGATCTTTGAGGACAGTGGATGTCACTCTGATGAAAGTTGTGCCTGCATTACGAAGCCCCTCGGCCATTCTTCGGCCATTCTTTGGAAGCAATAGGTTCCAAATGGAGTTATAAAACTTGTGTATTCTTCATCTTCTTTTTTCATCCAAATTTGATGATAGCCTGAATAGCAGTCAAGGAAACTAAGCATTTCACTCTCTGCTGCTTGATCCACTAATGTGTCTATTCTTGGCAAAGGGAAGTTGTCTTTTGGACATGCCTTGTTGAGATCTGTAAAGTCTATACACATTCTCCATTTCTTGTTCTTTTTCTACATGATGACTATATTTGCAAGCCAAGTTGTAAATTATACTTCTCTTATAACTTTTGCATCTAGAAGTCTTTGCACTTTGGCTTTTGCAGCTTGAGTTCCGTCTTCGTATAACTTTCTAAGCTTTTGCTTTTTTAGTTTGAAATTTGGGTCAATATTTGGCTTGTGTTCTATGACATCTCTGCTGACTCCTCCAAGGTCTTGTGCTGACCAGACGAAGATGTCCTTGTTTCTTTGCAGTACTTGAATTAGCTTTTCTTGTTTATCTTTTGATAAGTTTGTGCCAATGATAACTTGTCTTTCTGTCACCATTGGATCAAGTGGTACTTTCTTTGTGTCTTCGCAGGGCTTCGCTTTTTCTTGCGCGTTGGCATTTTTCAGTTTTGAGCTCATCTTCTTCTTCTTCTTCTTGTATGAAATGGACATTTTTGAAAGCTGGGCTTGAATCTCTTTCTATATTTCTTGCTTTTGTTTGATCACCGAAGATAGTTATGATGCCGTTGATTGCTGGCATTTTCATGCACAAGTATGGATAGCTTATTATTGCTTTGAAGGAATTTAAACTTTCTCTTCTGAAGATTGCATTGTACTGGCTATGCATTTCGACTACGTCAAATGCAATTTGCTCTGTTCTTGAATTGTTCACTGCCCTGAATGAGACTGGTAAAACAATTCTGCCGATGGAGTTTATTTTCTTTTCGCAAAGCCCTGAATGGATGTTTGGCTCTTCCCAAAGTTTTTTTGTCAATTTTCATTGCATCTAAAATTGTTGTGAATAAGATATCAGCTGAGTTACCACCATCTACTAAAATCTTTAGGACTGCCCATCCTTCAATGTTTGCTTCTATTATCTTTGTATCCATGTGAGGGTAATCTTTTAACTTGAGATCTTTTTCTGAGAATGTGATTGGGAGGTGAGACCATCTTTTTTTCTTAAATGGGCCTTCTACTGCAATGGAGTTTACTATTCTAAAATAATTTCTTCTTTCATTTCTTGTATCAACCTCCATGCTGTTTCCACCAAAGATTGTCATGATTCTTCCTTTTCTTGGGATAATTGCATTCCCATTGCTTGTTGATGCTTCAAAGATGTTATTGATGTGTTGATTTTGGTGATTGCTGTTCGCCACTGAACTTTTAGGATGGAAACTTTACTATTGACTTTGGGTCCATTGATTTTGCGGACACATTGCTAGCGGTTGACAGTTGTAGATTGGCGGAGGTGGTGGCATCATCTGTTGAGGGTAAGTTATTGGTATGTAGTTTGTTCTTTGGGGAGATAGATGATTCACAGCTTTCATTTGTGCAGTTGCCCTATTTTCTTCTTATATTTCTTCGATGCTTTTCTTTACTCTTGGACACATTTTGGATGTGTGACCAACCCCTTTGCCACGTATGATGCAATACATTTCTTCGGGCTTTAGAATTTTTTTTCAAAGTCCCTGCCTTGATTGTTGTAATTTGCTCTTGGCTGATTATTTTCTCTGTAATTTTTGTCTTGTTGAAAGTTTCTTTAGCTGTTTGAGTGCTGGCTTGTGTTGTTGACTTCGCTTGAATTGTTGATATTGTTGATTCTCTGGAATGGTCTTGTTCTATGTTTGTCATTCTTGTATGTTGAAAATTGTTGTTCGGCCTTCACATGTTTCTGTCTCCTTGCTCTTCTTCTATTCTCTTTCTGTAATCTTCGTCGGATTCATAATACTTTCTCATTTCTTCATATAATTTTTCCACTTTGGCTGGTCTTTCTCTTTTGAAATGTGAAGAAAGTTGACCTGCTCGCAAACCTTTGATTGCTGCAATGATGATGACTTCATCTAGGATGTTTGGTATTTGTGCCTTTGCTTGTACAAATCTCTTGTAATATTGGCTCAAGGGTTCTTTTGGTTGTTGCTTGATGTCGAAAAGATCACCACTTGTGAGTTCGATTCTTTGCAAGCCTTGAAAGTGTAGAAGTAAAGTTGTGCGAAGTTGATCCTAGGATTTGATTGATCTTGGTTTTAGCGAAGAGTACCAATGTTGTGCTGGTCCTCTTACAGCCATGATTAGTGACTTTGCTAATGTATTTTCATCACCTCCGCTTGATGCGACTGCTGCTTCGAAGCTCATCAAAAATTACCGTGGATCCGACATACCATTGTAAGTTAGAATGATGTTGAATTTGAAACATGCCGGCCACTTCGCTAGCTGAATATCGATTGATAGAGGCGATTCTATGTCAATTGTTGTGATTGAACTCTAATTTTCTTTGTTGGTGGTGTTTTTGCTTGCGGAATTTGGGTCTTGGATCATGACTTCACTCTCATTTTCTATTTCATCATTGAGCTTTCTTAATTCAGCCTCTGCTTCTGCTATTCTATGTCTTAGGGACTTCTCTTTGGTTTTTGCTCTTGCTTCTTCGAGCTGCTTTTTCTTGATGATAAGTTGGTCTTTGAGTTCTTTGAGTCTTCTTTCTTCGTTCTGAGTTTCTTCATCTTCTTTTATGGGTCTATTCTCTATTTCTATCTCATCTTCCAAAAATGTATCTTTGTCTTGGATTGTATTGTCTTCAACCGGAGCTGCCTTTTTGCTGGTTTTTGCCATTTTGCATCCGCGTGGCAGTCGTGGGTGTCTTCGATCACACAAACAGACGGCGCCAGATGTTGAGTAATGAAATCACATGAACATAAAATGAGGTGAAAACAATGTGCTGGTCGCAAATTGTATTTCATTCTGTCCAAAAACTTATACCCCAGGTGGTATTTATAGACCCCTCCGGCTTCGCCATTCAAGGAATCTTATAAAATTAGTCATGACACCTCCTATACATTTAGCTAGAAAGCAAATCGGCGAAGTGGTGAAACACACTTCGCCCCTTTCCTTTTGTCTCCTTAAGAAACTTTGGACTTGATCATGATTTCTTGACTTAGTAGACAATCTTGTTGATCCTTCATGCGAAGCCGCTACGTCAACTTTGCTGGTCATCAGGAGTTCAGCGAACTCATCTTTGCCAGGTAACCTGAAACATGTGAAATCATATGTGTGAAATTTGAAATAGTCACAGCGAAGTGTCCACATCATCTTCGCCGAATATTGCATTGTTTCAAATATTTATAACGAAAAGTTTGTTCTCGAATCCAAAGTTTGAGATGGAAGTTTATATGTCAAAGTTGTTTTCCAACAGTATACTCTTCTACAGACCATACATCGAAGGTTGGGATCTCCATATATTCATGAAAGTAGCGCATTACAAAAAATAATCACCAAGTTTTACAAAGAAGGCCTTGAGTCACAAAGTCTCTTTTTTTAGTAAAAATGGCAGGAGGTATGCCATTCAATTAAGAAAGAAATTTCCAAATGAGAACCCAAAAAATTGCACAATACCTCAATCTGAGCTAGACTATGAGTATGACTGCAGCTGACCACATCCATCACTGTGGGTTGTGGCAGGGACATACCCATGGCAACACCAGCCGAAAGACATGATGTGATGGTGATTGCAGGGAACCGATAGAAAAACGGGTTGTAGCAAGTAAAGAAATCGTCAGGCTCACACACTGAATTTTTTCCAAGAATTTCGATGGGTTTTAGCAAAAAAAAGAAAAAAGATAATCAATGACACAAGAAACAGGTGGAATGACATTCAATAATCATTACCTTCTGTACGGAAAGACAAATGAAACCAGGAAGGCACATAGCAAAGTCTATATGTGAATTTAAAATTGAGCGTTCATACATACAATTGTGAAGCTCTGTATAGACACAGACATATGAAATGTGTAACAAGGCACAAATATTTTTGACATGAGGGCGAACTTTTACCGTTTTAGCAGCAGACGCATCAGCAAATAACCTTTTGCGAACGTGAGTGCTCTTGTCAGTAGACCTGCGCCAAAGTGTAGGCAAGAATGTTTTCTTTCCGGTCAGGTAACTTAACCTTTTGTTTTCTATCGAATGAAGCCGGTGATCTGTGAGCATAGGAGGTGGACCTTAGGCATTTCTGAAGCAAACACAACTGGGACCAAAATGGGATCTTCGAGGAGAAACCGGTAAAAAAGATCAAATAAGGCGCCACTGCTGAATAGCAAAGCAGATTTCATCTAACTAAAATACTGCTGAAAGAGTTGGAGCTTCCAGGCCAAATAAAAACAGTGCTAAAAATAGCATGCATTATATTTTGTAGGGCATTATCAACTGTATATCAATGTAGGAAGCAGTGACCACCTTCAAAAAATAACTTCCGCACCATACATAATTGGAAGCCAAGCATCTCGTTAGTAATGGTACATAATTCAGTGTACAAAGCAGTGGCCACCTAGATAGCGAATGTTTCAAAAGAAAAAAGAAATTATCAAAACTATTAAAATACATACTTCCAGCAGGTCGTGCTAGGTAGGATGATCTTTGAAGGAAAACAAAGATATATATGATTCCTTGAACAACGTTGAGACCCGATACAGATGTAGGCGGTGTCAAGCTGATTAGAAAATGAAGGCATAACAAACCAGAAGGATAAATGATCTAAAACAGGTAAAATCTATTTTAAAAATGAGCATAGGAGATACCAAACAATAAAGCTTAATTCTAGCTTGTCTGAAGGAAAAATAATGTCCCCACATTCCAGATCCAGTGAGGCTAAATCTGAACCCAAAGCTTGGCAGGTGGGCACAACCACCTTTTCAGTAAAGTTGAGGCTCACCGAGCCATATGCCCATATGTAGAGCTAAAAAGAATCCTTGCTTCCTATAATTGGAGGCTAAGAACAAGCTGTTTTTACAATTCCTATGAGTTTTATATCTATCAGCTATTCTGTTAATTGCGTACTGAGTCCTTTGCCTGCTGCTCTTATTTTGTACGCAAATGGAAGAACCTAAACAAACTTTTTTAAAAAAAACAACAAGGCCTTGATCCTTTTTAGGGAACAAAAGGTAAAACTGTAACTACATTTATGTAGCCAACATATATGAATGCTCTCATAATGTATTAGGTAATGCCCTGAAGTCATTTGATTCATACAATTTTTTCCCTTTAGCTCAAACGAACTGAAAATGTGCATGCAGGAAAATGAAAGATGACCAAAAGCCATTTGCATAAGCCATAATGAAATAATTACATAAACGAATGTTCTCATAATCATGAGCTGCTTTGGTCAAGGCTTTTGATTCATACATTTTCTTTATTTTAGGACAAACAAACTGAAGATGTGCACATACGAAAATGGAAGATGACCCAAAAAGGCCGAAGGATTATATACAGAGGACCCATATCGGGTACTTTGGTACCACATTTTCAATTAACTGACAATCCTATGTCAACACCTTGGGCTATAATTAAGTCAAGGGAGAACCAATATGTAAATACAAATTAATGGGAAGAAGCACAAACCTTCCATTTCAGGATTTTCACATTGCTGGTGTTAAATCCTTCACCACCACACTGTTTTCATAAGCTGAAACCTGCACATCGGAATCTTTGTTGCCAATGTTAACCAAGGCATCATCATAAGCATTAGGCAATGAAGCTCACCCTATCATACACAGGGACCAACGCTTGTGCATCCCCTGTCTTCCCATGCTTTTGTTAATCCTTTTCATCCTCAGCTAAGGGAAAAAGGAGTAGAAATGCACAAATGAAATGAGAGATCTCTTGCTCGCTAACTGCATAGGTCGAGGAAATCAAGAAACCATGTCGCAAGCTGAGTTGATTTTGCATCTATTCTTACCCGACCCCTCAATCTTGGGCTTGAGATGGAGATTGTCACCCTGCCGTGGTAGGCACCTCACACCACGAAATAAAATGACAATTGTGTTCACTGTATTCTGTAGGTATATGAAGAAACTGCACATTAGGTACAGAGCACATATATTCAATATGGAAATACTTAAATCATTAGAATAGACCATGGAACACATCATCTGATTGCAGCAGGGACTTGAAGAGAAGCAAGAAAATATGCATCAACATATATAAGATGAAACTGTAGCACTGTAGGAGTTTGCAGCTTGCAAAAATAGCAAACAATTCTTCTTCTATCAATTGATCAATATCTCTAGGTTGCTGATAAACCACTCTATCCCAGAGACACTAATTCTTTCATCACCCAAAAAACTCTAATGTTAGAAAATTGAACCACATGATGAACCATAAAGATTACCAAACGTATGTGGAACTAAATATGAACGCTGAAATTTAACATAAAAATAGGCTGCAAGAGTAATGAAGCAGCATAAGTATAGAGGACAGAAGATTTGGCTCAGTAAGTTGCCAATCATCATTTGTTCATGAATCCGGAGCTTCAAGGCATGGCAACAAATGGGCTAATGTCAGAAATTTCATAATATAAGTAACAGCTCATGCCCAGTACCTCACAAGCGAATGAACATCAGATCGTGTTTGTACCAAAATTTGGACTGGCAGGCGCATAGCTTAAGCTCCTTGAAGAAGACTCTGCCGGAAATCGGCTAAATACTGGTAATAGCTGTTTATTGAAGAATCATCTAATTTGATGTGAATCGGCTAACTAGGATTGGCTATTTGGAGAGCACGCGGGCCGCGTCGACTCCAATTTGGTTTGGTAAAAAAGGCGCATTGACTACACAGGACTCTACAGGACAGGATAGTAGGGCCCAAGTTATTGAGTCTTAGTAGTTTTCTAGTTTATTTCCTTATTTTGCATGTCATGTCAGGTTAGGACTTGATCAAAGCCTAGAGTATAAATATGTAAGCCCCGGCACCTATAATCTCTCTCGATAATCAATACAACAATCTTTCGGCTCCGACCAAACCCTTAGGAGTAGGAGTAACGTAGATCTCGTCGAATTCCTCATCAAGCTAGGCTACATCGGGTCGTCCGACCTCTGGTTTGCTATAAGTACCGTCATGGCTTGTGTTTTCATTTAATAAGGCTGTATCAGGTCGTCCGACCTCTTGTTATGCGTTAACACGGCTAGTTATCGGCTCTATTAGGTGTGGCAACCTGATAGATTCATTAAGTTACTAATGTTGATTGTTTTTTATTGTTTATTTATTCATATCAACATCATTGCCCGATCAAGTAGATTGGGCTTATATCTTCTTAGATTCAATCATCATCAATGCACATCGTGTTTTTTCTCATACCTTGATGATTGGTCCTGTGCTTGCATTAGCTAGATTTCATCAATCTTGTTCGTGACATGTGGCGCGTTCTAGGGTATAGATGGTTTTATAGTAAAGCTATGGTTTTATAGTAAAGCTTGTTAATCTTCTGGGGGTTTTTAGTGGCTGCAGTGGATTAAGTTACCGATCTCACTAAGATGGCATCCGGATTCAGACATCGTCAGTTAGTAGGCCTCTCTTTTAGGGATTTTTGTACACCTAGTTCGTTCTCATGTCGAGATCGGCTATTTAGTCGATTTGCCAGAGCTTCACCCATAACGCTACGTGCATGTATCTGTTTAAACACTAGTTGGTTCATTGAGCTTGTTGGGCGCGACTGGGTCTAAAGATTTTAAATTTGACAAGTCCTCTGGGTTTGTTGGGCGCGACTTAGTCTTTAGATTTCAAATTCGACAAGTTTAGTAGATCCATTAGTTTTGATCTAGATTATTGCAACGTGCGTTGAATCTTTATATATCGTATCAGTTAGATCGGATCGACTAAAGGTTTCATGCTTTCACTGTGTATTAAGATAGCCATATTGACTAATTCTTTACTGTTTTAGACACTACTTGTGCTTAATATTGTCTTGTTTAATTGTCATGCCATAACTGATTGTCTTATTCATGCATATCTACTTGCTGGTTTATTACAAAAGCATGCTGGATGTTACTTTCTAGTCAATGTCATGATTAGATCGGCTATTTAGCCATACATGAGGAACTATCTAGAATCACACTGGTAGGTTCCATAATTTGACTATTCTTTTCCTCCTTGTCAATAGCAGGGTCAAATTGACTGGCATGCCTCGGACTCAATCGACCGGTTAGCTGCTAGTGAAGTCATAGGGATTGGAGAAACGCTCTCGCTCCAGTCTACCTAGCTTGTGAGAGACCATTGACATGAGGAGTCAAATTTTTTGCGTCAACACTCTTTTTGGCATGCCCAGTGGAACCACACAATCGTCAACCATGGCTCTAACAAATGCATTTGATCTCAACCTCAACAACATCCTTGATGTCATGATGGATGAGCTTCCTCTAGAGCATAGACAAGTAATTGAGCAAGCTGCAGAGCAACTGAAGCAAAAGTGTTTGACGTGCTTTGAAAGAGTGCATGACAAGGTGGTGTTGAAGACACAAATGCCTAGAATCTTGATGCCAGGAGAAACAGACCAAGGAGATGAAGCAGACAAGAAGTATATGCTTGAACAACTGCATAAGTTGATTCATGAAGCTATGACAAATCACAATGCACACTTCTTGAATACATTTGGCAACATCATGAAGGACATCTTTGCTAGTTTTCCTGTAGATCAGTTTGGACCTGCTTATTTCAATCAAAATACAATAGCAGGTTCTGGTGGTGGCTTGCATAATCCTCCCAAGACCGATATCCCATCAAGTTCCAATGGAGGTGCAAATGGTAGTGCTGCTCCTCTTGCACAACAGCCGACTGGTGGTCCTCCACCCAATTTTGGTACATCTACAACAGTACCACCTTTGGCTCATAAAATTGCCCCATCTGTTGAAAGAATCAGAAGAAGCGTGATGAATCAAGCCAAAGAGGGAGGAGCTAGTCAAGTCCAAGGAAGCAATGAAGAGCCACCAGCTGGCTTTGCAAATGTTTCAAGCTATAACCATTGGGGAATGCCTTCTTTCCCAAGCATTAGGGGACCTACTGATCCTAATGATCAATTAGTCAGTAAGCTTGCTAAGGTGATGGAGAAGCAGTTTGGCATGAAGGGGAGTCAATCTAGATTGTACAGCATGCCATATTCTGAATGGTATAATCGTCTAGAGCTTCCACGACATTACATAATTTCAGAGTTTTCCAAGTTCATTGGAGAAGATAGTACCAGTACAATGGAGCACATAAGCAAATACTTGATTCAGTTAGGTGATGCTGTAGTTGAAGAGATTCACAGGGTTAGGTTCTTTGCTTTGTCACTGTCAGGACCAGCATTTACTCGGTATTCATCTTTGCCAAGAAACTCTATTACAACTTGGGATGAGTTAGAGAGCAAATTTCATGCTTATTTCTTCGATGGAGTTGTTGAGAAGGACATTAATGACCTAACCAGTATGAAGATGAAGAATAATGAGTCTAGTCTAGATTTTATTCAGATTCAAGCAAACGAAGAGCCTGTTCTTTTCATTGAACCTGTCTGGCAGCTAGTTGTTGAAATTGGCTATTCAAAGGATGCAACCATACTTGAAGGAGAAGCTTGTTGGCATGCATTTTTGATAACCTTGGAGCACTGGCACATAGAGTGGTTGTAATATCTGATTATGTACAACTGCCACGTTAGCAGAATCGCTTCAAAAAATCGGCTAATGTAGCTGATTATTATAATTCTTTGGTTCAGTATGGTTCAGAGGAAGAAGTAGAAGAAGCTGATGCCATTGAGTGGAACCTTAGCAAGAAGTTTTTCATCAAGCATCGTTGGGGTAGAACACAAGAAACATATGATTTTGATACCTCGAAGGCTGACAAAATCTTTGATTATTTGCTGAGCAAGGATCATATTAAGGTGTTACATATGAAGCTACTCAGTCCTAAGGAGGTGAAAGGAAAGAAGTACAACATGTTCAAAATTCCACCACTCATTCCACTAATGAGTGCAATGTGTTCAGGAAGCAGATTCAGAGAGCCATTGAGACTAGAAAGTTGGCTTTTGACATAGCCAATAAAATGAAAATTGATGATCAACCCTTTCCTATTGCTATGGCTGATGTTGTGCTACCCAAAGGCAAGGCTAAGGTACTAACTTTTGCTAGAGCAAAGGAGTCAGGGGAGGTAGACACAAGACTCCAGTTGACTACTAAAGAGTATCGAGAAATCAAGAGGAGACACGAGAAGCAGAATAGCTGATTTGACTATCTTGAGTCATATACGATGGCTGAGAGGAGGCCATGCATAACATCTCGCATTCTTCTTAATAAGTGGCAGAGGCAACAGGAGAAGGATCATAAAAGATGGCTTGAAGAGCAAGAACACCAAAGGATGCTTAAGGAAGAAAGGTATGAAAGGGAGCAAGTTGAATCACATTGGAATTTTCCTTTCTTTAGGCGTTGCTAGAATGAAGGCTTGAGGTTGCCAACCAAGAGAATGGCCCTGAATGCACGATCAGTACAGGGAGTGTAGGTAATCTCAAACCAACCCCCGGTCTATTCATGAGAGTCTTGGACAACTCCATGAGGTTCGACACATTAATAAATGCAGAATTCATGATCACTATGATGCATATGATGAAGATGTTAAAGAAGTGCAACATGTTTGGCAAGAAAACCAATGGTGCCCTAGTGGTCTTTCTAGGAGTCAAAAAAGAAGAGTTCAACATTTGAGGGAGACTGAGATCAAGCTTGAGAAGGCTAAGAAAGCTAGGAGGGCACAAGTTTGGAAGGCTAAGCAAGCAACTGATTCGGGTAAATTGGCTCCTATTGGTATGCAATGTATTTTGTCTGCTGAGTTCAAAGCGTTGAAGAATCAAAAAGTCTACTCTGACTTCGATGAATCAGAGTATGAAGAGACAGCTGCTTACTTGGCACTCACTTTCCAACCTGTGTTTGACAAGCCCATATGTCATAGACATTTGAAGGCTTTATATATCAAAGGATGTGTTAATGGTAAGCCAATGAGTAGGATGCTCATGGATGGAGGTGCTACAGTTAATCTTATGCCCTTATCGACATTC
The DNA here is from genome assembly GCA_023333625.1 of Bothriochloa decipiens. Lineage (NCBI taxonomy): Eukaryota > Viridiplantae > Streptophyta > Magnoliopsida > Poales > Poaceae > Bothriochloa > Bothriochloa decipiens. The sequence goes on from CM041645.1 coordinate 24,266,684, forward strand.
AAAAAGTTGGGCAAAACCTATGATGATTTGATCAAGACAAACGTACAATTGAGGGATTTTGGAGACAAAATTTCTCATGCCGGGGGGCAATTAGTGTGAAGTTGACAACTGGTAGTAGGTCCATGATCACCACCTTCTTTGTTATCAATGGAGAGTGATTCTACACTTTGCTTCTTGGAAGGGACTGGATACATGCCAATTGTTGCGTGCCTTCAACCATGCATCAACATGTGATACAGTGGGTAAACAATGATGTTGAGATTGTGCCTGCTTGTAATACCCGGTTTTAAGAATAAAACCAGATATACACCATATGTGAGTCCTAGGATTCAATTCCCACATATAGCTACAAGTAAAGGGTAGTATCATTAAACAATACTTAATATATAACGTACTTACTATAAAAAAGATACCCTTAGGTAGCAATCATGCGGAAAGACAGCTATGATCTTTAGGTAAGGATTCCATCCACTGGATCCAACTAACTGGTTGATCACAAGTCTAGAACTTCTCCTGTGGTGGTGGGGAAATAGCAAGGGTGTGTCCATGTCGAACTCCCCAAGTATAACAACAAGGTAGTATAATCCCATACCACACGATCTAGTGTAATTGAATAATGAGTTGAACATAAATAATTTAAATGAACATATAACAATTCCCTCAGTTTTCTGAGCCGCCCTGTCCGTGGGCACGGACGATATATCGATTTAACTCTGCGTAGAGGTGCACACTTTCACTACAGGTCATGTCTTACAATTGAGTGGGTTAATTACTCCCAAACCACCACAAAACATATAAAGCCACTAAAAGGTTCATCTAACGAGTTAGGAACGCAGGGTCATTGGATGTAGCAAACCCTTCTTCTAATATGGCACATCCCAGTTATAACACATAATGAAGAAGCAGCCCTATACCCAACTCGCAGAACTCTAACTAGCTAGAAAAGTGCCTTTGAACAACTAAAGCCAGAGCCATATATCCCCCATAGCTGTACATAAAGTCCCAGCTTTTGCCAAAGGATAACATTCATCTTTCATGTTTATATCACATTCATCAAACAAGCCCAAGATCATGGTCATAGAAAGAAAAACCCAAGCTATACTTGCCTTAAACTTAGATCCTTCTTCAAGTCCAAATCTTTGTAGAACTTCTTATTGATCTTCAACTTCTTCTTGTTCACCAACACAAAGCTCACCGTCTCGACTAGATCATAGAACACCACAAAGGCATCTATGCAATCACATACGAAGCAAACAATAGGACTAAATTAGAATAGTACACCAAGCATAATAAAACAGTTTGAAAAGCTTTTAAAACCAATCTACGTGATGTTGGGTGTCTCTGCGATCTCGCTGACTCGCTTACGGCGACGCAGCAACAGTAGAACAGCAGCGAAATCGACTTTGAGGGTAGCAGTTTAGGGTCGTGGCAGCTTGATCTCAGCGATGGTGGTGCTTAGGGTTACGGCGGCTGCGCAAGCCCGTGCATAGGTGGTAGCTAGCATGAGGGCTTTTGGAGAAAGGCAAGACGATGCACGGTGATTCCTATTTAAGGGGTCGGCTAGCGTGGGGCGCATGCGAGGAGGAGTCGGGGTCGAGGCAGACTCGAGCAGCCCCATGTCCTGCTTGGACATGAGCTAGAGGAAGAGGATGACATTGTGCCGTAGGTCCCATTTGTCAGCGACTCAAATGGTGGGGCCATCTCGTCAGTTGGACAGAGGGAGAGAGGTGGGCGGCCTGCTTACTGCTAGTTGGGCTGGCCCAAAGGAAAAGGTGGAGTGGGCCAAGCAAAAAAGAAATGACCTTCAGGCTAGGAGAAAGAGAGAGAGCATCAGGCCGACTGGGCCAGAAAGAAGAAAAGTGAGGGAGTGAAAAGAAACCCTTTGTCTTTTATTTAAAGAGTTTTCCAAAGAGGATTTCAAGAGATTTTGAAATCATTTTCAAGTTTAGTCAAAACTGCACATCACAATAAACAAAATTGAGTAGCATGTATGCTCAAACATGTTCCTAAACCTATGATAAATTTTGATTTGATGAAAATATTATTTTTTATATTCTCATGAGCACAAAAATACATAAATAAATCACTTTTACTCTATTTTCAAAACTACAAATTTTAGGGTGTTACACTGCTGATGATTCAGTTAGTATTCCTCCTGTTGGTCATGATTACTGGGACCTTGAAAGTATTGAGTGTCTTTCTAGAAAAGAGTTTTATGGATATTTCATCTCTATAAATGATGAAGGTAACAACTGATCCAAGCAGTCGACTCTGAAAAAATATTTAATGGATAATCCAATTGATGGTACTGAAGGCAAGCTTGGATGAGATTTTACGTCGATCGACATCTTAGAAGAGGAAGATATTGGACCTGGTGATAGACTAAGGCCGACATACGTAAGTTCTAAGCTTGATCCTGAATATAAGCATAAATTAGTTGACTTTTTTAAAAGAATACAAAGATTGTTTCACCTTGGAATATTATGAAATGCTTGAATTAGATAAGTCTATTGTGGAAGATTGTTTGCCGATCAAAGAAGGATATCGACCTTTCAAGCAACCTCCAAGAAAATTCAAGACTGAGATATTTGATGATGTGAAGAAAGAAATTGAGAGGTTACTTGAAGCCAAATTTATTAGGCCATGTAGATATGCAGAATGGATTTCTAATATTGTCCTCGTCTATAAGAAGAATGGCAAGATGAGTGTGTCCACTGATTTTAGAGATTTGGATAAAGCTACTCCAATGGATGGGTATCCGATGCCGATAGTCGATATGCTTGTTGATGCAGCTGCTGGACACAAGGTAATCAATTTTATGGATGGTAATGCTGGTTATAATCAAATATTTATGGCAGACAAAGATATTTCTAAAATAACATTCAGAAGTCTAGGAGCAATTAGTTTATTTCAATGGGTAGTATGACTTTTGGTTTGAAGAATGCTAGTGCAACTTATCAGAGAGCTATGAATTATATATATCATAACTTAATTGGCAAAATAGTTGAAATATATATTGATGATGTGGTCATTATATCAGAAGGATATGAGCAACATTTGACTGATTTGATAGAAACTTTGGAGTATACAAGGAAGAATGGTTCAAAGATGAATCTACTTAAGTGTGCTTTTGGAGTTTCTGCTGGTCAGTTCTTAGGATTCATGGTCCATGAAAGAGGAATTGAGGTTGGAAAGAAGAGTATGGATACAATTGACAAAGATATTCCAACTAATAAAGTGAAATTGCAGTCATTACTTGGTCAGATTAATTTTATTAGAAGATTCATTGGTAATCTGTCCAGCAAAGTTTTACCTTTTTATCCTTTGTTGAAGTTGAATGATCAAGAATTCAAATGGGGTGAGGCACAACAGAAGACATTTAAGGAGATTAAGGAATATATGAAGTCACCTCTGGCGTTAATTCCTCCTCAATCAGGTAAGCCTTTTAAGTTGTACCTGGTGGCTGAGAACCTATCAATTGGCTTTGCCTTGATGCAAGAGTTTGAAGGGAAAGAAAGAGTGGTTTATTATTTGAGTAGGAAATTACTGGATCCTGAAACAAGATATATTTCTATAGATAAGTTATGCTTGTGTTTATATTTCTCTTGCACCAAATTAAGAAGATATCTACTATCTACTGAATGTGTTGTTGTGTCAAAGATTGATGTCATCAAGCACATGTTGTCAATGCCTATTCTGAATGGTAGAATTGACAAATGGATGTTAGTGTTATTAGAGTTTGATTTGATGTTTTGGCCAAAGAAGTTAAAGGATAAGTGATGGCTAATTTTATTACTCAACACCATAAGCTAGATGTTGGGTTGGTAGAGGTAGCATCTTGGGTTTTGTTCTTTGATGGTTCAACTTGTAAGCAAGGTGGTGGCATTAGCATTGTTCTTGTTTCACCTCGGGTGGCAACCTTTGAGTTTGTGTACCAGATTGTAGCAACAACAACTAACAATCAAGCCGAATATGAGGCAGTTTTGAAAGGGCTTCAACTTCTACAAGAAGTAAAGGCTGAGTCAATTGAACTATTTCATGACTCTCAACTTGTGATTAATCAATTACTCGGCCTATATGAGTGCAAAGATGAGATTTTGAAGAAATATTATGACCAATACAAGGAAATTCTCCAAAAGTTCATTATTGTGTCTTTAAATCATATTCCTTGAGCACAAAATCAGGAAGCAAACAGATTAGCTCAAGGTGCTTCAGGATACAAGTTAATTTCAGAAATGTCGGCTAATGATAAAAAGTTTCCAAGAAGTTGAGATATAAAGCAATCAAGTTTGTGTTGCTTGGAGGGCAATTGTATTATAGGACAATTGATGGTGTACTCATGAGGTGTATCAGTCAAGAAGAAGCTAAAACCGTAATGCATCAAGTTCATGAAGGAATTTGTGGTGCACATCAGTCTGCATACAAGATGAAGTGGGTGATCAGAAGAGCCGGGTATTTTTGGCCAACCATGTTAGAAGATTGTTTCAAGTATTAACAGGGGTTGTCAAGAGTGTCAAAGGTTTGATAATATTCAAAGGATAGCAGCTTCTTCTATGAATCCTGTTATGAAGCCATGGCCGTTTAGAGGCTGGGGCATGGACTTGATCGACCAAATCTATCCACCTTCGAGTAAAGGACATAAATTCATATTGGTGGCTATAAAATATTTTACCAAGTAGAGAGGTCACAATGTAGAGAGGAAGAGCAAGCTCCATTCCATTAGCTTCTAGCTAATTTAGTTAAGGGAGTGAGAGAGGGAAAGAGCCAAAGAAAGAGTGGAGTCAAAGCAGTTCTACCTCTGGGTGGACGAAGTGCCAGGCTTGTCGGCTCTCACTCCAACTTGTACCTCTATGATAGTCTTGCTACTTGACGTAAGAAGTTCGTGTTCAACTTTGGTTTTAATTCATTAAGTGAGTTACTTTCATAAAGCTACTTGTTTGTGGGATCGTTGTTCGTCCTTTGGACAGATCCTCTAGTAAGAGGACTCCTGATAGAGACAGATGTTCTTGATCACCGCTAGAGTCGTAGTCACCTTCATAGACATGGTGTCTAGGTTGGGGTCTACCTTCGTTTGCTGCACGCACCCACGGGTAGAGGGGTAGGTGGCTGGTGGTGACAGCACTGTCCACTCGTACCTGCATTCCCCCATGTGTGGACACAGAGTAGAGCTTGAACTGATATTGCTTGGCAGACCAAGTGCGTCAGTGCCTGAAGCAAGCAAGTAGTGGGAAAGTTATCATTGCTTAGGGTTTCTTGTGTTAGACAAACCACTTTACCCAAGCTACTCTTCATCTTATCATTCTGGGAGAACTAGTTTAGAGATTTCTTACACTTCTATTCCCTGTTGAAATATAATACCATGAATACTTCCGGGTGAAGGCTACAACGGTACTTCCATGCGCTTGCGGACTTTTCTGCTAATGCTAAGAAGCGCCAACAAGCTTTCTGGCGCCGTTGCCGGGGAATAGTTGTCGTATTTGTATCTGAACCAAGTTCACCCATGTGTTATTGTTTTTTATGAAAAAAATTTCTTCTATGATCAAAACCTTTCTTCATGAAGCCTATCTTTCAAAAAAAATGGGCATTGTTGATGGTCATTAACTACTGTTTTTACCATAAAAATGTCATTAAATACTTGGCAATATAACCCGACAATGTCTAAAAATGATTTGAATTTTACCTAGTTCCACTTGTACTTGGAATTTATATTTGTATGCATAAGTGCCAAAAATAAGTGCAAATGGACCAAAAGGAGGTAATGGAACGTGAAAGGGTAGCAGTCAGACCAAGTGCCAGGGTGCCCATCCTAGAACCAGGGCGCCCACCCTGACCAGGGCGGCCACCCTGAGCCTAGGGCACCCACCTTGGCCATGCCAGCTCTCAGACTCAGCCACGTCACTGATCTGCGAACACCTTCCCACGTCTTCCAACTGTCGAATCCTAGTTAGTTTGATCCAGGGGCTCCCGAGTTTGGTCACTTGGATCCACGGGCCGATTGTCATGCACTCAAGTGGTGAAGTCAGTTGGAACCGACTCCAAACTGAGTCAACCAGCATGCAACTAACCTGAGGGGATGAGCCACGACCGTTTGATCATGAGACGGTGCCAGGTGGATGGTGCCCACCCTCGCCAGGGCGCCCACCCTAGGCCTAGGGTGCCCACCTTGGCGGTGCTGGCAAATCGACTTCCCCTTCGGCCTACAAGTACCCCATGGTGCCCTCATCACTATATAAGGAGCATCTCGACCATTGAAGCAAGCATCCATCAATTGCTACCATCACTACATTATTGCAAGCATTAGAAGGCAATAGGAAGCTCTAGTGCTTAGTGCTCTCTCACTCTAGCTCTAGCTCTAGTTTAGCAAGAGTAGCAGCTGCTAGCAAGAGGAGAGGAGTCGGGTAGAGTTTCCGCCTTAGAGTCTGGAAGAGTCTTCTCGAGTCTTTGAGTTCGGTATACTTCTTTGTAATCATACATTATCTCCTTAATAAAAGTACTTTACTTCAAGTATTTCATTAAATATTTACTTACGCCTTTACATTCAAGTCTTACTTTCCTGCTATTTATTAGTAGTAAGGTTAAGCTTTGGTTATAGGAATAGGTTTACCAAGTTATCATAGTGATAGTTGTATTTATCTAGTATTGTCCTGTCATCTGGTTAAGCTGTCTCTACTTCGAGCTCAAGTAGAGATAGTAAGCTTATAGATTAAGCGCGGTACTTAGGCTATAACTTACTTGCAGGTGCGCCTAGGTCTCCGAAGGTGGTAGCAATAGGTGGTGACAGCCCTATTCGCCTGTGTAATCCATCACGCTAGAACTAGTTCAGTAATTCGTAAGGCTCGTGGTACGTTGTGTCCTATTTAATCAGGAGCGCGTGCACCTCTTTACTAGATATAATCTCTCTATCCACTCAGCTATCTTAGTTACCTAGATTACACCTGCGTGCACGCACTAAGAGTGAAGTAGTGATCATTACCCAAGAATTATCTTAGATTCTAGGTTATCCTAAGTTATCATTCAACCCATCCATCCATCCATTTTACACTTCTCCCAATAACTCACCATACTCTACCCAAGGATACACCAACACCTGCCTTCCTTTGGGAATAAATTAATCGGCACCTGGTACTCCCAGGCGAAGTGCTACATGATAGTTTTGTGCACTTGCAGAATCCTTTTCTACCTACAGAACCTTCATCACATGTTTTTAGCGTCAGGACTGACAACCCTGTGAGTGACGCTAACAAATACCAGTAGCATTTCTGACACCATTACTGGGAACTAACAATCTTAGGTAGCAATGTTAAGAAGTGTCAACAAGCATTTCTTGCACCGTTGCTGGGGAAGGCAACTGGTGCATCAGACAAGAGTCTGTCCAGTTATTTCATATTTAGCTTCCTAAGCTAGCGACCCCAATCCCATTTCTATTTCTTCACCGATTTCTTCCACAAACATGGCCAACAAGAGCATCCGTGATTTCTCTGCCCCATCTGCTGCCAATGTGGCCACCGTGCCCAATGTCATTAATGAGGACACTCATTTTGAGTTGAAGCCCGCATTAATCACAATGGTGCAATCCAGTCCCTTCTGTGGCAAGGCTCACGAAGATGCTAACGCTCATCTCCAACACTTTTTGAAGATTTGTAGCACCTTCACGATTAGGGGAGTGACCCCATACACTATTTGTCTTTACCTATTTCCATTCTCCTTGTTGAGAAAGGCAAAACAATGGTTCTACTCGAACTGCAAAGCCATAGAAACTTGGGACAAGTGTTCCAATGCGTTTAGTCAAGTTCTTCCCCATGGGTAAGACTAATGTGCTACGCAACAAGAACTCTAGCTTCCAGTAGTTGGCTGATGAGTCAATTCCTGAGGCTTGGGAGCATATGCAAGAATACATAGCTGCTTGCCTGCACCATGGTATGGAAGACTGGCTTTTAATCTAGAACTTCTATCATGGCCTTAACCCCCTTGATAGAAGTCATTTAGATGCTACCGCTGGTGGAGCATTCTTTTCTCTAAATGTTGTAGATACTAAGGCATTAATCAAAAATATGGTGTCTAACCAAGGATGGAGTGATGAACGCCTACAGCCCCAAAAGAAAGGTATGCACACTCTTAAAGCAGCTGACATGATTGCATCTAAGGTGGACCTACTAGCCAAAAGGCTAGAAAGTTGTGAGAAGATGAGCACTCAGGAGACCATGCAAGCATTGGACTCCCACATGACGTGCGAAGTCTGTGGAGAATCTGGTCATTCTAGACAATACTGTCCTGAAACCCATGAAGACCTCAACTTCATCAACCACGACAACGGGTACTGATCCCAAGGTCAAGGATGGAATCAACGCTCCAACACTCAAGGTAGCAATTTTAATAATGGTTATCCTCAGCGCCCGAACAACAACCAAGGTAATAACTACCCTTCTCTCAAGGATCTTGTGTATAGTCAAGGAAGAATGACAGAGAGTATTAATAAAAGACTTCATGCTAATGATAAAATGCTAGAAAATATCAATGCTAAGTTAGAAGATTTCTCGTCTACTATGAAAAATAAGCTTAGTTTTAACAAAATGTTAGAAAGTCAACTAGCACAATTAGCAGCTATTATTCCTACTTCTAAGAGAATGCCAGGTCAACCCAAATCAAGGATCGAAACTGCCAATCTTGATATTGCTAAATATGATACTGTCTTATATTCTAGATCGCTTGGTGTGAAAGATACTGATATGACTAAAAAGGGTGACCCTGGTAGTCCTGTTATCACCTGTTCAATTCATAATCATGTTTTTCATAATGCAATCTATGATCTTGGCTCTAGCATAAACGTCATGTCTAAAGAAAAATATGATGAATTGTTTTACCAACACTGGCCCCAACATCCCTCTATGTGCAACTAGCTGATCAATCTGTAAGGTATGTAGAAGAGATAGCTTGTGATGTTCTAGTAAAAGTTAGAGGTAATTATGTGGCAATAGACTTTGTAGTCTTAGACATGAGAAATAGAGAAGATACACCTCTTATTTTAGGACGCCCATTTCTAAACACTATTAATGCCTGTATATATGTGGGTAGTGGACATATCTGTTTCCATCTCCCTAAGGGAAAAGAACATTTTGCCTTTTTGGACACTTCTAATGAAATGCAGATAAAAAGACTCAAAAGAATAGAATCCAAAAAGAGCAAGACAGGTAAGCAAGGCCCACAGGAACAACGCAAGGGAGAGCTGTCATCCACAGCATCCTCCCCTTCTGGCAAGAAGACATCAACAGAGAAGGAAAACAAGCCCGAGAAGAAACAAACAATTGAAGAATCTTCTCACAAACCAGCAATGCCTGGGAGCAGAGGGATACTAAGAAGGAAGGAAGAGGCATGCTAAGAGAAGCACCTCCACAGCATAGCGCAGGTATTAATAACGTAACTTCTTCTCTTTATATTCAAACACCATATCAAAAGTCCAGGAATGAAGAGCCGGACACTGAAGAACCAGAGAAAGCCAAGGGCGCCGCTAAGGCAAGAAAGCGAACCAGCAAGAAATGGAAGCCGAAGAAGAATAAGGAAGCTAATTCTACACCACCAAGTCAAGAAGAACCTAAAGCTTTTACACATGAAGAAACAATAAAAGAAGAAACCACGAAGGAAAGCCCGTGAATCACAAGGTAATTGCATTACATATTTTCCTTTCCAATTATGCATTTTATATTGTGTCATGCACTCTCCTTAAATGAAAAAAAGTAAAGTTATAGAAGTAATAAACAACCTTCTTCTTCATGTCATGCATAATAAATAAATAAAAAGCATTAATAATATATATACATATAATACTAATAATAAAAATAAATATATATAATAATAAAAATAAAACAATAAAAATATATAGAATAAAAGTGTTTTACAATAAAGTAATAAATCAAGTAAGTTAGACTTTGCATTAATCATCGTAATATATAAACAAAGAAGAAATATCCGACAAGAAGGCATTCCATCCCCACGAACCAGGCAAGCTTGGGGGAAATTCATTTTCCCCACTAAGGTATGGCATCTAATCGCAACTTTATTTATACATACCTGTACATGCTTATATCTTCTGAATAAATTGCCTGCTAAGTTTGGAAGCTTATTGCCATCATAAATGTGTTGATTGACTTACTACTGCTAAGTTTTGCACATGAAGAAAGGATCACTACTTGAGTCAACACTATTGTGGGTTGCAAATGCTAATAACTAAGCACATGCTATGATGAGATATGTTGTGATAAGGAAGAGTAATTCTTTAAACTTGACTAAGGGACGGTTGGAACGGATATCTAGAGTTTTATTTTTAAAAATCCCAAAAAAACTTCTTGCACATTTGTTCCTCAATGGTTTCAAAAATACCTACCACCATGCCAAGTACAAGCTTTATAGATAGGAAACCTACTAAAGTGCCTTGCTTGTGTTGAGCTTAGTTAGACCTTATCAATCTAAGTAGAGAGGCTAGTCATGCTTTATTTGGTCAAGATCACTTACACGTGCACCCCTTTGCAACTTCTAAACTGGAAGTGTGCAACCACCAAATATCTCTTATCTCCCTCCTACCATTCTCACTCAGAGAATACACAATGTGGCTCCTAATTATCATGATACTGTGGATACATATCCCTAGAGAGGAGCATGGTTTACTTCAAAAAAAAGAGGAATATGATAAAGAGAGAGAAAGAGGGATATAATCCCCAATGAGAGACAGCAGAAGCCTCAATACCTACTGAGGAAAAAGAAAGAGAAAGAGAGAGAGATTTTAGTAACCATGCTTCCTCCACCTGAAATCAGGCACCTATTTAAGTCTCAAGGAGTTCCACCAAATATCTCTACACATGCACAATCTTGACCTTTCTGCATGACTTGTTTTCTCCTAGTGATCTAAGTGTCTAGCCTAGCAATATATGCAAATCAAGTCGCTCATGCTTTGACCACCTACCAAACTCAACAAAAGCTTTAGTGGCAGAATCACAAGTGAGTACACCACCCACCTCTATCATTTTGAGAGACTGAGTGTGCCATTTGAGGAACTCCTGCAAGAATTTATTTTCTTTTCAAAAATATTAAAAACCTCCAGATGAAATTCTAGCTGAACTAAAGCAAGGGACAAAGTTTCTACCTGTTATACTGTCTTGCTTAAGCATGCTACAAGGTGAAAAAGCTATAAGCCTCATGTAGTAGACTTGAGATGGATCTACATCATGTTCATTACAAAGCAAGCATAAGGTCTTTCTCACAAATTTGTACTCTACCATGCTCAACCCTCATGTTTTGCTTAAGGACAAGAAAAAGGGTAGCTTGCGGGAGCTTGTTGATGGTCATTAACTACTATTTATTAAATACTTGGCAATATAACCCGACAATGTCTAAAAATGATTCAAATTTTACCTAGTTCCACTTGTACTTGGAATTTATATTTGTATGCACGAAAAGTACAAAAAATAAGTGTAAATTGACCAAAAGGAGGCAATGGAACATAACAGGGTAGTAGCCGGACCAAGTGCCAGGGCACCCACCGTGGAACTAGGGCACCTACCCTGGAACCAGGGTGGCTACCCTGACCAGGGTGGCCACCCTGAGCCCAGGGCGCCCACCCTGGCCGTGCCAGCTCTCAGAATCAGCCACATCACTGATCCATGACAACACCTTCTCACGTGTCCCAACCATCGAACGCAAGTCAGTTTGATCCAAGGGCTCCCGAGTTTGGTCACTTGGATCCGTGGGCCCTTTGTCATGCACTCAAGTGGTGAAGTCAGTTGGAATCGACTCCAAACCGACTCAACCAGCATGCAACTGACCTGAGGGGATGAGCCACGGCCATTTGATCATAAGGCGGTGCCAGGTGGATGGCGCCCACCCTGGCCAGGGCGCCCACCCTGGGCCCAGGGCGCCCACCTTGGCGATGCTGGCAAAATGACTTCCCCTTCGGCCTCAAGTATCCCATGGTGCCCCCATCACTATATAAGGAGCACCTCGGCCATTGAAGCAAGCATCCATGAATTCCTACCATCACTACATTATTGCAAGCATTAGAAGGCAATAGGAAGCTCTAGTGCTTAGTGCTCTCTTGCTCTAGCTCTAGCTCTAGCTCTAGTTTAGCAAGAGTAGCAGCTGCTAGCAAAGGAGAGGAGTCGGGTGGAGTTTCCGCCTCGGAGTCTGGAAGACTCTTCCTGAGTCTTTGAGTTCGGTATACTTCTTTGTAATCATACATTATTTACTTAATACAAGTACTTCACTTCAAGTATTTAATTAAATATTTACTTACGCCTTTACATTCAAGTCTTACTTTCCTGCTATTTATTAGAAGTAAGGTTAAGCATTGGTTATATGCATAGGTTTACCAAGTTATCTTAGTGATAGTTATATTTATCTAGTATTGTCCTGTAGTCTGGTTAAGGTGTCTCTGCTTCGAGCTCAAGTAGAGATAGTAGGCTTGTAGATTAAGCGTGGTGCTTAGGCTATACCTTACTTGCAAGTGCGGCTAGGTCTCCGGAGGTGGTAGCAATAGGTGGTGAGAGACCTATTCGCCTGTGTAATCCATCACGCTAGAACTAGTTCAGTAATTCGTAAGGCTCATGGTACGTTGTGTCCTGTTTAATCAGGAGCGCATGCGCCTCTTTACTAGATATAATCTCTCTATCCACTCAGCTATCTTAGTTACCTAGACTACACCCCCATGCATGCACTAAGAGTGAAGTAGCTATCATTACCCTAGGATTATCTTAGATTCTAAGTTATCCTTAGTTATCATTCCACCCATCCATCCATCCATTTTACCCTTCGCCCAATAACTCACCATACTCTACCCAAGGATACACCAACACCCTGCCTTCCTTTAGGAATAAATAAATCGACACCTGGTACTCCCAGGCGAAGTGCTACACGATAGTTCTATGCGCTTGCAGAATCCTTTTCTACCTATAGAACCTTTGTCATGTGTTTTTTGTGTCAAGACTGACAACCCCATGAGTGACGCTAACAAATAGCAGCAGCATTTCTGAAGCCGTTACCGGGAACTAACAATCTTAGGTAGCAACATTAATAAGTGTCAACAGGCATATATATTTTAAAATTGCATGTTCAAACTTTTGCACATGCACAAAAAGATTTTTATCCACTCTCTTATTGTCTTCTCTTATTTTAGAAAAGCATTTTAAAAAACGGTTTTTATTATTCTTGTTCTCTCTTTCTATGATAATGCCCTTTTAAAATTTAAAAGCAAAATATTTCTCCTATGGATGAGTTCTTGTAGCCACCATCGAAGCCAACCAAAGTTTTTGGCTTCCACTTCGCCCTAGCTTTGGCGATCAAGCTTATGACCATTATTAAAGCACTACCGGGAGATACCCTGGATTATTCAATAAAAGCAAGAACATGTGTTCAAGTTGGTATGCACCTTCGGGTATTCTTGGTCGCTAACCATTTTAGCAAGAGATTGAGAAGAACAAAGGACATACAAAGCTTGAGAACATAGGTGCAACATCAACAACACACCTTGAAGATCTTTGGTGGTGGAATAAACACAAGAGGAGACCCTGCACACTTGACTTTCAACAAAGTCTAAGCGTGGGGAGGACAGTGCGAGTCCCACCACAAGATCACCTTGGTTCAAAAAAAGAGATGTTGGCTCTACCTTGCCAAAAAAATGAGAAAAGTGAAAAGAAATAAAAAAGAAAAAAAAGAGAAGAGATTGTTAAAAAGTTATAAAAAATATATTGGAGGAGAGAAAAAGGAGCACGCTGGCTATACATATTCGAAGATACATATAGATGTGCTAGCTGACTTTGCAAAGTATTGCTCCCCCAAGCAAGAAAGGCTCACCTCCATGTCTTTGCAACAACCATCAAAGCCCATGGTTCATACACACTAAGTCATGTGTGAGTGGCCAAGCTTTGTAGTTTCCTTAGGCAGATCCATCATGCGATCAACACAACAAGTGTCAAGAGCAATCATCTACATCTTTTGTTGGTAAGTACTCCCAGGTACAAGAAAAAAATTGCAGGGGAGATCTTTCAAGCGTAACTAACACACCCTTCAAGATCTCCCCTGGATGTTGCACAAACATCAAGGAGGCCATCATATAGAGGGACAAGACACATGACTTCCATGAACTCCTTTTACACCAATGGTTTGTGCAACACCTCTCTCACTCCTTTACCAACCATGACTCCATACATATCTTGGATCACACTTCATTTAAAGATTCTAAAAAAACAAAGGGGAGTCATGGTTGCAACATTCCTTTTAGTTAGAAGCATGCATGAGTTGTTCCTCCTACATTAGTCATGTATGCATGTCACTAACATGCAGAAGTTACCAATAACGACTTACAGCACGATGACATAAAGTGATAGACTCTAACTCAGGCCTTGGTACTCACCTGAGATGGAAACCGAGCCACCGTAGCAACAACTTTAACACTTCATCCATACATGCTGTTGGTACACACATTCAGGTATGTCAAGGTAATGTTGACCAACTCATTCACTCATATTTTTCTCAATGAAAATATAACATCATGCTCTTTCTCTATTCACGCCATATGCTCTAAGTTTGAGTGTATTCACATGCGCGCGCTTATGGTATATCCATAGGCTTTTTAATTTAAGCATGGTGCTTAGGTTAAACTAGCCTTATTTAATCAAAATTGTGACATGGTGTTGCATTTTGATTAATGAGTTTTGAGTTATTGTCATAAATAGTGGAAGCAATTCATGTTGGAGATGAAGCAAGGCATGCCTTTCTTTGCATTTTTATCCTAGCCTTGTTTGAGTTTGAATGAGACAACTTATGGTTCCCATGTTCAAAAATCCATCTTTGTTAAAGGAATCTTATTTATCTTATGATGACTTAATTTCTATGCTAGTAAGTTTTGGTTGGGAAGTACTAGCTACGCATCTTTTGAATTAAGCATGGTGCTTAGTTTAAAGTTTGGATGTGGATCATGCTTCTTTAGGCTCGTTAATTTAAGCATGGTGCTTTGATTAAGTTGCCTACCTCGACCACATTAGACATGATGTCTAGTTTGATCTTCGAACCAAGCTGCTAGTATAGATTTTGGTTGATCTTATGGACTAACCCCTTCTAAGGAATTTATTAACTTCATGAGGGTAAGTCTTTGAGATGACAATAGAGACAAGCATTTATTTGGTGAACCTTGAAAAGAAAAATATAATAATAGGTAAAATCATGTTAAGAAAGTAATACACCTTTCAATCCCAAGCTTTGTTGTCTTGTTATCTTAATACCACCATAAAAACAAGCTTGGGGGAGCTTCCTAGCATGCCCAAGAGAGGCCACAAACTGCACATCAAGCCAAAGCACCAGCAATTAGTAGCACCCCTAGGTGAACAACAATGGTAAGTCAAGAGCAAGCTTGGGGAAGAGCTCCTACAAAGGTAACTTGTATCTCACATTTCTTTTTAAATTCTCCAACTTATAAAATGGTGAGATATGTCTATCCTCTCTCACATTTGTTAAGATGTGTTAGTTTCACCCTTATTGAAACGATGAACAGTTGCTCTGTCTTATGTTTCACCTGTGCCCATTTTATAATCGAGCTTTCTCTAAGATTTGGTTTATCAGCTAAAAATGTCTCATCCTAAAACTTAAACTAAGTGTGTTGCACATTCTAAGTTATTGCCGGATATGATATAGTGACATGAGCTGCGCTATGACTTTGTTCTGATTAAAACTTGACATCCGGAGCTTTATTTTCAAAAATCTTAAAAACAAAAGTTCCTCAATGATTATGAAATACCTACCAAGGCCATATGACATGTTTCAATTCTGCAAACCTTTTAGTCAATGCTGCTTGTAGAACATTGAGTTAGGTCAAATTGTTCTGACCTAAGAGAGTTTGTGGTCATGCACCCATGATTGAGATTCACATGCACCCAGTAAATAAAGCCAACTTTCACCCCGAGAGTTGCACACAACATGCACCCATCCATCCACCAAAATTATGCCAACTCTTACCCTGAGAGCCGTGCATTTATTGTTCACAATATATTTACTCTCCACATTCCATCATGACATCTCTCCATCCGAAGTTCTTCATATATCGATAAGAGATATAGGCTATGCTTAAAAAAAGAGAAAAAATAAATAAAAAAACCATGCTAAGGGGCATGCAATAAACAAACAAGAAAGAAAAAGTTCCAAGTACCCGTTCAAAAAAAAGAAGAAGAGGAAAAATATGGATATTTGATCTTATAGCCCATATCCTTCTAAAAAGTTTCATTCCATTCAATAAAGGAGAGAGTCATGATGCATGGATTACAAAAATATTTAGAATTAGGATTCCACTATCTTCATACTCCACACACTTGCACATCTCAATCAAAGTGTATGACTTGTATCTCCTTGTGGTTCAGTTTTTGACTTAGCAATATATGTGATGCAAGTATGACCACCTCTATACCTGCCTAAAACTCAACTCATAAGCCTTAGTGGTAGGATATGAAAGGAAACATTACAATGCCTTTGGTGAGGTATTCATATACATTGAGTGATCGAGTGAATCATTTAAGGAACTTGGGATAAATGATAAGCAATGTCTATGAATCAGTTCTATCTTGCAATCACCCGAAACCTGAGATAGCTTAAAAACCCCATTTGTTTGAAGATAATAGCAGAATGGATAACATGATTATTTATTCAAATTGAAGTCAAAAACTTTGTTATAACATTGGTACATTTGAAATAAGTTCGGCATTGTAGCAACTCCTGATCAACAACCATACTTAGTGTCTAAAGGCAGTCTTAGGAAATATTAAAACAGATGGCTCTCACCCGCGCCTCCTCCTCCACCCCCTCCCGTACGGCGATCTCTACCGCCCTCGCCATCGATCGTGCTCCCATCGCTGATCTCCTATGACTTCTCCTGGCTGCCATGGGATCCACCTTGGATCTTGGGACCCGACTGGGCTTTGATCATGGACTAGAGTTCCAAGCAGAAGTTTGCCATCTCTTCAGGGCATCGGTACACCACCCCTCATTCTCCCCAGATGGATCTTTCTTTCTGTTAGCCACGTTTCAAAGATTTCTCTTTCAGCTTACCGAGGAATCAGTTGCTCTTGCGTTGGAATCATGTTTGGGTGGAAAGGCTGAGAATTACCATGTGAAATTTCTTAGCAATAATCATTTTTGATTCTTGGTTTCCTTGAAGCCAGTTGGTTTTCATGTTTATAAACTCAGAAGGGTGATCACTAGTTCCTTTGATGTTTACTTCCACTTCTAGAACAATGGAACCCCTCATTGGGAATGTGAGAAGAGAGCATGGGAGATTGAGAAGGAGAAGGAATGGAGGAAAGTCCTATCTAAATCCGCCAATCGAGAGGCAAAAAAGAGGGAGAATTTGAAAAAAGTTCATTTTGCCAAACCCCTTATCCAATCCCCTGCTAAACCTGCCTAAGATCCTGGAAAGATGATCTCTTTTGGGGCTTTCTCTAGCTGAATTGATCAGATCATTGCATATCGTCTGGTTTTCTCTCCTACTCATTCTAGAAAAGTTCATGATCCTGCGAAGAACACAGACATATCTCTGGCAGCAATCCAGGGAGGCCCTAGTTTGAATTCAAATTTGAAATCGCTCCTGGAATCGGTCCCTTCATTGTTTAAGTTGTTTGGACCTCGGACACACAAAGTGGGCCTGCCGCTTAAAGATTCAATGCTCATGATGTTTCAATCTGGGCCACATCAAGAGGCAGTGCACCTAGAGGCCAAGGATAATTAGGCAGTGGAGGCCCAAGGCTAAATCCATGATTGTTGAGCCAAAGATTCAGTGGAGGCCCAGGTCAGCCATCCCACCAAAATAGCCTGAGTTGGTACCTGCAGTGTCCCAATCTTGAATGATCTTTCCCTCGATTCTTATGCTCACCTAATTGATCCTTGCCATAAAGAGCAACAACAAAATATTTTATCTCAACAAAATCCACCGATACAAGCGGTCGCTCCAACTTCCATTACTCCAGAACAGTGCACCCTCCACATGCATCCATCACCTCAGAACACATCACCAAAGAAAGCCCCACCAGAAAACCCAGCTCCGCTACAGCCGCCAGCCACAGCGGCACCGGGAAGATGGCCAACTTCCCTGTCAACCCGCAACCATTCCTGGTGGTGGGGCTGACGGTTGAGCATGGATGGAATCGGCCGGTGAGTGGATGCATGGCTCTCAGAGGGGAGCCAACAAGAGAACACGAGGACTACTCCATCGTCTCGATTGACCCCATGCCGGTGGTGGCAGATCAGCTCTGTCCAACACTCAACATTGTCAGCGACTGGTTGGAAGATCATCAAAGTGTGACTATTGAGGCTGCTCATCTTACTACTTTGTGTCTTGGTTTGATTAAGCTCCACACCGTAGCTCAGCAAGATAAGTTAGTTAGAAATTCCCCTTTCAATATGGGTCTGAACCATGTGGTTTCAGTAGTCAAGCACGATGAAGGAATAAATGCTAGATCTTGCACCTACATTCGAGTGTGCTAGTTGATGTTCCTGGCTTTCCCTTTATATTTTCAGAAAGACATCTACATTAGAGCAGCTGTTGCACCCTATGGTAGATTTCTAGGGTGGTATAGGGATGAGAACAAATCTAGAATCCTTGTTCAGGCTCTGCTTTTAAGTCCTGATCATGTTCCAAGAAGTCTCATTGTGTCCAGGGGTACTCTAATTGGTGGTATGGGTCATTCTTGGTTTGTCCCAGTGTACATCTTGAATGGACACTTCCCTGATATTTTCCAGCTAATGAAGATCCTGCTCCTTTTGATGGTGAACCTCATCCAGAGCATGGACCAGTTGTTATGGGTCTAAAACCCCCAACCACCAAATTTACAGAATGAGCAGCAGGGGGCAGCACCCAATCTGGGATTTTTTGTTGGCAATCCTCACCCCCATCCTATGGGTCAGATAGTTAACATGTATGCCAATGGTAATACAAACCCATAGTTACATGCCAATGTTAATCAACATGCCAACATTGATGCAATTGCTCAGGCCATTGACATTGAAGGTGCAGAAGAGGATGTGGACATGGACAATGATGAGATGGATATTGATGATGAGGCAGGAGATGATGCTGGCTGGCCAGCTTGGAATCCTACTATCTTTGTTGGCGATAATGATCAGGCCAACCAGGCATAGGACAAAAATGTGATGTAGCACCCAGCAATCCTATAGAATGTGCTTAATCTGGATCTTTCTGGATCTTTCATGAGATTCTTCAGAGCAAATGGTCCTGACATTCCAATTAATGAAGTTTTTTAGCTTGATGATGACTCTTCCTCCAGTGATGCTACCTCAGTTCTAGATGAAGAAAGGGCTAGATTCAATGCAGTTCGTAGTCATTGTGCCACAATTGCTATGTTTCATTGGAGGGATTTGCCTAGCAGCAGCAAGCAGTCTCCTGCAGTCATCCTCATGAACCCCATCCGCATAGATGGCAATGAAGTGGGCAATCATTAGATTTCAAATACAAGTGGTCAGGGCATTGTTCCTAGATATCCTATTCTATCTGCACTTGCTCTGCAGCTCCTGCCTTGGTTCATCAAGGCTATTAAATATGTCAAGTCTCAGCAGATGATAGCTAATTTAGAAAAGGAGAATATCCCACCCCTGATCATTGACCAAAATGGAGGGATACATAGTGCCATTGCTACTCCAGTTGTAGTGACTATTATGGCTGCTGTTATTACAAAAGGTGTTGGAGATGGTAGTGCCATTGCTGCTCCAGTTGCAATGGTTACTATGCAGCTGTTGTTATAGAGACTGCTAGAGGTGGTAGTGCTGTTAGTGGCACAATTCAAACTGAGAGAATGAAGCCTGGTCTGGACAAGGGGAAAGCCCCAATAGGAGAAATAATACTGCCCAGTGACAACATGTTCCTCTCTAAACAATCTGGCCCAACAGGAGAAGATGAAGCCCAGGGACACACCTCTGAAGGCCAGGGGAATGGAAACCCAAATAAGAGAAAGGGTATGACACTCCCAGCTCTGATCTCTCTCTGATTCTAGAACCCATCTAATTCAAACATGTGTTCATCGTAGCACAAGGCTCTCCACTGGCATGGAGGGTATTTGATAGGTCAGAATTGATAAGGAGCCCTCCAAGCGCTCCAAGAAATGGGCTGTAGAAGTTGATGAAAGAACAGGTGAGATTAGGCTCCTCACTATTTCTACTTTATGAGGTTAGGGCATTTAGTGTGGTGTTGATCCTAGTGATCTCACTGATGATGCACTGTTGCAGGCGCCAACCCTTCATGTGTCATATGATGAAGAGAACACATAGGTGCCTAAAGATGGTGGATCTCAAGATGGTGACAAAGATGTCTTCCCTAGCCATTGACTACCCACTGTCTTCCTCTTTTGCTAGTTTCTGGGATTCAGAGATAAACATTATGTTTTAGTTTCTGTTCTGTCAGACTTAGTATCAGTGTCAGTGTGTGATTCAGTGTTAGTATGAGACTCAGTGTCAGTGTGTGCACATGTTATCTATACTGGTGTATCCTGCATCATTGCTTGGGTTTGCTAGCTATCATATCATGGATTGTGATCAAAGTTTATTTACATATCTACCAGTGTGTATGTTTACTTGGTACAATGCTTCCTATGTCTGTGATGAGTGGCTACCGTCCTATAATCATCTGATCTGGCATGATTGCCCTAGTCATTTGGTAACCCTAGTGGCTCTAGAGGTATCACCATACCAATGGTTTATCAATGAGTAACAACCATGATTGGAACATTCTATGCTGGAATATCAGGGGGGTTAGTGCCTAGGGAAAATGGGATGCGGTTAGAAACATATAGAAGAGAGTGCGTGTTCAGTCATTTGCATATAGGAAACAAAGCATGAGGATTTTGACATATGGTATGTCAGGAAGTTTGCTCCATGATGATTTGATTGCTTTGACTTTATTCCCTCAGTAGGTGCTTCAGGGGGCATCTTACTGGTTTGGTGTAGTGCAACTTTCAGGGGAAACATTATTGATAAGCGTTAGTATGGCATAAGTGAAGAATTTACATCAATGCACAGTAATGAATCTTAGAAATTGACCACAGTATATGGCCCTTGTGATGAGCATGCTCGATTAGAGTTCATAACATGGTTCAAGAATCATCAGATTAATGATGAAGAAAACTGGCTCTTTCTTGGTGATTTCAACTTTTATAGATCCTTAAACAACCGAAACAAAGCTAGGGGTGATATCAATGACACATTCATTTTTAATGATGCTATTGGGCATCTGGGATTGGTTGAGCTACCTTTGAAAGGAAGAGCTTTCACATGGAGTAATATGCAAACAGACCCACTCCTGGAGCAGTTGGACTAGTTCTTCACATCTATCAATTGGACAATTGAATACCCAATGACTGAAGTATTACACCTGGCAAAAATCACATTAGATCACTTGCCTTGTAAGATTAGTATTGGCACCAAAATACCTAGAGCTAATATCTTTAGATTTGAAAACTACTGGGCTAAAAGACATGACTTCATGAACATTGAGAGCTAGTGCTAGACAGCTACTGGTATTGTTGATGATAGAGCAAATAACATTTTAGAAAATTCAAAGCTCTAAGGTATTGCCTGAAGCATTGGAGCAAAAGTATTTCAAATCTTAAGCTTCTAACAGCCAAATGTAATAAGGTCATCAGTGTGCTGGACACAATTGAAGATAATAGGCCTTTATACAATCCTGAGGCCAATCTGAGGCTAATCATCAAGAGGCACCTAAAGACCCTCCTTAGATATCAAACTATTTACTAGAAGAACAGATACACTATGAACAGTATCAAGTTTGGTGATGAATGTACTAAATTCTTTCATGCAATGGCCACAATATCCTACAGGAGGAACAACATACCCCAATTGTAAAATGATCAAGGTGCTATGATTCACGACCATGCAAGCAAAGCAGGTCTTCTTTGGAATGCATATAGAAGTAGGATGGATATAGCTCTTCTCCTACCATGCTCTTTGACCTGTCTTCCTTGATCCAACCTATAGATGGGCTGGAAGATTTAACACTACCCTTTCTAACAACTAAAGTTGATCAGATAGTGAAAAGAATGCCACCTAACAAAGCTCCTGGGCTAGATGGATTCAATGGATTATTTCCAAAAAAGTTTTGGGCAATAGTGAAAGGGGACTTCTATGCTTTGTGCAATGATTTCTATAATGGCACTGCAAATCTTGAAAGTACCAGTATATACATCAGTGTCATCAATCTACAAGGGAAGTGATTATCCTCAAGCTTGACTTTGAAAAAGCCTTTGACACTATTGAGCATTCCACCATTCTTCAAGTTATGTCTCATCTGGGTTTGCCCAACCAATGGATTCAGTGGATGCAAAGTATACTCTCCTCTGCCTCTTCTGTAGTGTTATTGAATGGTCTGCCTGGGAAATTCTTCAAATATAAGAGAGGGGTTGTTGATGGTCCTTAACTACCAATTTTTGACCATCATTATTGCATCAAAATGAGGACAACCAAACAATACAAGTAGTGATTTATGTTTATAATTCACCTAGTTCCACTTGTACTTGGAGTCTATATTTGTATGTAGGAAAAGTACCAAAAATAAGTGCAAATGGACCAAATGGAAGCAATGGAATGTGGTAGGGCCAGCAACCCAGCCTGGCCAGGGCACCAACCCTAACTTAGGGCGCCCACCCTAGCCGTGCCACCAAATCAACCTAGCCACATCACCAATCTATGACAACAACATTCCACGTCTCCCAACCATCAAAACCAAGTTGGTTTGATCCAAGGGCTCTCGATGGATGTCACTTGGATTCATGGGCCCATTGTCATACACCCAAGGAGGCTAAGTCGTTGGAACCGACTCCAAACCGACTTATCTCGCATGCAACCAACTTGGGGGAGTGAGCCATCACCATTGGATCGAAGGTCAGTGCAAGTGGACAGTATATCCAGGGCGCCCACCCTGGCCAGGGCGCCCATCCTGGGCTTTGGGTGGCCGCCCCCACACTCAAGGCTACTGACCTCCAAACTATAAATAGGACCCTCATCCTTCATTGGTAACACACACAATGAACACACCATGAATATAAAATACTTCTTCCATTAGAGTAGTCACTCTCCACATGAGAGTTGTAGTTCAATAGCTCTCCTAGTGATAAGTTGAAGATAGACAGAGAGAGTGAAGAGAAATTTGCAAAGGATTTGACCATGTTGGCAACCTCTCCTCTTGTAGCTCGACGGAGTCAACTCTTCTTCGAGTAATAAAGTTGGCCTTCTTCTTCTTCTATCGTGTGGTAACTTTGTTCTATTGCATTACTTAAGTATTACTTTACTTTATTGTTCTTTACTTGTTTCACCACCCGGTTAAGGTGCTCTAGTTCTAGGTACCGAATTAGAGTAGTCAAGTTTATAGATTAAGAAAGATGCTTAGGCTATAGCTTGCCTGTGAATGCTCCTAAATCTTCGAACGTGGTAGCAATAGGTGGTGACAGCCCTATTTGCCTGTGTAGTCCACCATGATAGATTTAGCTTGAGTAGAGATTTAGGTGCTTACTGTTAGAGCCATTTGCTATGGTGAGTTTTGAGGGAGTACACTCATAGTAATTAACTTTAGTAAGGTCTTATTTAGTATTGCCTTAGTCAGAGAACCCACACATATTCTCTCTACCCTTTTATCACCCATACTTGGATACACTTAGTTCACTAGTTCACTTCATGTTCCCTGTGGAAATTCGATACCTTGGAGTACTCCTAGGTGAAAGCTACATTGACATCCGTGCGCTTACGGATTTATCTGGGTGCTATATCTAGTGTCAACAAGTTTTATGGCACCGTTGCTGGGGAATGGTAGCTGTTCTAGTTTAGAACCGAGTCATTCGAGTATCATTTATCTAGCATACCATGTGTCCCATTACTATCATCGAATCTGCCTCTCCAAAGGGCACTAGATTTGAACCACTTCCATCATCAAAACCTATCATTGCTAATGGTTATGAAATTAGTTCTTCTTTCATAACCAAAGTTCAAGAACAATCTTTTTCTGGGGAAAACATGAAAATCCATATACTCATCTTCAAAAATTCGAGCAATTGTGTTCATGCCTACACATTCCTGGCATGTCACATGAAACTCTTAAGTGGAAGCTATTTTTGTTTTCTTTGATGGGATTAGCCAAACTGTGGTATGCTCAAACCGTTGAGAGTGTAGAAGGAGAATGAACCACTTCCATCATCAAAACCTATCATTGCTAATGGTTATGAAATTAGTTCTTCTTTCATAACCAAAGTTCAAGAACAATCTTTTTCTAGGGAAAACATGAAAATCCATATACTCATCTTCAAAAATTCGAGCAATTGTGTTCATGCCTACACATTCCTGGCATCTCACATGAAACTCTTAAGTGGAAGCTATTTCTGTTTTCTTTGATGGGATTAGCCAAACTGTGGTATGCTCAAACCGTTGAGAGTGTAGAAGGAGAATGAGAAGTTCTTAAATCCCAGTTTTGCATAACTTTCTTCCATATCGTCCAAGTGACTCATCTCAGAAAAGAAGTCCTAACCTTCAAGCAAAAAGAGAAGGAATCTCTAGGTGCAACATGGGCCCGCTTCATAGACCTTTACACATCTAGCCCTGATTTTTCTATACCCGATCCTATGCTTTTTCAACATTTCTATGTGGGTCTTAAGAAGGAATCCGCACAGTTCCTTGATCTTGCTTCTGGAGGAGCCTTCTTACATCTTTCTAGTAGTAAGGTGAGAGCTATCCTTGATAGGATCCTAGAAAATTCCCCCTACACTAATGTCCATGATGACTCCCCTGAAGAAAAGGACATTCAAATGCCCATGCAAGAAAAGGTCCTGATAGCTAAATCCTTACCAATTTCATCCATACCATTAGCTATCATCCCGATTCTTGAACCATTCATAGGGACACCGAAGGAAGAAGAAATTCATCCTTTATAATCTGAGGAGGATCACTCTTCTAATGCTAGAAATAACTTCCAACATAGATTGTTAGCATCTAGGACCCCAAATCATCATCAATTTATTCATCTCAAGATTTGTTTGTCCAAGAGCCCCTCAAACCAATATCATCTCCCACCCCTGACTTTGATTCCCCATATGAACCCCCTTGTTTCTTCATTGATAATTCAAACCAAGGAGGCAATCCAACCCCTTGGGTGAACATGGAATGGGAACAAGAATTGTCAGAGGTGTCGACCCCTATCCTACTAGAAGAGGATGATGAAGATCCACTCGCAGAATGTCATAGACAAGAAGGCATTCATGAATATGTTTGGTCTATAGACATTCTTGAGGGATCAAATTTGAAGTCCCATAAGATGGATCATGTGGATGAACATCAAAGTTATATTATATAAGAACCACAAAATCCACATGTTCATGAGAATTCTCTTCAGTCTATCTTTCTTGTTGTCACTAGCACTTATGAGAGTAGCAACCATCCTATGTTTTTCCTTTACGAAACCTTCAAAAGGATGGTTGTGGATGCTTTTGTTTACCATAAGTACTCCAAAGCTTATGGTTGCATTGGCATAAGTTCATGCAGCCCAACTGCAAAGGTCTAGCTTATGACTTAAAACAAAGCACTGACGGGAGATAACCCATGTACTTGTTGTTTTAAATTCAATAAAGTCTGTTTAGCTTTTATCATCATAAGTTTGAATATATATAATCACAAAAAAAAGAAGAAATAATACTAATAATAATAAATAGTTTACCTTTCAATTCATCCATGTTCCTTTTTGAATAAAATGGTGCCAACCTAAAAAAGAGCTTAATTGTTGCACCGGCCGATGCGCTGAAACATCGATCGGGTTTGTAGTATCACCTTGCACTAGTCTTTATTGCAGACATCAAAAATCATGAATCAAGGTTTAGCAAGCATATGATGGGTGAAATCAAGAATGAATTCGAGGCGAAGACAAGATGCAATTGTACAATTCAAGACTGAGGATAATTGGGAATGGAGAACTTAAAAGAAATGATGATCCATTCAAGGAAAAATACTAAGGGAAGGCTATGGAAAGTGATAGGGCCAGTGACCCAGCCAGGGCCACGGTGCCCGCCCTCACCAGGTTTTGCCCGCCCTGGCCAGGGCACCCACCCTGGTGGTGCCGGCTCCCAGACCCAGCCACATCACCAATCCACGACAACACCTTCCCACATCTCCCAATCATCGAAATCAAGTTTGTTTGATCCAAGGGCTCTTGCGTGAGGTCACTTGGATCCATTGGCCCAGTGTCATACATATGGAGGCACCAAACTAACTTTCTCCATGCCCAAATCAACAAGTGTGTATTGTGCCCACACTCTACTACACCCCAAGAGGCGGCACACCAAAGGGGGAGTGGTGCACCCATTAGTCTGGGGGCAGCCGCCCTCACACCCAGGGCGCCCGCCCTAGCCACGGTGGGCGCCTTCACCTCCATGGCTCCCGCTCCCAAACTAACTCATAAAGGTAACATCAGAAAGGTATGTGGCTGATTTTTAAATTATTACTTTTTCTTAAAATAAATCAGCCACATTCTTGTGCATATGAACTTCTATCATGTCTTGTATTAACATAGGAAGAGTGGAGATTGAGATGTTAAAATTTAGTGCCCATGTTTTATCTTTACATCTTCATCTCTAAATTAAATGATTAATCATGAAACCCTCTTCTTATGCAACTTGTTGTCATGTTAAATGTTAAAAAAATCTAAAAAAATTTAATACATGACATAAGTATCTTTCTCTTTCACCATGATCTCCCTTTAGCATGATAAAATGTTGCTCCATTTTCTATCATGCTATGTGCCTCAATTGGCTTTGTCATGAATAAAGTTATGGTTCACTAGTACTTCTGTACTAGTAGAACCCTATTGCTTTCACTATTGGTGTCTTTGAATCAGCACAGATATTGAAAAAAAGAGAGAAAAAGAAAACCAGTGTGGGTTGGGAAACCCAACCCCAACTCAAGCAACCAAAGGAGACCACCATTCTCATCACTGCATGGAGGTAACATTTAAGTGCTGTATGACATTTAGTATAGGTGGCACCTGCATGTTTTCCTTTCCAAATCTGCATTTTTTAGCTAATAGGTTGCATGTTTACATTTCAATAAAAACACTCATCAAAGTGTTATGCATTTAGAATAGGCTTATTTTAAAAACAAATAAATAAATAATATAAAAACATAATAAATAATCATTCTTCATAGTAGACATGCATCTTAGAAGTAATAAATAAAAAAAATTGAAGGAGACTCGTCTGAGCAGAAGAATTTCAACTCCATGAAAAAGAAAAGTGTGGGGGAGTGCCTCCCCCACTCAGGTATGACATTGCTCCATCATTCTCAATTCTTCATCTGTTTTTCTATCCTTGCATTGTCAAACAAATAATGTGCAAATAATAATAACAATGATACAGTAATAATCATGATCACATTGTGAAAGATAAAAGTTTGCAAGGCTAGAATTCTTACATATACAATCTTTCCATGCTTTGCTAGAATCTGATGCAAAAGAGGTGACATTAATCTTGACTTAAGTACCTATCTTAATTTGACACCTTAAAGTTTTATTGGAAATGATGAATAGTTGCTCTGTAATACTTTGCAAAAGCTCTTCATACAACCCTTTACTGCTTAAGTTTTGAGCATGTGAAACTAGAGTTCATCTTAAATCAAACGCTATTGTGGGCCGCACATGATATAACCAAGTCTATGCTCTTGTGAGATTAGTTGTGGTAGAGAATAGAGTAAATCTTTTAACTTGTTTGAGGAATGGTTGAGACAAATCTGGAGTTCTATTTTGAAAAATCTCAAAACCCTTGCTAAAGTTTCTCAATGGTGTTAAATTCCTATCACAAGCCATATACATGTTCCCTAGATAGGACAGACCCACAAAAGGCACTTGACTAGTTTAAGCTTGGTTAGGCCTTATTGATCTAAGTAGAGAAACTAGTCATGCTTCTTGATCAAGATCACTTACACGTGCACCCCTTGCTACTTCTACATTGGAAGTACGCAACCACCAAATAACCATGCACCCCTTGCTGTTTCCACATTGGAAATATGCAACTAGCTCCACACATCATTTTGAGACATATATTTAAAGGGCATGAGCTACCAAAAAAATATTGAGAGAAAAGAGGGATATAGTCCCCAAATGAGAGATTATACAGCGGAAGCCTCAATACCCGCTGCAAAAAAATCAAGTGCTCTTGATGAAAAAATGTCGAGCAAAAAAAGAGGACCAGATGTCCCATGTAGAATCTCTGGTAGCCATGCTCCCTTCAAACAGAAGTTACCATCAGAAAAAGTCTCAAGGAGTTCCACCAAATACCAAATATTCACACTTACACATCTTAATCATTTTGTATACCTTGTTGCTCCTTTTGATCTAAGTGTCTAACTTAGCAATATATTCAGTTCAAGTCTGCTTAAGCTTTCCCTACCTATGAGCTCCACATAACCTTTAGTATAGGTGCAAAAAAGGTCTTTATCTTTGGCATTGGTGAGAATTATAAAACACCATTGAGTGATCGAGTGTACCATTTGAGGAACTTAGGAAAGCTTCTCTTTTAAAAATCTTGAAAACCTCTAGAAAGATTCTCAGCTTTACCAAAGCAAGGTACAAAGTTTCTACCTACTGCTCTATCTTACTCTTGCATATTAGAAGGTGATAGCCATAAGCCCCATATGGCTAAGATTAATGGTGGATTTCTAACTCTAACCTGTTCAACTCAAAAGTAGTATTGGTTTGTATGTGAGTTTTTGCAGGGCATCACATTATAGCAACTCCTGATCCAACATGTTTAAGCCCACATCTTTGCCTAAGATGAGAAAAGGTTTAGTGTGGGGGAGCTTGTTAATGGTCCTTAACTACCAATTTTTGACCATCATTATTGCATCAAAATGAGGACAAATAAGTAGTGATTTATGTTTATAATTCACCTAGTTCCACTTGTACTTGGAGTCTATATTTGTATGCAGGAAAAGTACCAAAAATAAGTGCAAATAGACCAAATGGAAGCAATGGAATGTGGTAGGGCCAGCAACCCAGCCAGGGCCAGGGCGCCCACCCTGACTCATGGTGCCCACCCTAGCCGTGCCACCAAACCGACCCAGCCATGTCATCAATCCGTGACAACAACATCCCAACCGTTGAAACCAAGTCAGTTTGATCCAAGGGCTCTTGATGGATGTCACTTGGATTCATGGGCCCATTGTCATACACCCAAGGAGGCTAAGTCGGTTGGAACTGACTCCAAACCGACTTATCTTGCATGCAACCGACATGGGGGAGTGAGCCATCACTATTGGATCAAAGGTCGGTGTGAGTGGACAGTATGTCCAGGGCGCCCAGCCTGGGCCCAAGGCGATCGTCCCCACTCTCAAGGCTAACGACCTCTAGAGCACTATAAATAGGACCCTCATCCTTCATTTGTAACACACACCATGAACACACCATGAATATCAAATACTTCTTCCATTAGAGTAGTCACTCTCCACGTGAGAGTTGTAGTTCAATGGCTCTCCAAGTGAGAAGTTGAGATAGCAAGAGAGAGTGAAGAGAAGTTTGGAAAGGATTTGACCATGTCGGCAACCTCTCCTCTTGTAGCTCGATGGAGTCAACTCTTCTTTGAGTAATAAAGTCGGCCTTCTTCATGGGCCACTTACGGATTTATCTGGGTGCTATATCCAGTGTCAATAGGGGTGAGACACGGAGATCCCCTATCTTCTTTGTTATTTGTCCTTGCAGCAGATCTCCTGCAAATAATAATCAACAAAGCTGCAGATTTAAATCTTCTTCATAGGCCACTGCCCTAGCCTGGAGAAGACTTCCCAATAGTGCAATATGTAGATGACACATTAATGTTCTTGCAAGCTGATGCCAGGCAGTTGGTATTCCTTAAAGCTATGCTTCGGAGTTTTGCTGAGTCAACTAGGCTCAAAGTTAATTATGCAAAATCCCAAATGTATCCCATCAATGTACAGCCTGAAAGGATGAATATTTTGGCAAACACCTTGGGATGTGACATTGGCACCATGACTTTTACATATCTTGGATTGCCAATGGGCATAACAAAGCCAAAGATTAAGGACCTAACACCTATGATGGATAGGGTGGAGAGAAGACTGTCAGCTTGTTCAACTTGGCTCACATATAGTGGCAGATTGTAGATGATTACTCATTAATAACTGCAATCACCACACATGACATGGGCATCATCAAGTTACCCAAAGGGGTAATTGAGAATATTGATAGGGCAAGAAAACAATGCTTGTGGAGGGGAAATTTGGCAAAGAAGAAAGGAGGAGGAGGAAACCTTGTTGCATGGCCAATATGTCTGTTGCTGAAGGATAAAGGAGGACTTGGAATTGTCAACCTTAGTCTTCAAAATAATGCCCTCCTTATGAAACATCTGAGCAAGTTCTATAACAAGGAAGATATTCCCTGGATTAGAATAGTCTAGAGCAAATATTATACTGCCAAAGTACCACACACTGCTAGGGAAATTGGCTCATTTTGGTGGAAGGATGTAATGAGACTCAATGTGCTATTCAGGGGTATTGCTTCTTGTCATCTTGGTGATGGAACATCAGTGTGCTTCTGGGATGACTTATGGGCTAATGGCATCCTTTTAGCTATGTACCCTAGACTTGCATCCTATGCTAAATCAGAATGGGCATTTGTTTATGAGATAATGCAAGCTGAGGATTTAGACTCAATATTCATGCTACCTTTATCATCTGAAGCTCATCAGGAATTCGAAGAACTATAGGATGATCTTGAGGAAATGACATAGCAAGTTACTTCTATTGACAAGTGGACACCCATCTGGGGAAGCAAATATACATCCAAGAAATATTACTCATATGTCTTCAGAGGGATTGAGGCCCACCCAATGTTCAAGATAATCTGGAAAGCCAAGTGTACTCCAAGGATAAAGATTTTTGCATGGCTAATATTGTGGACAGGCTCAACACCAAGGACATGCTACAGAGAAGACACCTAAACATTCAAGGCACAACTGTGTGTGACATGTGTAGCTTGGGAGAGCTGGAGACTATAACCCACCTATTTTTTGAGTACTGTTTGCGCAGGAGTGTTGGCAAAAGATTGGAATCAATTGGAACACCAATATTGGCATCATGGATAGGTTCAACCAGGCACACTTATCGCATAACACTCCCTGCTTTATGGAAGCAGCGATGATAGCATCATGGGAGTTATGGATGCTTCAAAATGACAAAAAATTTTAGCGTTGAGATCCCACACCCAGCTTATGGTTATGTAATTTTAAATATCAAGGTTTACTTCAATTGATTAGGTTTCGTGATGATCTACGGTCATCATTCTGTGTTTGGTTAGATGCTTTCAGCTAAACTCATGTATGTAACCTTTCTCTTCATTTTAAATTAATGAAAATGATCTGTGCTGTGGGGATCTCCCCCACAGTCTTTTTTGGTAAAAAACAACCATACTTAGCTATTTGCTTGGGACGAGCAAAGATTAAGCTTGGGGGTCTTGTTGGCGGTCCTTATAGATCATTTTTAATCGCCAACTTATGCCTGAATGGAGAGAAACAACCATACTTTAACACATATGATTATGCTATTAACGGAATTCCACATGTACCCCTAGTGTTTATGTTTTTACAGGATTTATGGTGAAACAAGTGAAAGTGCATAACACCATGGAAAGCGTAAAGGAGAAATGTGAATTTAGAGAATGTGCAACCAAGAATAACAAAGAAGCCCACCTCTATTTCTATTCTGGGCCCAATCGTAACCATACGGGAGGTCCAGGCCCAGAGGAGAACCAACCACATGAAGGCGGTGGCCAAACGAGCCCACCAGGGGACCGGTTAGTCCCAGGGGCGACCGCCCCCTGGTTGGGCCTTTCGGGCCTAGTTTTCTCAGGCGGTGCGCATAGCGGTTCCCTCAAGACGGTCCCTACCTGTGATCATTGCAAATGGAAGGCGGAAGCCACCCTTTGGAGGTCGGTTTAGGTCCTTCCATGTGGGGATGGCCCCTTTGCATAGAGCTATATAAGGAGGCCTCCTCTCTTCACATATTCATTCATTCATCAACACAAAGAGGTCACAATGTAGAAAGGAAGAGCAAGCTCCATTCCATTAGCTTGTAGCTAATTTAGTTTAGGGAGTGAGAGAGGGAAAGAGCTGGAGAAAGAGCAGAGTCGAAGCAGTTCTACCTCTAGGTGGACGAAGTGCCGAGCTTGTCGGCTCTTGCTCTAACTTATACCTCTATGATCATCTTGCTACTTAAAGTAAGAAGTTCATGTTCAACTTTGGTTTTGATTCATTAAGTGAGTTACTTTCATAAAGCTACTTGTTTGTGGGATCGTCGTTCGTCCTTTGGACGGATGCTCTAGTAAGAGGACTTCTGATAGAGACGGATGTTCCTGATCGCCACTAGAGTAGTAGTCGCCTTCATAGACGTAGTGTCTAGGTTGGGGTCTACCTTCGTTTTTTGCACGCACCCACGGGTAGAGGGGTAGGTGGCAGGTGGTGACAGCCCTGTCCACTCGTACCTGCATTCTCCCACGTCCGGACGTGGAGTGCAGCTTGAACTGATATCGCTTGGTAGACCAAGTGCATCAGTGCCTAAAGCAAGCAAGTAGTGAGAAAGTTATCATTGCTTAGGGTTTCCTTCCTTAGACGAACCTCTTTACCCAAGCTACTCTTCATCTTATCATTCTGGGAGAATTAGTTTAGAGACTTCTTACACTTCCGTTCCCTGTGGAAATACGATACCCTGAATACTTCCAGGTGAAGGCTACAACAGTACTTCCATGCACTTGCAGACTTTTCTGCTATTGCTAAGAAGTGCCAACATTCACCTTATGAGTTAGTTTATGGCCATCATGCAGTGATGCCATGGGAAATTTGGTCTGGTTCAAGGAGAGTTGAATTACAGAAAGAATTAATAGCCGATGATTATAGTAATCTCACACTACTAGAATACCCTCCTATAGCTATCTATTTGTAGACACTAGATACGCTTTTATTCGTATCTATGGGGTTTTAGGCACCCTTTATAAAAGCGTGTTAGAAGCGTCTTCGCATGGACCGTGTCTGGCTCAGTAGAGACGATTTCCATGTGTATCTATAAATGAAAAGATGTTTCATAGACATGTCAGATACATGTCTAAACACATTGTTGCGCTTTTATAGATACGCATATAACACGTGTCTATTAGTGTAATTACACTTTATAGAAACATTCCATAACGTTTGAAAAACTATAGAGACAATATTGTAGATACATACGCAATTCATGTCTACTACTATAGTCACGTTTTGTAGTGATGTGTTATTACGCATTAAGCAATATAGAGACGATGTTGTGTGTGACATGAAAGATGATGTGGCAAGTGACGTGGAATGGGACATGGTAGCTGATGTGGAGAAATGATGTGGCAGCTGACATGGAGAGGTGATGTGGCATATGACACATCTTTATTGCGTGTCTACATAAATCGATACGTTGTATAGTAACCTCATAATGCGTATCTATAGTTACAGAAATGATTTTGTACATACATCTATATTTTGTGTCTAGTAGTATAGACACGTTATATGGTAGCGCTTTAAAACGTCCAAAAAAATATATGTCTTTTAGTTAGATATAAATATATATAATACAATATAATGGGGAGTGAATATCAATCATATTCATTCGGCCTTGACAAAAAATAAAGAATCTAACTAACTCCATAACCAACATGTCCATTACTCAACTAACAATTGTGTTTACAAAGAAGCATAGGCAGTGCCAATATCTTACAAATATTACTCAAATAGTTTTTGTAACAAATAAAAACTACTCAAATAATTTGTGACAAATAAAATCTATCTTGTTCACTTTAAATTTGTAGTCTTTCCATCTAGCTTTGTCCACGTGCTGCTGCTACCATCTTGTTGCAGATACGAGATGAGCTTCTAACTTTATTCACCTACAATGGAATATGTGTTTGATAAATAACTCAATCTAGAGACATTACGGATACATGTACTACTTAAAAAGAAAACATCAAACTTACATGTGTAATTGGCCAAGCAATAACCTAGCCAATAGCATCAATTAGTGTACTAATCTTTTCAAATGGTCTAGGTACCTCCTCATCTCCTTTATTGCCATGTTCAATATTTTCAAGGCCTTCAACATAAACCCCACAATATTCTGATCCAAGCTTTGTTCCTAAAATCTCTCTCTGACTATCAGTAGTTACTAACTTCCCTTTCAACACAACTCTCCCTTTGTTTATCAGTGACAAAAGATGGACATCCTCTTGTCTCTATAAATTATAGAAGACAAACATATGATCTTTGAAATGATAACTAACATGGTTTGAAGATAATAAGGTAAATAAAGCACATACTTATTCTGATATGACCATGTTGGAGGCTTTAACCCTTCGAGTTCTCTATAATAGACATGATTTAAAACATCAAAACATAGCATTGCCCAATAATCAATTTAACCAGTATATTTCAAATGAAATAATGTTAGGATATCAGCGTGGACATACCATGTTGTTCAATATGGCATCACATGACAAATTTGTGACTACATTGCCATTAGGTTGTGTCTCAGGTTGTGTCTCCTGCAAGCATGGTTTAGCTGAGTTAATAGTGAAATAGAAAAATATGAAGATTGGAGTGTTGCCGTCTCTTGCAGGCATAGTTTCACTTGAATTTTTGTTGGCTAAAATGACACTTTACTAGCTACAAGAAAGAGGAGTAATTAGTACTGCTGCTCAGAAAAAGACTAGGCTAAAATGACACTTTAACAACTACGAGGAGCAATTACTACTGTTGCTTAGAGAAACACTACCGGAAAGAAAAAAGCACTAAAATCAATAGATATTTTTTGTTTTAACCTAAAATATAGTTGTAATGCACTTAGAGAAAAATATGTGTGACAACTTTATCACACTTTATTAGATATTAGTCATAAAACAAAGGATGGCCTTAATGCACGACAGGATTTAGTTGAACTTGGAATTTGAGAGGATCTTCATCCTCTTGTAGATGATCAAGGAAAGCAAACAATTCCTGATGCACCTTTTACCATGTCTAGAGATCAAAAGGAGATTTTGCTGAGTAATTCAAAACCTTAGGACCCCAGATGGGTATGCATCAAACATATCTAGGTGTGTGAACATAAAAGATTGTACACTGAGTGGACTAAAAGTCATGACAATCACATTTTACTACATGACATTCTTCCAGTGGCACTGGAATCTTGTTACCCAAGCAAGGATGTCATGAATATAATTGTTGAGATATCTAAATTTTCAAGAAGTTGTGCTCCAAGGTCATAGATGTGGCTGAGCTGGAGCAGCTTCAAGAGAGTATTGTTTTGACACTTTGTGATATGGAGAGAATTTTCCTACCATCATTCTTTACTGTAAATGTGCCATCTTATGGTGCACTTGGTATAAGAAGTTAAACTTGGTGGTCCGATTCAGTACAGGTGGATGTACCCCATGGAGAAGTATGTAATCAACTTTAGTTTGCACTATGATCACCAATAATTTAGTTTTAACTGACATGTGTCAATTATTGTATTCAAATATTTTGTTAAGCTAAAGGGACTTGTGAAGAATAGAACTCACCCAGAAGGATCAATTGCTAAAGGATATTGCATGGAGGAGTGCTTAACCTTTTTCCTTGTTTACAGAAGGAACTACTCATTTTACAAGGCCATCTAGAAATTCTGGACCATCTAATGATAGAACATGCATCTACTTGTTTGATACTGCTGGTGAACCTATTGGAAAGTGTACTGGCATCACCTTTGATAAGCAACTTCTTGTAACAGCTCATCAATATGTGTTGCGGTATTGTGACAAACTTGATGATTTCTGTAGGTGCGTCTATATGGTGCTGCCTCCTATGTTTATGTTTTACTAATTGATTGATGACATGACACTGATGCTATTGTTTTAGAAAATTCTTGGACGAGGTGGAAATAAAATTGTGTGCCTCAACTAATCTAACGCCTTCCCGCATTCAGAATTTGATGGATCACCACTTTCCAGATTGGTTGGAGCAAAAGGTTTATACACATCTAAAATTGATGCAAATTTTGCATCGAATCAATATAAGCAATGTACATAAGTTTTCTCACATTATATATAGGTTATATTAGGCGATAGAATAGGCATCATGGCAAAGGTCTGAGCTTTGGCTGCAAAACCAAATAGATGTGCTGTGACATACAGTGGTTATATTATTAGTGGTTTCAAGTTCCACACTTTGAATCATGAGGATGCACGATCGACACAAAACAATGGTGTGGTCAATATTACTGAAGAGGGGTTAATTATTTTGGCAGATTATTAGATATTGTTGAATTGTCATATGCAAACAACAAGGTAGTGCTTTTCAAATGTGAATAGTATGATGTTCATCATAAAGCTAGGTTGTGACAAGATGACTTTGGATACAGTCAGGTGAATTTTTCATGGAAAATACACACGGGTGATAAATTAGAGGATGACCCTTGTGTATTTTCATCACAAGTTCAGCAAGTGTTTTATGTCCAGAATGCAAAAGCTGAACAATGGAACACTGTGGTGAGAGCTAGCTGACGAGATAATTTTGACATAGGTGTAGAACTCTCAGTGGATGATGAAAGTTAGGCAAGGCTTGGTTTATCTAGTCATTTGATGCTATAGATGAACATTGTGGGTTTTTTGTTGCTCTAAATGAGAATAAACTAATTTGTGTTACCTTAGTAAGGAGGTTGTAATACCCAGTTTTAAGGACAAAACTAGATATACACTATATGTGAGTCTTAAAGGTCAATTTTCACATATAGCTACAAGTAAAGGTAGTACCAAAATACAATGCTTTAAATATAACATATATAGTATAAAAGATATAACCTTAGGAACAATCAGCAGGTAGACAACTCCAAACTCCGGGTGTAGACTCCACTGAATCCAACTGACTGGTTGATCACAAGTCTAAACTTCTCCTGAAGTGTGTGGGAATAGCAAGAGTGAGTCCATGTCGAACTCAGCAAAGGTACGATAGACCATAAAATCATGATCAATATAACATAATTAATGTAAAGCATAAAATGATAAACAATGAGCATATTAACAATCTAAAGTTATCATCTAATATAAGGATTCCAAGGCCGCTCGTGTCCTTCAGCAAGGCTAGTATACCAGTTGATGAGGACACGCCTATGCTGCCCAAGATTTGCCCGATCTTTCACGGTACCAAAACCAAAAGATAGTAGCCTCTTTGATTATCTATTTTACTGTCCAAAAAAGTAATTATCATGGGACATCTCTATACCAAACGTCAACAAGTTTGGCTGATCAAATCACACTCGGATAGATAGTAACAGTAGCTAACAATTATATATGTATTAATTTAATCAGCCACGGAACCACATTACGAGCTCAAGAATTGATAATCAATGATCAATCGGCCAACAGTAGTAGCTACGGTAGAATAACAGAAGAATACCACGTACTAGATAACTGAAAGACAATCTCCAATCACCAATATATCAAACATCGGTAGAAGTATAACCAAGCACGGCCAATTGTATTATTTTCTAATCGAAGTAAATAACTCAGTAGCAATAACGGATAAGATGGGTTCGGCTTACAACAGCAGCTGCCATCCAAGCCCTAAATATTTTTTCCACCCATGGCCTAGATGAACCACGATCAGAAGATGGGGAATTGAATCAACTCCAGCACGAGCCCAAGGATCAATCCTCGATCACGCACCAACACAAATCCACCGAAGGATTCGGATCAGACACCCAGCTAGGGTTCGTCGAGCGGCGGCGGCTCGACAACTAGGGATAACTCCACGATAAAATAAAATTCCCTCCCCACTCCAGGGCACGCAGGCCGTAGGCATATATGGCACGCAGGCCTGCCGACTCGTCTAACTCAGAACGGACTAGCTTTATTTAAGAAAAAGGAAACTAACTAGCCTTGTGCATGCACGCACGCACCAGCCAACAATATATGGAAATAGATAATAAAATAATGCAGCCAATACACGTGATGCATCTTCACGTTATCTCCATTGCTGGCATAGAACCAAACTGAATAATGCTTAGCTTGCTTTCTTGCTTCTTAATCGGAAAAAGATCTTTCACTTCACTGCCACATAAATGATCTCGAGCTTATAAATCAATTTAAGCCAAATAAATAACGTGAGGAGCCATGGGCTCACCATTCTCCCTTCCTTGAAACAAAGCCATCCTCGGCTTTGCCGTAATATCTAACACATGTTGGCTCTTGTCAATAGGAATGACAACATTATCATGGTCCATCAATGTTTCATTCTCAAAATGATATTTCCTCCACATAGCCAAAGATAAATTTTCTCCTCCATCTACTTTCAATGCACCAGCAGCTGAGGCAATTTGACTGACAGTAGAGGCAACTTGCTTAGGAGGATCATGTGACCGAGTAATAATTAGTTCAGCTTTGTTGGTGACATCATTTGAAACATCTCCAAAATTGCTAGCAGATGCAACTTTGGGGTGCAGATCCTTGTTTGAGCTCTCACAAGCAATATTTTCATCACTTGATGCCACATCATTCTCTCCCTCTTGAATCAAAGTCGTCCTCGACTTTGGAGTAACTACAGAAACCTTTTTCTTCACTTTCACAGGAACAAACACCTCAGCCTTAATAGCACTATCTGGCATCGGTTTGAGAACATGATGGACTCCCTTGTGCACAAATGAATAGTTATTCGAATGTCCACCATGAGTAGCGCCAAGATCAAATTGCCATGGTCGACCCAACAACAAATGACATGCACTTATCGGTGCAACATCACAGTCGACTGTATCAACATAAGTGCCAATGAAAAATTTAACTCTAGCCTTATGAGTAATTTTCAGTGTACCACTTTCATTCATCCATTGCATATAACGTGGCATTGGAAGCCTCCGCGTAGACAAAGATAATGCATTCACCAAATCTGAACTAATGACATTAGCAAAACTTCCACCATCAATAATCAATTTGCATACCTTGTCTTGAATTTTGCACTCGGACTGAAATATACTAGATCGCTGACCCTTCACAACAACAATAGTACCATCAGTATGTACTTCTCGTGCCATCATGGATAAGCCATCAGATGTATCACCAACAGTATCAATAATTCCAGAGTGACAATGATTATCATGGGAGGAAGCCTTACTAGTTGTACCTTTCATCCCCTGGTCAATTAATGTAGCAGTGGAATCTCCGTCCTTAACATCATCAACAGGAACGAGATACTCTTTATGTGCTGTGGAATCTGCTTCCTTCACATCATCAGCAGGAACGAGAACCTCTTTATGTGCTGTTGGAGGTGACAAAATTACAGAAAAATGACTAGCAGCTTGCATCACGCATTCCTTAGGAGAAGAATTGTGTCCTATATTCAAAGGCTTGCTATATTGAGGACTAGAAACCAACTGCTTGGCAGGCACCGTGCAGTTCTGATTGTCAACACATTGAGCTTTCATTGGTGCAACAAACTGTTTCTTGGAACTAAGAGAATTGAGAGCACAAATAGAAAGCTTTTCACAAGAATTATTTTGACCAGCAGCTTGCTTCAATTTAGGAGAAAAACAATTTTCAGCATGCATATACTTTCCAGAGGTAACATGGGAGTCCAATTTCTTCTCATACTTGTCTCCGGCAATAGAATCAGCCCAAGATAAACGTTGATTCAATTTAGTGTCTGAAGAAATTTTACCACTTGTAGCAACTGCTTTCATTGATTTGGACTTACTCGGCGGATCAAATATACACCGTAAAAATTCCTTCATACCTTTCCACGTCATGATATCAAACTCACCTATTTCAATATATTCTTCCTCCACTTCCAACCACCACTGGAAAATACGTTCAGAAAAAGTTATCTTCGCCAAATTTACCAGTTAGTCAGATAGCAATTTACCACGCCAATAAGAATTTTGTATAGCATCTTCCCAAGCATAATAATTAGCAGCAGATGCTCGTGAATACAATGTCGGCACAAATGTAGCCTGCTCAGCTAACAATTGAAATTTATCCATCATCACCAATCAATCGCAAAAGTACAAAGGTACCATGAGCAACCTGAGGCTTTGATACCACCTGATGAGGACACGCCTACGCTGCCCAAGATTTGCCCGATCTTTCACGGTACCAAAACCAAAAGATAGTATCCTCTTCGATTATCTATTTTACTGTCCAAAAAAGTAATTATCATGGGACCTCTCTATACCACACGTCAACAAGTTTGGCTGATCAAATCACACTCGGATAAATAGTAACAGTAGCTAACAATTATATATGTATTAATTTAATCAGCCACGGAACCACATTACGAGCTCAAGAATTGATAATCAATGATCAATCGGCCAACAGTAGCAGCTACGGTAGAATAACAACAGAATACCACGTACTAGATAACTGAAAGACAATCTCCAATCACCAATATATCAAACTTCGACAGAGGTATAACCAAGCACGGCCAATTGTATTATTTTCTAATCAAAGTAAATAACTCAGTAGCAATAACGGATAAGATGGGTTCGGCTTACAACAGCAGCTGCAATCCAAGCCCTAAATATTTCTTCCACCCGTGGCCTAGATGAACCATGATGAGAAGATGGGGAATTGAATCAACTCCAGCACGAGCCCAAGGATCAATCCTCGATCACGCACCAACACAAATCCACCGAAGGATTCGGATCAGACACCCAGCTAGGGTTCGTCGAGCGGCGGCGGCTAGACAACTAGGGATAACTCCACGATAAAATAAAATTCCCTCCCCCCTCCAGGGCACGCAGGCCGTAGGCATATATGGCACGCAGGCCTGCCGACTCGTCTAACTCAGACCGGACTAGCTTTATTTAAGAAAAAGGAAACTAACTAGCCTTGTGCATGCACGCACGCACAAGCCACCAATATATGGAAATAGATAATAAAATAATGCAGCCAATACACGTGACGCATTTTCACGTTATCTCCATTGCTGGCATAGAACCAAACTGAATAATGCTTAGCTTGCTTTCTTGCTTCTTAATCGGAAAAAGATCTTTCACTTCAATGCCACATAAATGATCTCGAGCTGATAAATCAATTGAAGCCGAATAAATAACGTGAGGAGCCATGGGCTCACCACTAGTTTAATAAACTCTGCGCAGAGGTGTACATTTTTACTGTGAGTCATGATTTACCCTTTTGCCCGCGGTAGCTAACCTCTTGCCCCACTTCTAAGGAAGGTCGGTAGGGTTCACTATGAAGTCTTTCAAAGTTTTGTCTAACAAGTTAGGGCCGCTAGATTTCGAATTGACCAAGTAGATATAGATGCTCTCCTTCGAGAGTGGCACACTTATGACCGCAGTCCAGCACACACCGCGCCAGGACAAGAGCTATACCTCACTTGGCACTCCTCTCTTGTGCCTTTCGGTAACCACTAACAAGTTAAAAAAGGTCCTCATACTTGACTAAAGCCAGAGCCATAAAGCCCTCACAGTTGTACTGTAAATTCCGGAGGTTCTTTTACATATAAATCCTCAAGTTGCTAAAAAGTCATTTTTATCGTGTGTTGCTTAAACATTAATTACGTCACAAGATCATGTTTATAGATATAAAACCCCAAGCTATACTTTCCTTAAACTTGCTCAAACTTTCTCATACTTCTCTTCTGGATCATTCTTGCACAGCTCCACTTCTAACATTGATAGTAACCAGCACAAGCATCATAGATAACCCTATAAACAATACACCAATCATTACAAAAAATAATACATAAAAGTTTTAAACACGTAGGCTTGTAACTACGGTCGTTGAGTGCAAAAAGAACAACTAACAGAAAAACCACGATTAAAAGATATGCGAGATATAGACTAGAAGGTTCGATAACTGATAGGAATAATAAACATGACGGACATGGCTAACATGGAAGATTTATAGAGCACAAGGATCTGTAGATGATTTACTGCTGATGACTATGGATTTGTGTAGAGGAAACATAGAACATATTTTGACAAGTGGATGCACTAATGTGTGAAGCACCAATGCAGCCAGAATGTGCACGTTGGCGAATCAACTAGAAATAGGAACACAAGGAGCAGAGCATAGCAGCTCCAATTGGAAATACATTTTGTGGGATTGTTAGGTACTGTATGGAGTATGTTGTGGCAAAATGACATGGTGTTTTGACCAATGGTTAGCTGGGAAACGCAATTGCAAAACAGGGTGGCTGGCTGATTTCTGGACAGCAGGAGTAACAGATACTATGACATCATTATCTCGGCCACTGTGGAATAAATAGACGAACGAACTTGTGGAATCATGTGCAGGGATATCATGAACATGTAGATTAAAGGGCTTGCTGGTTTGGACAGTGGGTTAGCGGGGAACGCCAACACTATGCATAGTGGTACAGCAGACAGGGCAGCAGAGCAGTGAACAAATAGATGACGATATCTCTTTTATCTTGGATCCTATAGCCATGAAACTTTACAGAGGCGTGTACAAATATATGATACATGTGTGGGTAAAAGGGATTGACAAACGGAGTCATGGATTGCCTGGAACATGTATGCCAACCGGCAGTAGTGCAGCTGCGGGGCAGCAGGGACAGCGAGCACAAAAATGATGATATCTCTGGATTCTCAACTCCTATGACAAAAATGACTTGCAGGGATATGTGTAACTTTAAGAACTACATCATGATCAAAGGGCTCAATGACAGGAGCGATAGATCACTGGGAACATGAATGCCAACAGGCAGCAGCGCTGCGGTCCACAAGGGACAGAAACATGATTCTAAGGAAACTTTGCCGGAATTCGACCATGCGTAAATTATAGCGTGTGTTCTACAGCGAGTAACATGTAAACAAGATGGAGATCATGATGGGTTTCTCACATCGTCGTTGGCAACAGTTGGGGATGAAGGTGATGCCAGCCAACATCGACGACGGGTGACGACAATGGCTGCGATCAACGGGACAACGTTAATTTCACTTTGGTGATGATCTATGTCACATGAGAGATGAAAGAGATGGATTAGTTGGGCTTGAGCAGCAAGATTAGAGATGCAAAACATGGGCAGGGGCGACCTCACCATGTCCTGCACAGAAACGGCGGCGACAACGATCGAGGTGCTGCTGCAGGTTGAGGGAGATGGCAAGGCACACCGGAATGGCATCCATGAAGCGCTGCAGCAGAATAGTTTTCTTTGGGAGGTCACAACAGAGAGGGCACACGATGAACATGAGTCTCAATGAAGAATGGAGAAGGCCATGATCCTTACCACGGCACGATGCGAAGGATTTCAGGATTCCGGCAACAAGAAGACACGTGCAGCGGCAAAACGGATTCATCGCAGCGAGGGCGCGCACTCAATTTTGTTGGAGAGGAGGGGGCGTCCATGGTGGAGGAAGGTGAAGAGATGGGGATGCTGCTGTGGTGTTTGCGTACAGGAATAGAAGGGGGAGGGAGTCTTTGCTTGTGCGTGTGAGGGAGAGAGGAGAAATGACTGCTATTTTCAGCATGTATGCATGCAATTGAAGGGGGAGCAAAACCGATGGAGTTAAGGGGTGCTATCAAAATAGAATTGAAGAGAGTATGACCAAGGGAATTAAGGACGAATTTGGTGCTGTAGTTTTTGCATGAGAAGAGGATGCGCCATAGGGGGGAG
Organism: Bothriochloa decipiens; assembly: GCA_023333625.1. Taxonomy (NCBI): domain Eukaryota; kingdom Viridiplantae; phylum Streptophyta; class Magnoliopsida; order Poales; family Poaceae; genus Bothriochloa; species Bothriochloa decipiens. The sequence goes on from CM041645.1 coordinate 24,310,405, forward strand.
AAATGGTGATCTGCTCATGTGATTAAGGAGAGAAAAAGAATTGTATGTGGCTGTTATATGCATCCGTGCAATTGAAAGAATGGTGTAAAGGATCACACATAAGTGAGATGAGGAGAGAGGAATGAATGAGTGCATATATTTCTTCATGAGAAAATGGAGGTTGCGCAAGGGGAAAGAGAGAGGGAAAGACATGGCTGCCATTGCATGCACTTGTTTTTGAGAAGGAAAATAAAAGAGGAATTGTAGTGAAGTAAAGGAGGATAATTAAATTAGAAACAAGTGGATGTGCTGATATTCTTGCATGGAGAAAAGAGAAGGCGGACGGCATGTTGACATGGAGGACTATGGTAAGAAGAAGAGGATTGACGTGGAGGTTGAGGAAAGTATGGATGAATATTTGGCTGACTTGGACTTGATACACTATAGAAAAAAATATGGTTGCCATGATGGGTTAAGTAAAAGAGAACACAACCCAATTTAAGATTCATTCGTAAAAATGGAAGAGGGATGAGAAAAGATTGGCATGAAGAATTTATAGCCACCAGATTGATTTTTGAGAGCTCGAGAAAGAAAAGAAATGAGAGAAAGAACGGGTCATGCTAGATTTTTGAAGGATCACGAGCAAAGGACTTTATTGGAGTTTTAGATATTGATTTGATATTTAGAAGATGAAGTTGGAATCAAGTCCTAGGCATATCTGTTGAAAACATTTAAATTCAGTTTTCAAATATAAACACTATGCAAAGGCATGAATGCAACAAACTATTAAATTTAGTTGCAAACATTTTAGAAACTCACATTTTTTTACAATATCAACAACTTAACTAAATCTAGGAAATTTTAGAAAATAATAAAACCATTTAATTTTATTTATTGTTTTCTATGTCACATCCTAAAATATAAATTTTGGGGTGTCACAGAGGTGCTAGCTTGTTGGGTTACCGCTATTAAGTGTACAAATTTTCCTATTTGACTAAATAGTGTAATCCATATTTTACTCACTTTGATTTGGTTCCCCATGTTCAATCCATATTTGTGTCGTTTTTTTTGAAGTTTTTTTGCCACACACAACACATATGTTTCAGGTTTCTATCCGGAGTCCATACTCCAGAGTATGTACAACAATTATGAAACACTCCAATAAACACCAACTAATGTTTGCCCTTGTGGTTTGCTTAGTCCTATTTCAGAAGGTCAAGGTTCAATCCTTATATGCATCATTGGGAAGGATCTTGGGTTTCCTTGTGCATGCAAATTCTGTTAAAAATTTTTGAGAACTTCATAATAGACACTAGGAATTGATATCTCGTGTGGCAACTTAGTTTGGGAGTAGCAGATTGCAGGTTCACGACAATTTTTTAGATGATTTTTTCTTGGCATATATGGTTCTCAGATGAAAAGAACTAAAAACGCACTAATAGACACAAGTCAACTTTAGTTCAAGTGGTTAGTGCACTCCATTTCTGTTTGGAGATCCTAGGTTCAAGACTAGCTGGTACGCCATAATTTTGTGTTTTTTATCAGCACTTTCTTTTTTCTCTCATTTTCTTTTCTCGCTATTTACTGGAGTTAGATGTCCACATCACCCATGAGATTCCACAATCCATGTCAAGAGGAATAATATCTAACACATGTGTGCTACTATATATGCTCTATTAGACATGTACGATTTCTTTGTACTAGTACTTTTAATTAAAAGACACAAAATCACAATTAATGTTGATACTACTTAAGCCTCAAATAATATATGGCATGTCCACTCGAGTGGAAGATACGTCGTATCAAGTCTGACGAATAAGATGCCACGTCAACTTATAGCCCCCTTGATAGGTTACACTTTTTCAATTTCGCATTAGAAAACGTCTCTACATGGTTAAGGATAAATTTCTAATACACATGAAAACACGTGTATCATCTAGTAATGGTTAAAAGCATATCTAATTTCATGTCAACTAGAGATATTCTAGTTTTGCAAATAAAAACATCTCCATGAGCATAAGGACGATTATTTGAGACGCTTTACAACGTGTCTTCATGCTACTCACGGTTAAAAGCATGTTTAATTATGTGTCAACTTTATATATTTTTAGTTGAATGTCAAAAAGCATTTCTAGGTGCCTATAAACAATTTTGAGATACACTTTACAACGTGGATAGATGTTATTGACAGTTAAAAGCGTGGCTAATTTCGTGTCATTTAAATACGATTTCAAAAGCGTGTTAAAAAATATGACTAGATATCTCTTGACGTTGAAAGCGCGTTAAATATTATAACAGTTAGATATGTTCTTGAAAATGTGCGAAATAACGCCTTTACGTGGCAACATAGATACGCTTTTAATGGCATTACAAATACAGCATAGCTACAGGGGGTTTTCTAGTAGTGTCATGATTGATAATTTAGAAGATTTACATTATCATCGGCTAAAGGCATTTGAAACAATTGAGGCTAATAAGATGAAGATTGCCAGATATTACAACAAAAAGGTCAAGCTAAAGGAGTTTGAAAAGGATGAACTCATTTGGAAAGTTAAATTACTAATTAGGGTCAAAGACAGTATGTTTGGCAAATGGTCTTTGAATTGGGAAGGGCCTTATTTTATTGATCAAGTTGTCCCAAGCAATGCTTATATCTTAAGAGATTTTAAGGGAGAAGTATTCAAAAAGGGTATAAATGGTAAATTCCTCAAAAAGTATTATCCCAGCATATTGGCAGATGAATATTAAGGTGTCAAGAAGTCCGAGGCAAATTACTAGATATGAAGAGATAGCCGATATTTTTATCGCCTTCAGTATAAAATGACCAATGAAAGCATTGGTGATAGCCGATGCGACATGCTGCGCCTTTAGAGCAAAATAAAACAAAAGCAAATATCCGAGAGCTGACAAAGGAATATAAAGTACAAATTGATCTCAATATATCAAGTTCAGAAGCACAATTCTAAACCAAAACAGGATTTCATTAATATTTAAGTTTTTTACAATAGCCGAAAGGCAGAAGATTGCATCCTAATACAATCTACTGATCGCGTACTTTCTTTATTGGATAGTGCACGTCGGCTACATCACTGATAATCTTCACGGCCAGCTCCATCAACATCGAAATGACGAAGGTCGATGCCGGTGCCAGTCTAGACAGCGCTGAGAGCAAGAGCGGCACCATATTCTATGGTCGTGTAGGAGATCTTGGTGAAGCGCGGGTAGACGTTCTCTACCCGCACATCAATCATCTTACCGGCGGTGTTCACAACGTTGGCGATCTCGGTCCCGGCAGCATTAAGGGCTCCCAGTTTCGCTATCAGACCTGAAAGGCGAAAGCGATGATTAAGTATCAACAGGAAAATACGAAACATGAGAAACATGGAAAATTATGCTTACCAACAATCTGACTGTTAGCAGCATCCCGCTCCTTGATGACCTGTTTAGCCGTTTCCTCCTTCTCATCCATGTCCAGTTTAAGGTCAAGAAGCTCTTTCTAGAGATTGAGGCTCATCTCCCTCATGTGGCTCAACTGCTTTCTCGCTTGAGCCAGTTCCGAGGCCAAGATACGCCCGCCCGATGATGAAGAATCTAGTAGGAGGCGGGGCCATCACTATCCGCTCTGGAAGGATCGGCAAAGATGAATTAGATTCAAGATTGATCAGAGATTCAAGATTGATTAAAATAAAAATTTGATTGATTTACCTTGTTTGGATAGTACGACGAGAGGTCACTTCTTCCTCATCCACCATTGGGCATTTTCCATGACTCGCCATTGATGAAGCTTAGAGAGAGGGATTTTCTTGGAGGAAGAAGGAAAGTTTCTGGCGAAAGACCTAGAGATTGCGTGCAGATTGGACACAGAGAAGCATGATTTATAGCCCAATGAAGGGGACACGCGTCAGAATGTGAATCGGGAACCTACCATTGATGGCAAACACTATGCAAATGGGTACTCGAGCGGCCGGTCAAATCAATTCTGAGTGCATTTTTTCTCAGGGCAAACCAAATGTTTTGTATTCTTTGGTTGATCGGGAAGGCGAGTCAGGAAGGCAGATCGACTAAACATCAAAGAAAAAGCGGACACCTTTCAATCTCGGAAATTCGTGGTTGGAACAGGTTGAGAATCCTGAAGACCGGTTTAGAATAAGGATAGAATTTTGGAATAAAATTAATTTTATCTCAAAATTGGAGGGCATGTGTTTGCAACAAAATTTGGACTGGCATGCGCATAACTTAAGCTTCTTGAAGAAGACTTGTCGAAAATCAGCTAAATACCGGTAACAGCTGTTTATTGAAGAATCGGCTAATTTGGTGCGGAATCGGCTAACTGGAATCGACTATCCGGAGAGCACACGGGCCATGTCGACTCCAATTTGGTTTGACGAAAAAAGCGCATTGACTACATAGGAATCTACGGGATGGAATAGTAGGGCTCAAGTTATCGAGTCTTAGTAGTTTTCTAGTTTTTTCCATATTTTGCAAGTTATATCAGGTTAGGACTTCGTCAAAGAGCCCCGACACCTATAATCTCTCTCGATAATCAGTACAACAATCTATCGGCTCCGGCCAAACCATTAGGAGAAGGAGTAACGTAGATCTCGGCAAGTTCTTCATCAAGATAGGCTGCATCCGATCGTCCGACCTCTGGTTTGCTGTAAGTACATCACGGCTTGTGTTTTCATTTAATAAGACTGTACCGGGTCGTCCGACCTCTTGTTATGCATTGATACAGCTAGTTATTGGCTCTATTAGGTTTGGCAACCTGATAAATTCATTAAGTTACCGGTGCTGATTATTTTTTATTATTTATTTATTCATATCAACATCATTGTCCGATCAAGATTGGTGGATTTGGCTTATATATTCTTAGATGCAATCATCATCAGTGCTCATTGCATTTATTCTCATGCCTTGATGATTGGTCATGTGCTTGCATTAGCTAGATTTCATCAATCTTGTTCATGACATGTGGCACGTTGTAGGGTACAGATGGTTTTATGGTAATGCTTGTTAATTCCTCAGGGGAATTTTAGTGACTGCAGCATATTAAGTTACCGATCTCACTAAGATGGCATCCGGATTCAAATGCCGTCGGTTAGTAGGCTTTGCTTTTAGGGATTTTTTTACACCTAATTCATTCTTATGTCGAGATGGGCTATTTAGTCGATTTGCCGGAGCTTCATCCATAACGCTACGTGCATGTATCTGTTTAAACACTAGTTGGTTTGTTGAGCTTGTTGGGCGCGACTTGGTTTGAAGATTTCACATTTGACAAGTCCTCTAGGTTTGTTTGGCACAACTTGGTCTTTAGATTTCAAATTCAACAAGTTTAGTAGATCCATTAGTTTTGATCTGGATTATTGCAATGTGTGTTGGATCTTTATATATCGTATCGGTTAGATCAGATCAGCTAAAGGTTTTATGCTTTCACTGTTTATTAAGATAGCCGTCTTGACTAATTCTTTACCGTTTTAAACACTACTTGTGCTTAATCTTGTCTTGGTTAATTGTCATGCCATAACCGATTGTCTTAGTCATGCGTATCTACTTGCTTAATCTTGTCTTGGTTACTTGTGCTTAAGCATGCTGGATGTTGACTTTCTAGTCAATGTCCTGATCGGATCGGCTATTTAGGCATACATGAGGAAATGTCTAGAATCACACCGGTATGTTCTATAATTTGACTATTCTTTTCCTCCTTATCAATTGCAGGGTCAAATTGACTGGCACGTCTCAGACTCGATCGACCGGTTAGCTGCTGGTGAAGTCGCAGGGATCGAAGAAATGCTCTCGCTCCGGTCTACCTGGCTTGTGAGAGACCGTTGACATGAGGAGTCAATTTTTTGCATCAACAGATCGTATCCTTAAGCATTGGATATGGCATTCTCTATCACAGGCTCAAGAACGAATAAGATGGTGAGACAAAATTAAACCGTTAGCTAAACAAAATCTGATCTTCTAGACCCAAATCCAAGACTACAAAACAAATTTACTACCATGGACATGCCCACGATCGACAAATTCCAACAGAACTATAGAAGTAAACGAGCTGCAGACCAAACCCTATCCCATCATAAATGGACTCGGAAAGAGATTGCACGGCACTGCCGCAGTGCCTAGTCACCCAAGAAAAGGGGATGATGGAGGGACAGAGGATTTTGGGGAGGAGCCATGAGACGGAGGAGAAGAGTGTGAAGCGCCAGGTGCTGTTGCCAAGCTGAGCCGCCGCCACCGTCCCGCCCCCGGCTGCGGCACCGCGCAATGAGGAGGCCGTGGTCTGGCCTTTCTAGCATGCCGCGACGTTGGAGGAGAGGGACGGAGAAAGAGGAAGGCCGCCCGCAGGCTACGCCATCACCGAGGCGGCGCCGGCGTGAACGACGGAGACGAGCCTCGGAGGAAACAAGAGGAGGTAAACGAGGATAAGAACGAGCACGATAAAAGGCAGGATCCTCCATCTCTGCATTTTCTTTTTTCACTGGACTTTTTTTATGAAAGAATAGGAGAAGCAGGTGGTGCCTTCATTTATTAGCGTGAGACAAAATTAAACAGTTACGTAAACAAAATCTGATCGTTTAAGCCTATATCCAAAGGATCCAAACAAATTTACTACCGTGGATACGCCCAGGATGCAGCAAACCCAGGCACATTGTAGAGTTAATAAATAATAATAATAATAATATATTAATATAATATAATATAATATAATATAATATAATATAATATAATATA
>CM041645.1:24317125-24471914 GCA_023333625.1 Bothriochloa decipiens
ATAATAATAATAATAATAATAATAATAATAATAATAATAATAATAATTAAATAATTAAATGGGCCTAGATTCATCAATGCTCAATTCGTTAAGCACACAACGAGACATAAAGAAGATAGAAAATGGTGGCCTTTAAGGCTGTAACGACGTACGGAGATGCTATTTCCGTCTCGGCGTGTTTTTTGAGCAGCCGAAAATCAGATTTTCATAGTTAAATTTGGCGCACCGCAGACGAGAAGCTAGTGGCAGGGATTGATCTCCACGTCCGCCCGTGGTTACGGCAGGCTAACATTGGTGGGAAGCTCACCCGTGCACAGACATCTGTCTTGCCATTGCAGGCTTGCTTTTCATAGGAGGTGGTGGTGGTGAGCGCCCTATTTCCTGGGAGCAGGAGAATCTCCGTCTTTTTCCTTATTCACCTACAAACAGGAGGAGACCCTGCTCCCCCTCCCTGGCGACGCTCGCCGCCACCCCTCCTCCTCCTCACGCCGCGGTTGCCGTGCGCCCGACCGGTGACAGACGGCGGCAGCTGCTGCGTGTTCTTCCTACACCGCACACTCAACGGAGGAGCGAGGATACATGTATAGTATATAGCTAGAGTAATAATTATTTAACTGGTAAGCATGGATCCATCGGACATGATGGACAACATCGACGATGGCCGTCGGGTGATGACGAACGAACCACGCATCGAAGTTCACTCGTCGTCGGACGACAGCGACAGGGAGAGGGAGGAGAATGAAGCACAACTGGAAGTGGCCGAGGCGAGGAAGGTGCCCCTGCTGGGTTGGAATCACAATCACCACGAAGCGGCCGGCGGCATTGGCAACAACAGGAGGCGGCTTATGTCGAAGCAGCTGTCAATGAAGCAGACCACCTGGGAGGCCAAATGGGAGAAGCGCCGGCGGCGGATACTGTGGCGCAGCAGCATGGTATCGGTAAACGACGACGGAGGAGGCTGCGGCAACAAGAGCGGGGTCGAGGAACGACATCATCATCATCATCGTCATGTTATGAGGTCTTCATCAGAGCGCGTAATGAGGTGCCTGACCGACGAGGACCTTGACGAGCTGCGGGGCTCCTTCGAGCTCGGGTTCGGATTCGACGAGGAGACCGGCGGCGCCCACCTCCGCGACACGCTCCCCGCCCTGGAATTCTACTTCGCTGTGAACCGGCAGCTGTCGGACCCCAAGCTGCGGACGCTGGCGGCGGCGAGCGCCGCGTCGACACTGTCGGTCGTGTCTTCGTCGTCCACGCTCCCCGACATCCCGAGCCCACGGAGAGCCCCAACGCCGGCGCAACCGCGTCCGGCGGCGCCGACGAATGGAAGATTTTTACCCCAGGTACACCTTGTCTTCTCTTATGAAAATTATTTGAACTGTCTTTTCATTAAATAATTCTGACGCGTCATGCGCGCAGGTGATAACCCTCAGCTTGTGAAGACGAGGCTAAGGCACTGGGCGCAGGTGGTGGCTTGCTCCATCAAGCACGGCTGATAGTACAGAGACAATTAGCAACGGATGTCCTGTCATCGTCGACCAATATGTATAGGTGCGTGGCCAAATTAAAATGAACTCTTGACAAAATAACGAGCAACTAAATATGATGTAAGCGCGCGGTCGCCATGTTTCTACTGTCCTGTGGACGAGATCTAATCGCACCGTCCATTTTGTCTTGACATTGTTTGGTATTCTGATGGCTTCAGGATTGGATATGGCCATTCACACATTCTAGTTCTGGATGTAAAATTCAGTTTTAACGTACAGTATGCAATGAATCGCAAAAAAAAAAAAAAAAAAAAAAATGAATCACAACATGTTGAGTCTTGGCGCCTACGTTGTGTGAATAGATTTCTGTATAGATGTATAGATTCCGTCGGTCACATTTGCAGAATAGATGTATAGATGTTCGGTCATCACACTGACATATTCAGTGTTATTAGATTCAGTGATGATCTTTTTATTCTCGATCTATTCATTTTAGCAACCCAGGTTTAGTGGTTTTGATACAACCGAACCGTACAAGTATGATGTTGTTGAGACTTGAGAAGAATCCATCCACATCTTTTGCCATTGTGCATGTGATGTTCCTCGGCTTCCTTTTTGCCCTTCTGCTTTGGCATAGCACATTATTATATTATTATAACCAGGATTTTTTTGAGACATTATTGGAAATTGAGCCTTTGTGAAGTTTCACTAGTTTACCTGAATGAATCAAAAAGCAACTGGAGTACGTCGGCTCTTGTAAGCAAGATATTGTGACAAGTAATACTGCGGCGCTGCTGCTTACATTTCACACTGCATAAGATTCAGACAGCAGCAGTGTGGTAGTAAACCCAGGGGCCAAAAATCCTGCAATCTCATCTCATCGTTGCTGCTGCTGCTTAGGTATGGCAATGACAGGAGCAGCGCTCCTTGGATCTGCACTGCAATAGCATGGCCATGCCCGGCTTCCAATAAGCTCGAATGAATCGCCTCTGGTTCCACGCCGCAGCCAAGCAACCAACGTCTTCCATTTGATTTCGTAGCCTTCTCCTCATCCAATCCTCTACAATCCATATCCAGAATCTAATCCGGGGAGCCGCCGCCCGAGCCCGAACCATAGCCCGTAGTACAGGTTGCCGCCGCCCACTTCCCTTCCCCCTTCCGTGCTGGAGACGAAGATCCATTGATCCATCCGAAGGGAGCCTGGACGTAGGCACCATACCCTATATAGCAGCCAAAAGCATGCCAACCTGAGTAAGCCTTTCTTAAATTTGTCTATCTCTGTAAAAGGAGGGCGTATCCAGTGCCGTAGGCTCCCGCATTGCGGGGTCTGGGGAGGGAAAAATAGCCAGCAGCCATCCCTGCACAAATGTGCAGAGGCTGGGGCTTGAACCCTGGACCTCTTGATCATAGACGGTAAAGCTCTATCGCTTGCACCAGGGCGGTAAAGCTCTACCTCTTTGTCTATCTTTGTAACTTTATATAAAAAATCACCAGGCACAGGAAGGGACACGAACAAGATCCGTCGCATCGGTGGTGCTTCCGTGTGGTGGGCGTGTCCATGGCAGCAGCAGCGCTCCTTCGTTCTGTAGCCACCAAGATGGCCAGCACACGGCCTCGCCTTCCATATGCACTTGAGGACAATGGACGCCGCCTTCCAACAAGCTCCGATGGCCTTTGCCTTCCCATTAGATTCTATACATCTACCGGTGGTTCCATGCCGCCGCCAGCCAACCTCAGGGTATGCTGCTACTCTTTGATTTGATTTGATTACAACGAGATTCTCTACATCTGCTGCAGTAATAGCATACAAAGTATGTTCTTTCATATAACGCAGGTGATGCCCTGGAAGCTCCTCATGAGCACTCATGCTGGTGCTTACGGACAAAGTATAAGCTGTGGCGGGCCGCATGCAGCCCATAAAAGGGAGTGTCCACGGCGCCGCTCCTGTTGTCGGGGCCGTTGATGCTGGCCCCATGGGAGGCAGTGCAGCAGAGCTGGTGGATGGGCGTCGTTGTGCCCCGCCGGCGCTCCCTCTACAGCTAAGCACACTCCGGAGAGGTCCATCACAAGGGACTCTACGCTGGCAGCCAGCTGGGAGGTGCCAGCATGTGACACGTCGTTGCCGCTGGTGGCATTTGTCACTAGTAGAGGTATGACCTATCATGATGAACTGTTTTTGTCACGGTAGGTGCGAAATTTATCACTATTTCAGTTCCGTGACGAATCTGTGTCCAAAACGCCACCGTCACAGAACTCGCATCACACATATGTAGTTATGATGATCCTTAAGGAATCGTCGCGGAAACCTACCTTCGATGACCAACATGTGGACGTCACAGAATTTTTTCGTATGCGTACATGAGGGCTATGTATACGTACATTGACGGCGTAGATGGCCGTTAGGCGCCCATGGCGGCCATTTGGCTGACATGGCGTGCTCAGGGTCTTTCACGTTTCAGGCTCCCAGAGGACTATGTGTCTGGACACTGGTGAACCACGTGTCAATTTCTTATTAGCATAGGTTGCGTGTTACCATTAGCCCATTTGTCTCTATTTTATTGGATCATTTGTCATTTATTTATTTGTTCACATGTCAATTTTTTATTGGCATACGTTTCGCGTCCCTGTTGTCACACTTTTCCGTGCTTCATTGGACCATCTGTGGGGTTTTTATCTATACAAGTGGCCATCTCACATTCTGCTACATGCCATTGTGGCTTGCATCCACGTTCCTTTATTAATCCGCGACGTGGCTTCACGCTATTCAACCGCGTGTTGGGTATTTAGAAACACACAGTGTCGTGCCATGGTAATTGCATGTGTATAGCAACAATCCATTATTAATCGACCACGTGGGCTGCCCTGGATCGCCCATAGACGACATTCATTTCATCACAAAAATAAGATGGAATCGTCCAAACACCCATTCAAAAATATCACAGGAACTAATTTATATTTCACACCGTGTAGCATGCCGCGGAAAGAGTTTCACCACAACAAACTAGCACGAGTCCACACATCAAACTAGCACATACCGGCACACAGGTCTACACGTCAAACCACAAAAGTTAACGACATCAAGGCCATAGCAGTAGCAGACCTATAGTTAATTACCAGAAGAAATGGCGGCCAACAATTCCTCACGGAACTTCCTGTGCTTCTCTTGTCGCTGTCTCTTGTAATCCCCAAACTCCATCACAATCTTTTGTGCCTTCATCTTCTATTCAGCTAGTTCCTCAACAAGAGCAGCAGAACTAACCTGCTCCTCATAAAGCTTTTGTTAAAGCATCCTCTCCGCCAATGTATCTGTTATGGTGAACCTTGTCTAGATACTAGCATTCTTTAGAAAAGAGATGTTGCTAATGGGTGCTGGGGACTCATTCTTGCCTTGGGAGTCACAGATGACCTTGCAAACATCATCAACGCTAGTCATTAGTTCCTCCCTTTAGCAACACAGGCGGCTTGCAGACTTTCCATAGCTACATGCGTATGATAAAGCGTTAAACTTTAGGTATCAGATAGTGGTATAAAAGTAGCAGATAGCGGTAGAGGACTTAAATTGAAAACCTAGGAGATTAATCCATAGCAACTAATGCATAGGTATTGCACAACATATTGATGATAGGGAGCCAACAGAGATTACATAAGCACAATGTTCAGGTACCGTATAGATTGTTGTATAATTGCAAATTTCAAGTAAGTCAAGCGAAGGTACTTACAATAGCTTCTTTTGCGGCATCACTAAGGCCTTTCTTCTTACTGGTATGGAACTCCTTAAAGACTTCCACAGCATTAATATCTGCATCAGATCCCTCCTATTGTTCATCAAGTCCTTGATTTTGTTGTGCAGCCTTCCTCTTGTCCTCCATCTGTTCACATTGCACACGAGTTTTAGTTCATATATATACAAAGTCCTAGTAACAATACAATGAAACTATCACTTACAAATTTGTGGAGCTCGACAACATAGGATTGAGACCCTGTAGCCTGATGGTACTTAGCTTTTGCACGGTTTTGCTTATTCTTCATAGATACATCCTGTAACGTCATTGGTGTTACACTGCAGCACAAGTAGACCATAGCAGGAATAGACAGGCATTCGATGACTTCACACGCACCTTGTTCTTTGCACTAGACCAAGATTCGACAAGGTCATTTCACTGCTTAACGTTCATGGACTGGACAGGAGAGCACGTCATGATCTGATTAGTAGGGACTTTATTGTAGTAGAGTTTCTTCAACCTGTAGCGTTCCTGCCTCAAAGCACACCTAAACACATTCCAACAAGCATCTCTTATTGGTGGGTGATGCTGGTCAAAGGCAAGCTTTGTCTGTAGTAGCGTTCATGCAAATTAAATCAGTTTCTTAGTTGCTCAAGGCATAGTTGAATGTAAAGAAGGGGTAGCGATGCATACAGATAACTTATGCAGAAAATTTTCAAAATGTACCTTGCCATTAGGTGTCTTGTAATGTTTGAAATGGGTGAAAATTGGTACTTCATCCACGACTACTATACTGGCTGCTGAGGCAAACTTGGCAGCTTGCAGTGCATCATGTGGCCGTCTGTTCCCCTTGGCAATAGAGATGGGCATCCTCATTGCTCCAAATGCACCAATCATTCCATCAAGCATAAGTCCCATACCTTTTTCCCATCGTTTCCTCTTTCTTGGTAGCGGTCGTTCTACGCAATTTTCATACATTCAGATTGTTAATAGATAGTGCGAAATTGATTGATAGACATATGCAAGTTAATACCAACCTTGGACAATTTCATTATTGTTCTGTGGGTCGAGGGAGATAGAAGCTTGCTCAGAAGGATCCTCTACGGCATGGGTATTGTCATCTAGCAGAATTTCTATTTGTTATAAAAGTAGCCTGGATGTCAAATAGCTATTGCAAATTAATAGATAGAGATATATAGGTTAATACCAACCTTCGCAACTTTCATTATTTTTCTACTTCTGAAGGAAGACAGCAGTTTGCTCAGAGGGACCCTCTCCGTCTCTAGCATGGCTACTATTATCTGGAGGTGAGAAGTTGCCCACAGGGCTGTGGTCGCGTCCTCCTGATCCATCAAGCACTTTATATTTACCTGACCAACTACAAACACTAGTCAAGTTAGGTGCTGCTGGCATACTCGCTTATTACAACTTCGCCTGGCACCCATATTACCTGTCAGTGTTTCGACCCCGGGGGCCTAGCACCAACGAGTAAATATGTACTGCGTGCTCCCTAATCCGGATGGTGATACAAGAAGAATACATGAGGTTTATCCTAGTTCGGGCAATAGAAGGCCCTACGTCCAGCGGGGGGAGAGTTTGTATTATCTTGCACCAAAGTGCTTGTACAGGGGAGAATACAAGCGAGCGAGTATGTTTTGGCTAGGACTTAAGCGCTACGGGCTCTGGTCGCTCTCTATGCCTTGTGTTTTTTGGTTGAGTTTCGTTTCCTTGTCTAGACTAGGTCCTGGCGCCCCCTTTTATAGGCGAAGGAGGGGCACAGGGGTACATGGATCTTAGGGCAAACGTGGCTGCTAACATCACGGAGGTGATGCTCATCATGTCGGTGTTGCTGTAGAGGCGTGCACTGGGCATGGTGTGTCCTGTAGTGACGTGCTTGGAGATGACGCAGCCATCCTTCTCGTGCGTAAGGTGACACAGCTGATGGTCGGTGATAGACGGATGTCCAAGCACGGTCGTGCAGATCGCTATAGCTATCGCATTGGAAGTTGTTGGAGTGTTGACCGGTGATGACGAAGTCTTGCTCAAGAGGGTCATCAAGGGGGTCAAGGCTCGAGCGGATAAGAACGAGCCTGTAAAATATGGGAGATGTGTCGACAAATGTGTCTCGAGGGAGTGCTGGATGGGGCACAGTGCACGGCATGGAATTACAGTGTGGTACGGTCCGCCAGATTCCCGGGTATGGGAGGTAAAAGTAAGATTTGACTGGTGTACATCTAATTGTTACCGTCGTGGCCACGAGGCTAGGTGGGAGTCGGTAGAACTCATTAAATGCTCCTGGATTCATATAGGAGGTAGGTATTCGAGGGGTGCGTCACACTCGAGGGGTGCCCGTTCGCTCGGGCGAATCTCCGTCACCGAGGGGTAGGTCGGGTGGCACCCTCAAGTGATCTGCTTTGCCTCAAGCGGGGTACGTCAGATAGGTAGCTGCCCAGACCACCGAGGCTCGTTCGTGGGCCGGCCCAGTATGACCTGGCATTTGCGTTTCCATGCTAGGCGAGGGCTAATGATACCGGGTTTGGCTTGTTGATGTCAGGGGTTAATCCCCTTAGTCGAGGGTGAAGGGTACCCCTTTCTTAGGTACCCAACAGTAGCTCCCGAGCCCCTGCGCGAGTGCTGGCACTCAAGCTAGGGGTCATAGGCTGAGAGTGAGGTGCGGTTCATAACTTTTTATGGGGGCGCACGAGCGTCCCCCGCGGGGGTAGCCCCCGAGGCCTCGGAGGAGTAAGGAGACTCTTCGAGGGCTTTATTTGTCTTTTTTTGAGATGTGCTTGTCCAGTTAGGCATAGTGGGAGTTCTTGAAAGGTTAGGATAACATGAACTGCTATCGTAGCACCTAGTCAAAGGGTGGCTCGAATCATCGAGCCCCCGGGTGCGTTCGACCCTCTTTCGTCGAGGGGTGCCAGGTGTAGTCGAGCCCCTGAGCCTCATGCGGCTAGGGCATTTCTAGCTTAGGCATCCATCTCACGAGTCCTTTCGATTGGATGTAGGTGAGAAGCATCGTACTACCCTCGATTGTGTGAGTCTTGGCATTCTCTATGAGCTGATAACGGGGGGATCCAAGTGAGAGCTCGTGCCCCATTCGATGGGGTCGACTAGTGGCCCAGAAGAATTCTCATTGATGCAAATGAGTGGATATATGGATACCGGTTCCATTCGATAGGACTCGGCGGCTCGATGCCTCCCTCCGTGGAGATTCCATGGTAATCCTCTCATTTTGACTTGGATACATCCCAGGAGATCTCGAGGGTTCATCCTTGAGTTGAGCTTCATGTGGCTCCCCTGGGGCATCCCTGACTCAGGTGCTTGAGGGTGGCTGTCAAACCCTAACTGAGGGTCAACCTTCGCTCCCTCGAGGCTTGTCATGGGGTCGAGGCCTATTTTCCTTCTTCAGAAGACTCTGTCGGCGGATAATGTAGCGCTCCCACCCGTTGGGTGCACCTTTTGAGGTGTGGGCCAAAGCGGCATGGTTGTGGTGGACCCAGGTAACGGCTAGGGGCCCGGCGAAAGGCGCGTGTCCTGCTGCGAGAATCGAGGGGGCGGTTAGGTGGGTGCAGTAAATGCGGGGTTTACCTTTTCCCACCATCGGATCCGCCCGTTGCACTTCCCCTGAGTATAAATTTCTAGGAGGTGGGGTGCTGTCTGCTTCCATTCTCACCATCTCACTTTCGTCGCTGCTGCTAGAGCTTTTGAATCCCTGCCTGCCGGCACTAGAGAAGAGGGATTAATGAGAGTGATCGTGATTGGGAATTTTCCTGGCGCCCGCCCGTCGAGCAAATTAGCGCCACTGCCGCCACCGCCATGGCACCCAATTTTCTTCCTCCGAAGGCCTGGCGCCCGTCGACTGTGACAGAGTGAAGGCTGTTGGAGCTGGTGGGGGAGGGGCTCCTTCACCCTATTACCACGCCGAATCAGCCGGAGTGGATAGTACCATCGTCGAGGGATCGGGAGCCGAACCTGCCGGACGGCTACGTCATGAGCTTCATCAAGTTCCACCGGCACAAGCTTGGATCGCCCTCGAGCTGATTCGTGCTGGCACTGCTCCACCATTATGGGGTCGACCTTCAGCACTTCTTCCCAACGCCATCTCCACGCCACTATCTTTGCGGCTGTCTGCGAGGGATACCTAGGGGTGGACCCGCACTGGGAGCTGTGGCTTCACCTCTACAAGGGGGAGTTCTTCGCTGCCCCAGTGGAATAGGGCATGAGGAGACTCATTCGCACTGGCTCCAACAACCTAGTGCTATAGACAGGCTGGGGGACGGAGCCACGCAAGTACATCCCCACCGGGCTGACGTCCCACCACGCTCAGTGGGATGCACAATGGTTATACCTTCACTGTACACCGGGTGTCTCATCACGGAGCGTCTGTTCAAGTGGCTGCATGGTGTGGCATTGAATTTACAGCCTCAATTGAGGCCTCTCCTTACCACGCTGTGGAGGCTTCGTGACGCGGGCTTGATGGCGACGGTCGTCATCTCAGCCTTTCACTGTCGGAGGGTGCTCCCTTTGATGGCGCGTCCATTACGGCTAGACCAGATGGGGCCCAAGGCGATGCCCGAGCAGCTCAAGGGGTGCCGCATGTCGGTCGAGGTGCTGCCCCTCAAGGAGATTGTGTCACAGGTAAAGGGGGCGGTCGCTAGGCGCCTTCAAGCCAGAGCACATCAATTGCATTCCCTTGCTGCTAGAAGAAGGCCATCTTGACATGGTGAGTACCTCGAGCCATGCCTTTTGAGTTTTACTTTGATTCTCTTCCTTCCCTTTGTTCCTACGCCCGGATGCTTTCATGCAGGGGAAGATCGATTGCAGGGCGTCGAGGCCCCCGGTGAGGGAGGACGACCCCGACAGACAGGTGAGGTGCTTTATTGCCAACAGCAAAAGAAGGGGCAGGACAAGGAGAAGAAGAGGAAGAAAGAAAAAAGCCTCACGCGTACAGAGCGCGAGAAGCACCACGCGAAGCAAAGGCACGATGGGCTACCTGAAGAGGAGTCTCCCTCCAAGGAGGATGAGGAGGAAGATGATGACGATGATATCGAGGGGATGGTGGCACACCTTGAGCCCCATCTCTCCAGTCTTCCCCAAGCTAATGTGCCTTCTGTGCAGGAGGACATTCTGGAGCAGCCATAAGACAGGAGTCAAGGTGGTTCCTTGTCCTGTGCTGGGTGCTCTTGTCAACTCTTGTGTGGTGGGACCCCGCATGCCACGTCTCGAGAGACCCGGTCCCAGTCCTCGGCGCTCGGGACGTGGACTCAGGGCCGCGCGGCCTCGTCGGAGCGGGAGGGCGTGGCGACACCATCGGAAGAATTAGCTGGCCTCGGCTCTAGGGAGGTGTAGCTCTGAGTGGGGCCTCGAGGCGCTCTAGCTACTCAAGAGGTCCTAAGAAGGTCATCATCCCCCTTTGGGTAAGCCTCGCTTTTCAAAGTTTTCTTTCTTGTTTCTTTGACCTGCCGAACCACTAAGCATCTTTGCTCATCTCCTTATTCCCCAGGCTAAAGTGATGGGTGGAGGAGGCAAATCCTTCACCGGCCAAGCGACTTAGGGAGGACATTGCTGTGAGGACGGCGGCCGTGGCAACAGGTGCGTCCTCGAGACCGCTACCACCATGGGAGGTGGCTTGGCTATCTCAAGCCCACGCAGCTATGGCTCAAGGCAGGCTGATGGGCTCTGCTCTTGTTGCAAGCTCAAGCGGTTCGGGGGCCGTGGCGGGAAGTGGCTTCGAGCTAGAGCAGTTGCAGGAGAGAGGAAGCGTTGTCTTGGTGCCGGCGTTCGTGGCCCCCGCACCTGACCAGGTGTCAGAAGGTGGGAGTGCTGTCCAGATCCTGACGCCTGGGGCCTCTACCTTAGATCAGGCTGGAACCTCTACCGCCTCGTTCAAGGGGGGAGCCTCCAACATGCGTGAGTTGGGGTCAGAGATCACCCCCATCGTCCTCGAGGACGAGGAGGCCGCTGCTCCATCTCTATCCGCGGAGGAGCAGAAGCCGTGGCCGGAGGGGCTGTGTGAGGTGGAGGCACAGCGCAAGCAGGAGCAGGAGGGCCTACAGAGGAAAGAGGAGGAGGAGGAGCCACAGGAGTGGCCAGGAGAAGAGAGGCCAGTCAGTAGCTAGCCTAAGCAACAACAATAGAAGCAATAGCAGCAGCAACAACAACAAATGCTGCCGAAGGATGCGGCGCCTCTGGATTCGCCGTCGTAGTGGCGGGTCGAGCCATCGGAGGAGCTGGTGGTCTTGAGCCTCCCACAGTCACAAGGGGAGGCTATGATTACCTTGGATGAGCTGCTGCAGTAGCAAGATGTAGTGCGGGATGCGTCATTGGCCCTACGCGTGTCGCAGGTACAGGAGGAGGGGGAGCATACGGCTTTGAGTCGGCCGGAGGACGTGGTGATATCGGACCTGCCACCTTGGCATGACATGGCACTAGGGGAGGTAGTGGTCTCAAGCCCTCCTCCACTGCAGGAGGAGACCATGGCTGCCTTGAGCCAGCCACCGCAACCGCGGGGCACGCCATTGGAAGAGCCGATGGCTTCGGGTTTGCCACAACAGCGGCAGGAGAAGACGGTTGTCGTAAGTCCTTCGGCGCTGCACCAGCAGGAGGAGGATGAGGCCAGGGCATCCACTACCTGTGGGGTCCCTGGTCCATCGAGATAGTCTATCCCTGACATTGGGCCAAGCTGTGGCAAAGCCGAGTCATCGTTCCCCACCCTGGTTGACCGGGTGGAGAACTACGGCGGTTCGCGTGAGGCGGTGGAAAGCGTTAGGTCCTCGGTGAGAGCGAGGCTCAAAGTGGCCCTCCTGCATTGGGGCTAAGAGCATCTTCTACTCTAGAAACTCATGATCCCAGTGCTCCTGGGATCTGGATGGACGACCTAGCCGAAGTGAAGCACTGGGAGGACGTGGAGGAGTATCGGGCATGGCTGGCGCATGCTTTGAAGTTGGCCACCGAAATCGTCACCGAGGACCTTTGCCGAGGCCTTTCGGTAAATGTTTCTCTGAGTGTGTTTGGCTTTGGTTCCGCCTTAACTGGTGACTAATTTTCTGCTTCTTGTTTCCAGGACGTGAGGAGTCACTCCCACTCAAAGTCCTACTTCCTCCATGCGAACTACAACGGTCGGGAGGAGGTGATGTGTCAGCTCGAGGCCAGCCAGTCCACCCAGGATAGGTTGGCTCAGGCTAAGGATGAGGTGAGGCAAGCGAAGGAAGAGGCCACCAAGGCGAGGGAGGATGCCAAGGTGGCTCAAGGGGAAACCACTCGAGCCAAGGAAGAGGCTGCCAAGGCCAAGGAGGAGGCCAAGAAGGCCAAGAGCAATGGTGCGCAGGCCCTAGAAGAGGCACGGAGGGCCCTCGAACGTGTCAAGTCACTCGAGGTAGAGGCTCGAGACGCTGCAGAGCGCTTCTAGAGGCTCAGGACTAATGTCACCCATGTCTTTGAGGCACGCGATGCCCTCACCGTTTCGGCTAGGGAGAAGAAACATCGCACCGACACCCTCGCCGCCGAGCTTGACACGATGAAGGAGACCCTTCGAGAGAAGGAGAAATCCATCATTCTAGCCAGCCAGGCCCTCGAAGACCTACAGTTTGAGAATACGGAGGTGGTCCATGCCTTCAAGGAGGCCCAGAAGGAGCGGGACGAGGCTCCAAAGCAGCGTGACGAAGTGGCGGACGCCCGCGAGGCCCTCAACACCCACTGCACCAGTGAGTGTTCTTGCTTAGTTTTGAATTCCTTGTCTCTGTGCGCCATGACTAACTTTTGTTTCATCCTTTGGGCCTCAAGACAGATCTGCTCTCCACTCAGACCACCGCCAAAGCGTTATAGGAGGGCCTTCTGGCTGAAACAGCGTTGTCCGATCAGCTCCGCATCATGATCAAAAAGCTCTGTGACTCCTGGGGGATTGAACCCATTGAGGAGGTCAGGAAGGAGGTGCGTGGGACCATGCTCGTCGATCAGTTGTACCACCTCAGGGCCACCTTGAGGGATCGCATCCGCGAGGCACTCCACATCGGTGTGAAGCAGGCAATGGCAGTTGTCTACTCTGGCTTCACATATGACATGGACGTCGTGAAGCATGGCTTCATTTCCAACCTCATCAAAATAGATGCCGAGAATGAGGAGCAGTGTCGAGGCCTGATCGAGGATGCCGAGGAGCCAGGCGAGAAGCTGGCGAAGCTGTTCAAGCCCGAGGTTCTTCCTACCAAGGACACGGGGGACGCTGGTGAAGAAGGTGACGGTGGCGATGAGGACCAGGGCCTGTGAGCCAATTTTGGGTAGAAAGGCCCATGTAATAAGTTAGTTTTTGTGACATTCTAATGTCATGGCCCTGGGGGCCTTAAAACACTTATGAATTCATCGTAATGCTTGGTTCTTACTTTTACTAAGTTTTTTAACACGCGCTCGAATCCCCCGAGGGGGAGCGAGTGGAGGTACCATAGTCCGGGGGTGTAGGTGATCTCCCGGCTCGACGACCCACAACCCTTGGGGATTTTGAGGTGTTTCCTACTAAGCAAAAGTTAGAACATCGGAGCATGTGAGAGGAAGAAGGACGTCGAGTTTCAAAAAAACGTGCGGGTTTTTTGAGGACTTCGGGGGTTCCCCCCTTGTAGCCCCCGAGGGAGGCTTGACTTTGCATAAGCAGAGTCGAGGCTACCTTAGATTTATGAACAAAAAAAAGTACTAGGATCGAGAGCATTTCATTCATTCATGATGCGACAAGTGTACATAATACGGGAAATGTACAAGGCCTCGAGGCCCTAGGGGTAAAAGCAACGTAGCTGTTCGATGTTCCAAGCATTGGTGAAGGTTTCGCCTTTGTTGTTCTCTAACTTGTATGTCCTAGGTTTCAGCACCTCAGCTATAGTATATGGGCCTTCCCATGGTGGAGTCAACTTGTGGCGCCACTTGTTGCTTTGTCATCGACGAAGGACAACATCGCCAAATTGGAAATCTCTCTTGCGCACGTGCTTGTCGTGGTAGCATCAAAGCTTCTGCTGGTACCTCATAGAGTGGAGGAGGGTCATGTCTCGAGCTTCTTCAAGCTGGTCGACGGCATTTGCGAGGGCCTCTTCATTCATTTGCTCGTTGTAGGCCTTTAGTCGAGGGGACCTGTTCTCAAGATCAGTGGGGAGGATGGCTTCGGACCCGTAGACCAAGAAGAACTGGGTAAATCCCGTGGCTCGACTAGGTGTCGTCCTTAGGCTCCATAGGAATGAAGGTAGCTCGGTAGCCCACTTTGTGCCATATTTCTTCAAACGGTTCTAGATTCTTGTTTGAGGCCCTGAAGGATCATGCCATTGGCGCATTCGACTTGGCCGTTGGTTCAAGGATGAGTGACCGCGGACCAATTCACATGAATGTGATTGTGGTTATAGAAGTTCAAGAACTTCTTGCCAGTGAACTACATGCCATTGTCGGTGATGATGACATTTGGGAGCCCAAAGCGATGGATGATGTCGATAAAGAATGCGACTGCCTGCTCGGAGCTAATTTTACCGATGGGCCGGGCCTTGATCCACTTGGTGAATTTGTCGACAGCTATGAGCAGATGCGTGTAGCCCCCGATTTTCTTCTTGAGAGGTCCCATGAGATCGAGCCCCCAAACGGTGAAAGGCCATGTGATGGGGATCATCTACAGGGCGTGAGCCGAGAGGTGTGTTTGCTTAGCGTAGAATTGGCACCCCTCGCACGAGCGGACGAGGTTGATGGCATCGAAGACCGCGGTCGGCCCGTAGAAACCTTGCTAGAAGGCATTACCGACGAGGGTCCTTGCCACGCCGTGATGGCCGCAAGCCCCTGAGTGAATGTCCTCGACGAGCCTCCTGCCTTCCTCGATGCTGATACAACGCTGGAGGATCCTAGTCGGGCTTCGTCGTTAGAGTTCCTTGTCATTGCCATAGATGATGGAGGACTTAGCCTGTTGAGCTATCCTTCGAGCCTTAATTTGGTCTTCTGGGAGCTCCCCTCGAATAAGGAAGTCAAGGAAGGGAATGCGCCAGTCCGGTGGTGTGCTTGACGGTGGGGTGACCCCTCTATCTCCATGACCTCAGCCCCGGTCGAGGGGGCCTTGGTCAAGGTCGGGTGGTTGAGTGTTGATGGTGCAGTGCCAGCTCCTGAGCCTAAGTCAACAGAGGGCTCGAGGAGGTCCCTTGAGAAGACGTCTGGCGGGACGGTGCCTCGAGTAGACACAATTTTGGCGAGCTCGTTCGTGGCTTTGTTGTAGCATTGAGCGATGTCGTTGAGCTCGAATCCATGGAGCTTATCCTCTAGCTTGTGTACCCCATTGCAGTATGCCTCCATCTTTGGGTTGTGGCAGCTCGAGGCCTTCATTACTTGGTCGATGACAAGTTGTGAGTCGCCCTGAACATCAAGGCGTCGAACCCCGAGCTCGAGGGCGATTCGTAGACCGTTGACGAGGGCCTCATACTTCTCAACATTGTTGGAGGTGGCGAAGTGGATGCAAATGATGTAGCACATGTGGACTCCGAGGGGTGAGATGAAGAGCAAGCCCACGTCTGCTCCTGTCTTTATGAGCGACCCGTCGAAGTACATTGTCCACAACTCGGCTTGAATCTGGGTGTCGGTCCACTAGGCGATGAAGTCTGCCAACACCTGAGACTTGATTGCTTTGCGTGGTGCATAGGTGATAGTCTCACCCATGAGCTTGATGGACCACTTAGCAATTCTTCCCGCAGCCTCCCAGTTTTGGATGATATCCCCTAGGGGAAAGGATGAAACCACGGTGACCAGGTGGCTGAGGAAATAGTGCTGGAGCTTGTGGCGCATGAGCACGATGGCATAGAGCAGCTTCTGGATTTGTAGGTAGCGGGCCTTCATTTCTGAGAGCACTTCACTGATGAAGTAAACCGGCCATTGGATGGGCAGTGCGTGCCCTTCCTTCTGCCTCTCGACCACTATGGCTGTGTTGACCACCTGGGTGGTTGCGACAACATAGAGGAGAAGTGGCTCGGCCTGTTCGGACGGTGTGGCAGGTCAAGGCAGTACGAGAATTGGGGGAGGTCAGCATATTTTTGAGCTTACTGAGGGCTTCCTCAGCCTCGACGGTCCACGCGAAGTGCTCAAATTTCTTCAGGAGTCGGTACAGCAACAGGGCCTTTTCTCCCAGGTGCAAGATGAAGTGACTGAGGGTCGTGAGGCAGCCCATGACTTTCTGTACACCATTCAGGTCTTGAATTGGCCCCATCTTGGTGATCGCCATGACCTTCTTGGGGTTGGCCTCGATACCGCACTGAGAGTCGATGTATCCTAAGGGCATGCCTCAAGGCATGCCAAAGGCACACTTCTTAGGGTTGAGCTTGATGTTTTTGGCTCGAAGGCACTCGAATGCGATCTTGAGGTCCACGATGAGGTTGTCGACCATTTTTTGACTTGACTACGATGTTGTCGACGTAGGCCTCAACTGTGTTCCCTATGTGCTCGCTGAAAACATGAAGCATGCATCGCTGGTACGTTGCCCCGGTGTTTCGAAGGCCGAAGGGCATGGTAACATAGAAGTACATGCCAAAAGGTGTGATAAAGGAGGTCATGAGCTGGTCGAACTCCTTCATCTTGATTTGATGGTAATCGGAATAAGCATCAAGAAAAGAGAGAGTTTCACATCCCACAGTGGAGTCAACAATTTGATCAATGCTTGGTAAAGGAAATCGAATTTTGGGGCATGCTTTATTTAAACTAGTATAATCAACACACATCCTCATTTTTCCATTCTTTTTCTTAACTAGTACAGGATTGGCTAACCACTCGGGATGATGAACCTCCTTGATAAAATCGGCCACCAGAAGCTTGTGCACCTCTTCGCCGATGATCCTGCGCTTCTCTTCATCGAAGCATCGCAGGTGTTGCTTCACCGGTCTAGACCTGGCCCAGATCTCCAAGGCGTGCTCGGCGACTTCCCTCGGTATGCCTGGCATGTCCGAGGGACTCCATCCAAACATGTCACCATTCGCACGGAGAAAGTCAACGAGCACTGCTTCCTATTTGTTGTCGAGGGTGGCACTGATCGTCAGCGCCTTCTCGCCGGAGCCGCTCAGGTCAAGGGGGATCTTCTTGGTGTCTTCTGCGGGCTCAAAGCTTCCTGCGTGGCGCTTGGGCTCAGGGGCCTCAGTAGCAAGGCCCTCGAGGGTCAAGGCCAGCCTAGTGGACTCCTCGATGGTCTCTCCATTCTCGATGCACTCGACGTCGCAGTCGTATGCGTGCTCATAGGTGGAGCCGATGGTGATGACGCCCTTGGGTCCCGACATCTTGAGCTTGAGATACGTGTAGTTGGGGATCGCCATGAACTGCGCATATCTGAGTCGACCGATGATGGCGTGGTACGTGTGTGGAACCCAACCATCTCGAAGGTGAGGATCTCCTTTCTGAAGTTCATGGGGTGCCAAAGTAGACGGGGAGGTCGATGGGACCAACAGGCAGGGCCTTCTTCCCTGGCACAACTCCATGGAAACCCTAAGCGCTGGGCTGTACCTGTGATCTCTTGACCCCTAGGAGGTTGAGGGTCTTGAGGTAGATGATGTTGAGGCTACTACCCCTGTCCATGAGGACCTTAGAGAGGCGGGTGTTGATGATGATCGGGTCGACGACGAGCAGATAGATCCTGGGTTGACAACGTGATCTGGATGGTCATCACGGTCGAATGTGATGGGAGCATCGGACCAGTCGAGGTAATTGGGTGTAGTGACTTGGCCAGAGAAAGACCTCTCGATGCTCTCTCTTGCGCTATCGAGGCGTGAGCTGGGTCGAGGGGCCACCATAGATCATGTAGCAGTCAAAGACCTTGGGGAACTTGTCGTCCTCCTTGTCGCCACCCTTGTCGCTACCCTTATCCTTCTTCTAGTCGTCCTTCTCAATGCCCAGACTCTTGTAGTAGTTCCTGAGCATGCGGCAGTCCTTGAGGTTATGATTAGCCCCTCCCTTGTGGTAAGGGCAGGGCTCCTTTAGCATCTTTTCAAAGACGGCCCCCTCGGGGGGACCTCAAGGCTTCTTATGCTCAACCGCAGCGACGAGATTATCGTCTGTAGCCTCACGCTTGCCCTGCTGGTTCTTCTTCTTCTTATTATTGCCCTTCTTGGGTCCTTGCTCATGCCCTCGGTGTCGACCGCCTGCACCTTCCCTTTATCCTTCTTGTTGTCGAAGAAGGTTTCGACCGCCTCCTCGCCGGCTGCATAGTTGGCAACTACGTCCATCAGCTCATCGACGGTCTTGGGGCAATTATGTCCTAGCTCCTGTACCAACTCCTTGCAGGTGGTACCTGAGATGAACGCCAGGATAATGTCATGGTCGGGGATGTTTGGGAGCTCGGTGCATTGCTTGGAGAAGCATCGGGCGAAGTCGTGTAGGGACTCCCTGGGCTACTGCCTATAGTTGCAGAGGTCCCAGGAATTGCTAGGGCACATGTAGGTCCCCTTGAAGTTTCCATCGAAGATCTACACCAGGTCAGCCCAGTTGCGGATCTGATCGGGAGGGAGCTCCTCGAGCTACCTTTGAGCTATGTCAGTAAGAAATAGGGGGAGTTGGCGGATGATGGCATGGTCATCACGTGCCCCGCCCAGCTAGCAGGCTAGCGAAAAATTGGCCAACCAGAGCTCGGGCTTGGTCTCCCCGTAGTACTTGACGACACTCGTGGGGGGTCAGAAGGGGTTTGGTAGCGGCATGTTGCGGATCGCCCTGCTGAAGACTCGAGGGCCCGGTGGTTCGGGGGCCCAACGGTCCTCATCGCTGTCATAGCGTCCCCCTCGATGGGCGCTGTAGCCTCGATCTTCAGCATCCCCGCTCTTGCATCGTCGGTTCTCAATGATGTCATAGCGCGTGTCTTGGGCTTCGCGGTTGTCGACGATGCAGTCTCGGACGGGGATCGCCTTCTTTGCTCGGGGGGGCGCTTCCTGCTGAACCGAGACCTCCCTCTCATCGTGGGGGGCTCGACAGGTAGCTCCGAAGCCATCCCTCGATGTCTCGAGGCCGAGCTCTTAGCCTGCTATGCGGCTGTGACCTTGAGGAGTCCCTCTACTTCGTCCTATATCCGCCGAGCTTGAGGGTTCAATGGCACGGGCATGTTACGAAGAAGCATGGCAGCCACGACAATGTTCTGACGGGCTCGGGCAAACGGTTGATGACAGGGTGCTCGGGTCCCCCGTCTTCAATGATTTGTCGGTTGACCTCTCGGGCTCTAGCTCGGGCCCTTTCGCCTGGCGGGGGTTGGCGCTCCTGCTCAAGGGTCCGCTTGAGCTAATGCAGGTGCTTCTAATCCTCGTCGAGCTTGCCTCGCATCTCCTGGACCTACATGAGCTGAGCGTCTTGGTCTCCAGATGCGGGCATTAGTCTTGGGGCACAGCCGGAGGCTGCTCCTCTGGGTCCACCATGACAAGGGCCCTTCAGCTATGGCCGCGGCTGCTGTCGTGGCCGTCGGGTCGACGGTGTTGTCGCTCATTGTGACTCCACCCTTTATGTGAAAACACTCGCGGGTGGGGTTATAGTGGTCGGAGTCAGAGTTGGGGCTGCCAGAGTAGAAGATAGGGAACTGCCCATGCTGCTCCTCCTCCAGCTGACGTCGCATCATGCTGAGGGTGTACTGCCTTGGGCTAGGTGCTTGTGAGAAACCAAGGTCCTCGGAGGCCAGGAGGACAGCTGCCAGGTCCGTGGTAGCACGCAAGAGAGCCCCCAAGCGGTCCTCATGCACGCTCACATTGTAGTGCATCATGGCGGAGTTCATCTTGGCGGCGTTGTCTAGACTGAACCAAAACTGGCGGCGAGCTCCAAACAGATCATGCGATAGTAGATTGGGAGATGACGGTGCTAAGTGCACCAGAGGAGCCTCGCTGGGCTCCCTCAATGAACGCATTGTGAAGGTGAAGTCGAGGTTTCCGTAGAGCCCCGCCGGCTCGTTCTTCGCTCTTGGGCACGAGTCAGATTGGTCCCCAACCAGGGGCCCCTCGTCACCTACCAGGAGCTGGGGAAACGTGGCGGGTGGCAACCCAGACACAGGTCGATGGTGATGGCGGCGCCGATCACACCTCCTCCTGGACGCAGAGGCATGGTGGCGAGACCAGCGTGCAGTGCCTCCTAAGCGTGGGTGCTCGCTGCGGCCTCCGCTTAGATCTCTGAGACCAAGGGCAGAGTCATGTCATAGCCATGGCCAAGTGACATGAACTCCAGACTCCTGAACCAGATCACCGTGGCTCGCGGAAGCGATGAAGTTGAGTCTGCCATCTGGAGAAGTGGCGAGAAGTCATTGGTGACACGCAGATCCCCTACCTGGCGCGCCAACTGTTAGTGTTTCGACCCCGGGGGTCTAGCACCAACGAGTGAATACGTACTGCGTGCTCCCTAATCCAGATGGTGATGCAAGAAGAACACACGAGGTTTATCCTGGTTCGAGCAATAGAAGCCCCTACGTCCAGCGGGGGGGAGAGTTTGTATTATCTTGCACTGAAGTGCTTGTACAGGGGAGAATACAAGTGAGCGAGTATGTCTTGGCTAGGACTTAAGCGCTATGGGCTCTGGTCGCTCTCTATGTCTTGTGTTTTTTGGTTGAGTTTCATTGCCTTGTCTAGACTTGGGCCTGGCGACCCTTTTATAGGCGAAGAAGGGGCACAGGGGTACATGGATCTTAGGGTGGACGTGGTTGCTGACGTCGAGGAGGTGATGCCGATCATGTCAGTGTTGCTGTAGAGGCGTGTGCCGGGCATGGCGTGTCCTGTAGCGACGTGCTTGGAGATGACGGAGCCATCATTCTCGTGCGTAAGGTGACGCAGCTGATGGTGAGTGATAGAAGGATGTCCAAGCACGGTCGTGCTGATCCCTGTAGCCGTCGCGTCGAAAGTTGTTTGAGTGTTGACCTGCTCGAGGGGGTGATCAAGGGGGTCGAGGCCCAAGCGGATAAGAATGAGCCCGAGAAATACGGGAGATGTGTCAACAAACGCGTCTCGAGGGAGTGCCAGATGGGGCACAGTGCACGGCATGGAGTTACAGTGCGGTACGATCCGCCAGATTCCCGGGTATGGGAGGTAAACTAAGATTTGACCTGTGTACTTGTAACTGTTACTGTCGCTGTGGCCACGAGGTTAGGCGGGAGCAGGTAGAACTCATTAAATGCTCCTAGATTCATATAGGAGGTAGGTATTCGAGGGGTGCATCGCACTCGAGGGGTGCCCATTCGCTTGGACGAATCTCTGTCACCGAGGGGTAGGTCAGGTGGCACCCTCGAGTGATCTGCTTTGCCTCGAGCGGGGTACGTCAGATAGGTAGCCACCCGGACCACCGAGGCCCGTTCGTGGGCCGGCCTAGTATGACCTGGCATTTGCATTTCTACGCTAGGCGAGGGCTAATGATACCGGGTTTGGCGTCAGGGGTTAATCCCCTTAGTCGAGGGTTAAGGGTACCCCTTTCTTAGGTACCCGATATTACCAAAGCCTTTTGTCCTACTGGCAGAGTCTCCTCTATGCCTTTCTATAACCGAACAATGAAGGTTACGAAACAAACATAAGAGCAAGCATGTGCAGATTACATTGCCCTCGAACAAAATACAGAACAAAACAAGCAACTTAACTGGTAGGGACTCTGGCTTAGCTTCAAAGTCTGAATTTGTTTCGTCTACTTCATAGCCACCGTCAGCGAACTCACATGGTTCAAGGACATATTCTAGATCTTTGCTTGACTTTTTTTTCATTTGTAGGAGACATAGGGTTTCGGCTCGCAGACAGTCCAAGTTGTTGCATTTTTAGTTGAATGCTTGCGACATATGCAATCCAGTGCTTCTTCAAAATGATTTGGTTCCTCTACATCTACGTTACATAGGCATTTAATAAACTAAAGTTTAAACCAAATGTAAACAACAGAGCAGGGGTGTGCAAATACGTGTCAGCAACAATCATCCCATGTTCAACCACTAAGGTCATAAAAAAATCATAAAAACCACTACAATACAACACACATCATAAAAAGGGATCTTGGTACCTGTTACTCCACCTTGACTGGCTAGTGTTCGTTGTCGGCCCTAAGGTTTCATGGTCGTCGCAGAGCTGGTGCGGCAGTCATTGACGATGGCATACTAGATCGAGATCCGGCTAGGGTTCCAATCCGATGGATCATGACGGGTGCCAAACTAGGGGATCCGGATCTGGAGTTAAGCTGTTGCGGCGATGGCGCCTAGTGCTCAGAGCGGGGTGGGCTAGCAGCGTGGCGACACTGCTTGAAAATTTGAAAGTGGAGAGAGCAGGAAGAGTGACGGGTGAGGCTGGTAGAATGGGAGATGGGCATAGAGAAGGCCTGTCCTTGCGCTTTTATGTTGCCACCACAATACCACAAATGCCCTTGTCTTAGGTGAACACATTATCCGCGCAGAAGGGCAAAAGAGATATCTATGTGTTGGCGGACTGGGAGTGAAAATTACGGCGAAAAATCAAACCTACGGGTGGGGAGACCGCCCCGTCTGCTCTAAAGCAGAGACCGCCACATATTCTGCGTTTTTTCAATAAGAGGAATTAGATTCGGCCCTAGAGACCGCCCTAGTCTGCTCTTAGCTGAGGCCACTGTTGGTATTTCTTAGCGTAAGCAGATAAATCCGCAAGCGCACGGAGTACCGTTGTAGCTTTCACCCGGAAGTATTTAGGGTATCGTATTTTCCACTGGGAACGGAAGCATACTAGATAGAACTAAGAATGCCCAAGAGAAGAAGGTAGAAGGATATTTTTGTAGGACGAGAGGATTTTCTAAGCTTATCCCAAGGTCACCAAATAACTAAAGTCTCAGAAGCGGTACCTTTCTGACCCTCGAAAAGACTGGGACAAGATGATCGGGAGAAGGCCGCCAAAAGCTCTGCGGAAACACCAACCCAATCGTGGTGGAATACAAAGGCCTTGTCGGTTCTGAAACCCCCGGGGCTACCACAACTATCCGTGGGGATGGGCGCAAAATCAGGTAACATGCTAGCTCAAACACCATGTCTGCGCTAACGGTTACTACTCTAGTCCGATATCTTAGCTGGACTAAAGCACTCGGTCGAACGGAGATCCCGTAAGCAAGTAAGTAAGCACTAAACTTTAATTAAATAGATCACTAGGGAATTGCAAAGAAAAAATACGGATATTACTCACGAAGGAGTCGGCTCCGCAGAGGTACAAGTTGGAGGAGAACCCGATAAGCCGGCTCTGCCTCCGCTCTGCGTCTCCTCTCTCTTCCTCTTTTCTAACTTGTACAACTAGGTGAGAGCATAAGAGGGACACTACTACTACTCAATTGTAGAATATATAGTGTATGGCTTAAACTTGTAGTGTAGAGTGTGTATTATAATTGAGGGAGGGGTCTCTATTTATAGTGGAGAGCTTGCTTGAAAGAGCGGAGATGCTTTGAAAATATTCCCTAATTCCCTAATTAATGGCAGGTGGGAACCGGCCTCTCCATGGTCGGTTGATGAGTTACCGACGTTGTACGTCGCTTCCTAACGGCAACGGGCCAGGCCTGCCTCGCGTGGCCTACTGCCAGCCTGCTGTGCTAGTGTGCACGCTATGCTGTGGTCTATCGTTCGCCTGCTGGCACAGGCCGATTGGTCATGCACGTTGCCAGCTCCTGCGTGGGCCGTGGGTGAGCACCTGGTCATCTGGTCACACCGCCAACTTGCTGGATCTGGGTTGCACGGGGAGCAGCGGGCCCCAACTCCATTTGCTGAACCTTGGCCGAAATGCACTTCGTGCATTGGCTGGAGTGTAGGCGTGCACCAGCAGCTGGATTTGCACCTACGTAATGATGATGCTGATGTGGAGCATCTCTTATTTAATTCTCAAATTCCATCTCTTTCACGTGAGCTCCAAAATAATAATATGCTCATTTCTATCTTCTCGAAAACCTCTTGGCAATGAAATGCTCTGAATATTTATTTGACATATTGTCTCACAATGACAAATATATCTTTTCACATCCAATTTCCACCAAATTTTATATACACTATATAATAGCTTTTGATGCGCATTTTTTTATCGTATCCTGCAAAACAACTTAGAACAACAAAACTCATAGAACTTATTAGATAAATAATATTTTTTCTATGATTTATCATGGATTTATATTATTTTAGAATAGTTTGACCGTCAAATTATATGCAATAAGGAGCGTCAACAGCCACCACATATTACTGTACTTTGTCAAAAAAAAACACATTACTCCACATTACTCTGCTACTAAGTGCTTGTTAATAGGAAATGTTCACGGCTGATGGATCCTAAGGCCTAATTTGGAAGGAAGGGGCAAGCACACCCAGGATTGAAAACCCTCCTTAATAAAGAACTAAAATAATGCAAGTAAACAGAATAGCACAATGTCGCAAAATAAAAGCCCCACTAATTTTTTTGAAAGATCCTATTACCGGCTTTGATTAGTAAGAAGAAGTTACATACTGATTACTCCCTGATGATTTGAACAACTATTGGGGCTTTTGAACTGCCCCACCCCTTGTTTCAGCTACTAAAGTCATGGATTCTGCAGGATTTGAGTTTGTAGCGAAAGAGGGGAGAAAAAATCCTCGACCTCATACTTCTCGCTAGTGCTCCGCAGCTACGTGTATTTTAGGTGATGGACATTGGTTGGTGGCTAGCGACGGCGCCGACTCTCTGGCTATCACAGCAGAAAAACACCATGCTGGGTGGCAGAAGGGATTGTCTGCCCACACCAATTGTACATACTGTACTGCACTAGTAAGAATGTCCGACCACTGCAAATATGACTGCGTTGGACATACCTCACGTTATCCTAATGTTAAACGCAAGAAATACCGCGCGTTGTATATCTCAGTGGCCGGATACCTATCACGCCATACATCGTGACATAATGACACACTAATGTAGCTGACATATAATAACATCGTCCATCATTGAGTCCATAGATAAGAAAACAACATTGGTCCTTTAAAATGTTGTGAGAGACAGATACATCAAATGGATCCAAATGAATCCAACATTAAGGGAACATAAGGAAGATAGACTGGTCTGCAGTCGAACTCTTTTTTAATGAGACGTCTACCATACCAATGGACACTGTGACAGATGTCATGAACCCCTCTGCGGTCCATGTTGTATGCGATGATTGTTCCATCCTTACCAATAAAGAAAATCAAATTCCATTCTGGGTGAACTGTAATCACTGTGTGCTTCTCTTACATAAGCTCACAGGCACCAAATCGCATATTAGTCATTCTAAACAGCTTCTGGGTGCTGACTGTATGCTTCAGTGTCCAATTGTTAGTATCATAGTCTTCAAGGATCTAGATTGAAAGCTGGGTTCTAAACGGAGTGTCATCAACAAGACACACACATAAGAGACCCTAAGCTTGATGCATTGTTGGGGAACAACTTTGACATGAAAACTTCCTTTCCAAACTTTCGAGTGGAAAAAAATTTTTACCAGAGAATGTTTATAGCAACGGAACATTCCACGAAGGTGATGTGGACACTTCGCTACAATTATTTTGGGCCCCGCATATATGTCTCCACATGTTTTAGGATACCAAGCGGAGATGACTTCGCTAAGTTCCCAAGATCAAATGAAGATGACATGGTGACTTCGCATGAACAATTAATGATGGGATCTACTAGATCAAGAAACTAAGATCAAGTTTGAATATGTTCAGAAACATAGAAGGGAAGAGGCGAAGTGTGTTTCTCCACTTCGCCAACTTTCTAATTAACCAAATGTATAGGAAGTTTTGTATCCAATTTGTAAATTTCCTATCATAGCGAAGCCAGGGGGTCCATAAATACCCCCTGGGGTGTAAGTTTTTTGGACAGAATGAAATACAATTGCGATTAGCATATTATTTTCACCTCAATTTTCACTTATGTGATTTTATCACCCAACATCTGGCGGTGACCATTTGTATGATCGAAGACACCCACGACCACCACGTGGACACAAAATGGGAATACCCAGCAAAAAGACAGCTACGGCTGAAGACAACACAACCCAAGACAATGACCCACTTTGGAAGATGAGACAGAAGCAGAAAACACACGCATACAAGAAAATAAAGAAACCCAAAACGAACTCGAAGATCAGCTCATCATCAAGACAAAGCAGCTAGAAGAGGCAAGAGCGAAAACTAGGGAGAAGTCCCTAAGACAAAGAATTGCAGAAGTAGAAGCTGAACTAAGAAAGCTCGATGATGAAATAGAAAATAAAAGTGAAGTCGTGATTCAAGACACAAACTCAGCAAGCAAAAACACTAGCAACAAGGAGAATCAGAGTCAAATCACAACAATTGACACAGAATCATCTCTATCAATCGACATTCAGCTAGCGAAGTGGCCAGCGGGTTTCAAATTCAACATCATTCTAACCTACAATGGCATGTTCGATCCAAGAGAATTCCTGATGAGCTTCGAAGAAGTAGTTGCATCAAGCGGAGGAGACATAAATACTTTAGCAAAGTCACTCATCATGGAAGTTAGAGGACTAGCACAACACTGGTACTCTTCGCTAAAACCAAGATCAATCAAATCTTGGGATCAACTTTGCACAAATCTACTCCTCGACTTTCAAGGCTTACAAAGAGTTGAACTCACAAGCGATGATCTCTTCAATATCAAGCAGCAACCAAAAGAGCCATTGAGCCAGTATTACAAAAGATTTGTACAAGCAAAGGCACAAATACCAAACATCCTAGATGAAGTTGTTATCATAGCAGCAATCAAAGGCTTACGAGCAGGTCAACTCTCATCACATTTCAAAAGAGAAAGACCAACCACAGGGAAAAAACTGTATGAGGAAATGAGAAAGCATTGTGAATTCGACGAAGACTATAGAAAAAAATAGAAGAAAACAATAGAGAAAGAAACATGTCAAGACCGAACAACAACTTCCAACACTCAAGAATGACAAACGCTGAGCGAAGACCATTTCAGAGGATAAATCACATCAACAATGCAAGAAAAGCCAACAGTTAAGGCCCAAGCTCAAGCAATCAAAGAAACTTCCAAGGCAATAGAAACTACAAGGAAAATTTTCAATAGAGGGAAAATTACAAGAAAATTAGGTGGCGCAAAGAAAATTTTCAATAGAGGATAAATCACATCAACTTTAGACGTAATGAAAATTAACAAGAAAATTTTGGGGAGAGTAGAACATCCGCTAGTTGGCTTTGGCGGAAAGAAAATAAATTCTATCGGAAGAATAATCCTACTAGTTTCATTTGGGATAGTGAACAACGTAAGAATAGAGCAAATCGCATTTGACGTAGTCGAAATGCACAGCCAATACAATGCAATATTTGGAAGAGGAAGCCTAATAAATGCAATCAAAGCCATAATCAGCTACTCATACTTGTGTATGAAAATGCCAGCAATTAACGACATCATAACTGTCTTCGGAGATCAAACAGAGGCAAGAAATATAGAAAGAGATTCAAGCCCAGATCTGAAAAACATCCATGTCATACAGGAAGAAGGGGAAGAAGAAGAGCTTGAAATTGAAAATGCCAAACCACAAGAAAAGGCGAAGCCCTGTGAAGACACAAAGAAAGTACCACTTGACCAATGATCCGAGAAAGACAAGTTATCATCGGAACAAATTTATCAAAAGACGAAGAAGAAAAGTTAATCCAAGTGCTGCGAAGCAACAAGGACATTTTTGCCTGGTCCGCACAAGACCTCAGAGGAGTAAGCAAAGACATCATAGAACACCAGTTAAACATCGACCCAAACTTCAGACCCCAAAAGCAAAAACTCACAAACTTGTCAGAAGATAGAACACAAGCTGCAAAAGCCGAAGTGCAAAGAATTTTAGATGTAAAAGTCATAAGAGATGTACAATTTACAACTTGGCTCGCAAACATAGTCACGGTGCAGAAGAAAAATAAGAAATGGAGAATGTGTATAGATTTCATAGATCTCAACAAAGCATGTCCAAAAGACAACTTTCCACTACGAAGAATAGACACTTTGGTGGACCAATCAGTAGGAAGTGAAATGCTTAGTTTCCTTGATTGCTATTCAGGCTATCACCAGATCTGAATGAAACAAGAATAAACACTTTGGTGGACCAAGCAGTACGAAGAATTCACAAGCTTCATAACACCATTTGGGACTTACTGTTTCCAAAGAATGCAGAGTGGCTTCGCAATGCAGGAACAAATTTCATCATAATGACCTCCACAGTACTCAAAGATCAAATACCAAGAAACTTACTTGCATATGTTGATGACTTGGTAGTAAAAAGTGAGAAAAGAGAAAATCACATCAAAGACTTACAAGAAACCTTCTCCAATCTCAGAAAAGCAAATTTAAACTCAGAAAAATATACATTTGGAGTTCAAATAGGCAAAATCCTAGGCTACATTGTGTCAGCAAAAGGCATCGATCCAAATCCAGAGAAGGTAAAGGCAATGCTGAACATGAAAGTTCCAAGAAACATCAAAGACATCCAAAAATTGACAAGAAGATTGGCTTCGCTAAACAGATTCATATCAAAATCTGCTAAGCGAAGTCTACCAATATTTCAAGCTTTGAAAGGGAAGGAGGAAAAAATTAGCTGGGGTCAAGCACAACAAGAAGCTTTTGAAGAAATAAAGAAGCATCTGTCCAACCCTATAACATTACCAACACCTGACCCGAAGTCAGACTTACTGTTATACGTATCAGCAAATAAAAGTACAGTCAGCACAGTGTTGATACAAGAAGAAGAAAGCGAGCAGTCAACAAGGCAAATCCCAATGTACTTCACATCTGAAGCCTTATCTGGCTCAAAAATTTCCTATTCAAAAATTGAGAAAATTTCATATGCAGTACTTATGGCATCAAGAAAGTTGAAGCATTACTTTCAAGCACACAAAATTAGAGTGCCAACAAATCAACCACTCAAAGAAGTATTACAAGGCTATAAATTATCATGAAGAATGGGAAAATGGGCAGCTGAGTTGTCTCAATACGTCATCAAATTCGAAAAAAGAACAACAATCAAATCTCAAGTACTAGCTGACTTCGTAGCAAACTGGACGCATTCAAAATACAATCAAGAAGAAATGGAGCAGCCAGAATGGACAATTTATTATGATGGTGCCTGGGGCTTCGTCAGAGCAGGAGCAGCAGCAATCATAAATTCACTATCTGGAATCAAGCTCAAATACGCAGCAAAACTAGAATTCTAATGCACAAACAATATTGTAGAATATGAGGCAGTACTACTGGGGCTTCGCAAGGCAATAGCAATGGGAATCTAAAAATTAATAATCAAGATAGATTCTCAAGTTGTAGCTAGACACATAAAAAGAATTACAAGGGAAGAGACCCAGAGCTAGCAAAGTATCTCCAACTACTAAGAGACCAAGAGAAACACTTCGTTGGATTCACACTAAAGAACATATCAAGAAACAACAACACAGATGCGGATGAAATTACAAAAGCTGTCGCTCAAAAGTTGGAGCTACCACCAGAAGTATTCTTTCAAAATATCACCTAGCCTCAACATGGACAAAAACAGAACAACCAAAAGAAATACACATCATTGAAAGAGAAGACTGGAGAGCACCAATCATGGCATTCCTAAGAGGATTTTACGAGCCAGAAAATGAAGTTGATGAAGTAAGAATGAAACAAAAGACAAGAAGCTACAAAATCATCAATGAAGAGCTATACAAGGAAGGAATTTTCCAAGCACTACTAAAATGCATCTCAAGAGAAGATGGAAAAAATCTGTTGAAAGAAATACATGAAGGAATTTGTGGATGCCACGCTGGGGCTAGATCAATAGTTGAAAAGGCTTTCAGACAGGGGTTCTATTGGCCAACCGCCCACAACGACAATAAAGAGATAATCTGAACATGTCACAATTATCAAATGGTAGGAAGTAAAGTCAGTGCACTAGGAACAAACTTACAACCAATCGAACCAACCTGGCCACTTGCAACATGGGGCATTAACATAATCAGAAAGTTACCCCTAGCTTAAGGAAACTATCAATATGCAGTAGTAGCAATTGAGTATTTCACCAAGTAGATTGAAGTGAAGTCAATCACATACATGTGTTCTCAGACAATGAAAAGTTCCTATGGCAAAACATCATATGCAGATTCAGAGTTCCAAGACACATCGTAGTAGATAATGAAACTCAATTTGATAGCAAAGATTTTAGACAATATTGCCAATCAATGAGAATCAAACTTTGCTTCGCATTAGTAAGGCATCCATAGTCAAATGGAGCAATGGAAAGGGCAAATGGGATAGTTTGCATAGGAATTTCAAAATGCTTAATAGATCTGAAAAAGGGAAAATGGGTAGATGAATTACCAAGAGTAATTTGGTCCCATAACACATCAAAGCCAAGGACAACAGATTTTTCTCTATTCAAGTTATTATACGGAGATGAAGCAATGACTCCTAAAGAAATAAAGTTTGGTGGACCAACAATAAACATACAAATGATCACAGAAGAGGATCAAGCAACAAGCAAAGACTTACTCAAAAAGAAAGAAATGAAGCACTTGAGAATATCAAGAAGTACCAACTTGAAACAAAGAAGTGGTACAATAAGAAAGTCAAGCCAAGAGAGCTAGAACTAGGAGACTTTGTGCTCAAGAGAAAAAGAAACAAAGACACAGTAGGAAAATTTCAACAAAAGTGGGAAGGACCTTTCATCATCACAAGAACAAACAATGAAGGCGCATACCATCTAGCAGATCTAAAAGGTGAAGAACTTAATCACATCTGGAATATAGAAGCACTTCGCAAGTACTACCCATAGCTAAACTAGAAGAGTAATTTACTTTTCTGTAAAATAGAAGTAGAAGTTTCATTTTGAGCAAATTTATAATTCAAAATGTAATTGAGCTGCACTCTTTTTCCACTCAGGGAAACCCTTCGCAGGGTGAGTGATTTTTTAATGAGGCAGTCTCTTTGTAAATCTCATGAAATATAAATGAGAAAGTAGTTTTCCACAAAGAAATGTTCCTACATTATCCTACCAAAAATACAAAATGCCAAAGAGTATATTCAAAATATACTATCACATCGTCAACAACTCCGCAAAAATGTAAGTTAACATTAATATTTTATTAAATCTAAAAAATGCTAACTTATCCAACTGAACCAAATTTCATTAAGGTGAAAACTTTAAAAGCTTCTAAGCGAAGCGTATGCGTCCACTTTGAACGAAAAGAAGGGATGGCGTTTCAAAATTTGCTAAGGCAAATTTCTCAACCAAGTTTCACTAAGGTAAAAACTTTGAAAGCTTCTACGTGAAGCGTACGCGTCCACTTCGAACAAAAAAGAAGGGACGGCTTTCAAAATTAGCTAAGGAAAATTTCTCGATCAAGTTTCTCTAAGGTGAAAACTTTGAAAGCTTATAAGAGAAGGGTACGTGTCCACTTCGAACAAAAAAGAAGGGACAGCGTTTCAAAATTTGCTAAGGCAAATTTCTCAACCAAGTTTCACTAAGGTGAAAACTTTGAAAGCTTCTAGGCGAAGTGTACATGTCCACTTCAAACAAAAAAGAAGGGACGATATTTCAAAATTTGCTAAGGCAAATTTCTTGACCAAGTTTCACTAAGGTGAAAACATTGAAAGCTTCTAAGCGAAGCATACGCGTCCACTTCGAACAAAAAAGAAGGGACGATGTTTCAAAATTTGCTAAGGCAAATTTCTCGACCAAGTTCACTAAGGTGAAAACTTTGAAAGCTTTTAAGCGAAGTGCACGCGTCCACTTCATAAGAAAAAGAAGGGACGGCGTTTCAAAATTTGCTAAGGCAAATTTTTTGACTTCATTTCACTAAGGTGAAAATGTTTTCAGCTTCTAAGGAAGCATACGTGTCCACTACGCACTAAAAGGAAGGGACGGCATTTCAAAAATTGCTAAGGAAAATTTCTTGAGTTTCTTGAAAGCCTCTAAGCGAAGCGTACGCATCCACTTCGAATGAAAAAGAAGGGACGGCATTTCAAAATTTGCTAAGGCAAATTTCTCAACCAAGTTTCACTAAGGTGAAAAGTTTGAAAGATTCTAAGCGAAGCGTACGCGTCCACTTCGAACGAAAAAGAAGGGACAACATTTCAAAATTTGCTAAGGAAAATTTCTCGACAAAGTTTCACTAAGGTAAAAACTATGAAAGCTTCTAAGCGAAGCGTACATGTCCACTTCGAACAAAAAAGAAGGGACGGCGTTTCAAAATTCGCCAAGTTAAAATTTCCAACCAAGATTCACCAATTTTTTGCAAAGTCCTATGCGAAGTTTACGCATTTACTTCGAACAAAAAGATATGACATTTCAAATTCAATAGAAAGTTTAAAAAACTTATTTCTCACGAAGAATACATAACAAATTTGCAACGTAACAAACTCTCAAAGGACGATTAAATAATTCACAAATCATTCATATATTTATTTACAGTCGAAGCCAAGCAAATACACATCGCATCAACAACAAAATGTTTACATTTAGTTCATACAAGATAAAAACCATGGTTTTACAAAATTAGTCACCCTGAGAGCTAACTACCTTCATAGCATCACCAAGTATGTGGCTAACAACTTCGTTAATAATTTCATCTGCCTCGCGGCACAAATAAGCCAACATTGCAGGCGAAGTGCTTGATCCCGATGACTATAAAACAATAAGTTGGCAAAAAAAGAATTCAAACATAAAAATACAAAAAAATATATCAGCTTTACCTACACAAAATCAGTGAAATCAAACACTCGACAGTTGGGAGGCCTAATACTATGGTACCGCTTATTCACATCTACAAAAATTTTGTAAGATAGAATTCCCAAATTTCAAACCCACAAGTACAAAAAGTAAAGACTTACAAGCAAGAAAATCATCGACATCACAATCATCATTCTTTGCACAAAAATCATAAAATTCATATAGCTCAAAAAGAAAATCATCTTTACACATCATCAATGGAGTAACATCTTTGACATCTTGCATAGGCTCAGCGCGAGGAACTAGCACAGGATGGACAATAGTCAAACTTAAAACAACTTTAAAATGTATGTCTTACAAGGACATTAACTCAAAGTTAACATGTCTCAATTCTCTCTCCTCACAAAAGAAAAAACTAAAACCTAAGCATAGCCACCACTAACATTATCGATCCAGCACCACTCTGACTCCTGGCCCTAGCATCCCTCTTCGCGTCCTTTTTCGCCCTCCTTTGAGCAGCCTCCACCTCCTTTGCAATTTGCTAGCAAACCAAAGAAAAATTAGAAATGAAGAATAACAACAACACAAAATGGATAAAGAGAAAACATACCTTCTGCAACTTCTCTCTAACTTTATCAAAACAGTGAGCTCGACCACCTGACCTCTAGTACTGCTCAAGAAACTTGTTGCACAACACTTGAGTAGCTTTGGTAACATTAGTCAAGTTATCCATGGAAGGAAACTTGTACTTGTCAACGCAAAGTTGGCTAAACAAGGGATCTTGACTTTGTCTCATCAAATGAAACAAAGCACGAGCAGAATAATCGACGCCAATATCAAATGTGGTCTCTATGACCTGAGACAAATCTTCATATTGGTGGCAAAGCCAACTAAAAAAGTTGTCACGATCACCAAGATCCCAACATTTGTCTCCAGGCCTAGCTCCAAATTTATCATAACACTCAAGACACACACATAAGAGACCCTAAGTTTGATGCATTGTTGAGGAACAACTTTGACATAAAAACTTTCTTTCCAAACTTTGGAGTGGAAAACAAATTTTTACCAGAGAATGTTTATAGCAACGTAACATTCAGCGAAGGTGACATGGACACTTTGCTACAATTATTTTGGGCCCTGCATATATGTCTCCACATGTTTTAGGATACCAAGTGGAGATGACTTCGCTAAACTCCCAAGGTCCAATGAAGATGACATGGTGACTTTGCATGAACAATTAATGATGGGATCTAATAGATCAAGAAACTAAGATCAAGTTCGAAAATGTTCAAAAAGATAGAAGGGAAGAGGAGAAGTGTGTTTCTCCAGTTCGCCAACTTTCTTATTAGCCAAATGTTCAGGAAGTGTTGTATCCAATTTATAAATTTCCTATCATAGCGAAGCCAGGGGGTCTATAAATACCTCCTGGGGTGTAAGTTTTTTGGACAGAATGAAATATAATTGCGATCAGCATATTGTTTTCACCACACTTTTCACTTGTGTGACTTTATCACCCAAAATGCATGGAGTGTATAGCACCATCAGGCCTATCAATTTTACTCCATTTGTTTCCCTCCATATCCACAGCAAGTATCCTGGAGTAGTTAGAGTACCCCATAATGTGTAGACAGCCATTAAGAAACACACTGTGTGCACTAAAAAATGTCACATCAGTTTCCTCGCCCCATTGAGATTCCTTGTAGATCCATGCTCTGGTTTCAAATGAGTAGATCTCCACACCTACGCACATAGCGTCTTAACTATCAACATATTCTATCACATGGAAGTGCGACGAGGCCGTGAGATCAAATCACAAGCGAGCCTCACCAATAGCATGGCCAACATCCCTGGTGCTAGGTGGCAGTACCTTAAACTTATTGGTCACTGGATTACTGACAACATAGCGGTCTCCATCAGTCACATGGCACCAGCATAGGTGGAGACCATTGCAGCAATCTGAGATGGCTACCATTTCAATGTCAAAGGGCAAGAATTTCAAGGAGGGTGGTTCCCCCATGACGTTAGTGAAGTGTCGATAGCCTTTATAAGTGTCGTAGAAGAAGCCAGCCATAGTTTGGGGCAGCTGATTGAACGTGGGGTCCGAGATGAGTCTTTTCGAAGATTTTTAGACCATTTTGTAGCAGAACAAGGAGCGGGAGGGGAGGAAGAGGAGGATATCGACAATGATATCATACAGGAGGCTGGCAAACACACCCGTCCTCCTGTTGCGGGCCTCCTCCATTTTGTCTGTGCATATTAATCCTTGGTTTCCTAAATAATGACATAACTAAAGAGGAAAATAATAAAACAAAGATTCATTAGTAAAATCCACAACAGCCTTGTGCTACAGGAGAAACCTAAACATAGATTAGGAGATCATCCGCATTTAGAGTAGCAGGTATATATATGCAATCTAGACTAGCAGTTAGACCATCACAACATCAGCTAAGTCAAGTCTAACCATCATTAATTGCCATTCGTAGCAACAAGCGCACTACAGTTTAAAAATTAGTGGATCGGATGAAACAAACAGTAAATGAGGAGGAAGGAGACCTGGGGATCGGATCTGTCAGCTCCTCCATGGATGCCAATGCCGCCATGCTCCACTAGGAAAGCCCCACCATCTGCATCCAAATGGACGCTAGAGCCACCACAGCACACTGAAAAGAGACCACCAGAGTACACCTTCCTCCACCGCCGCAAGCCCAATGGGCAATAGAGAAGTGGTTGGCGTTCAGAGGATATGTTGCTTTTTTAATAACTGCGAGGCACGCGTCGAGAATATATGGTTCGACGATGAGATGTAGCGCGGGTAACCCATCGCGCACACGGGAAGAAGGCGACGGGATGGGGGATTTTTCTAATTTGGAAAGAGTATGGGAAAGAAGGATGATAAGGTGTTGGAGAGTATAAATAACTGTCAAAATTTTTGCAAAGGTAAGAAAGTCCGTTGTGCATTTACCTCCTTTTCCTATGATGCTTGTTACTCATTGTGCATTTGACCACGTGGTTGTTGTTGATGCGGAGGGAAAAACATGGAGGGCTAATTTATGCAGGTTTTGGAATCTGAGCACTTTTGATCAATTTTCCTCCAAAATCTTGTTGGTGCTATTCCTTTTGAACTGAGCATTAACCACATTGTCAGATGATGTCATCATTTAGTGTTTATGGAATTACATATATGCCCTTGTTATATGTTTCTAAAATAGGTGTGTTGTTCAAGTACCTCCTAACGAATGTTTCGATTAGTGTTTTGATTGTCCAATTGAGACAAT
This sequence comes from Bothriochloa decipiens, assembly GCA_023333625.1. Taxonomy (NCBI): domain Eukaryota; kingdom Viridiplantae; phylum Streptophyta; class Magnoliopsida; order Poales; family Poaceae; genus Bothriochloa; species Bothriochloa decipiens. Next base: position 24,353,243 of record CM041645.1, read on the forward strand.
TGTACCTTGATGTAATAATTAGGAGGGTTAAGCTTTGTTGAGGGTGGTGTAGCATCGATCGCTTGGTCATTGTTTAGCTGGTTTTGTGGCACTGGTGGTTCTTTTTACCTTGTTTGTTGTAAATCGTTGGCAGCGAGGAGTTCATCTCAACAAGTCTCACCTCGATCTAGTGCAGCACGGATGAGACGTAGCTGTTTAGTTTTACTACAAAAGCAAGAAAATTGGACCTCTACATATTTGATCGCGAGGATGAAGTGCCAAGGGTTGTCTATTTTGAATGTCTTAGCAATTAGTCTGCTGGCGAACCGATAGCTCTGCATCAATCGCCAACCTGGTGCTTGGTGGAATCCCATCTGGCAGGAGGAGCCTTTCTTGTTGCATCCTAACATAGAACCAAGGAGCCATTGGAGTTGAAACGCTATTTTAAATGTATGAAAGTTCGGCCCCTCTATATTTGTCTACGTTGGACTGCTTCCTCCATGGTTTGTCCTTTTTATCTTGTGATGCTTGTTACTGTGTCATTTATACTAATTTATGTGACTAACTTACTGTATGGTCCAACACAAATGAAAGCCACTAGTACTATTAACATGTGGTTTCTAATGTTGTGACCGACTGCATTCCCTCCTACCATCTATTATTCATCCCCGTCAAAAGTACATTCCCAAAATCACGAAAACCACTAAAAAATAGTTAAACCAAAATTATATTGGTTTCCAATAATTTTGAAGGTACATAAGCCATTCAAAAATAGAACAAAAGTGAAATACATGCCCCTGCCATTGTACTAGTACTAGTTGATCTTTTACTACGGTACTATGTACACCTACCGCTCGATGCCTCAACCCTCAAAGTCATCTATGTCGCCACCATCCACCTCGTTGTGTCATCCCTCTTGTCGTCCTCCAATGAGCGAGATGGACTCATCTGGCATGGCGAGGAGCTTGAGGATCTCCTGTACCAATGGGTTAAGACCCATAGACAAATCTTTCCCTACCACGGGCAGGTAAACTTTAGATCGAACCAATTTATTATGCAATTGCGGTGGAATGCTCAGCTGCAGCATGGCGTATGCACAGCAAGACCTGTAACACTCTGGTGTTAAGCATGCATCATATTGCACTTTAAGAGCATAACCATCTCAATTGCATCATTTTTTGTTACATGAAATGATAAGGTTTATATATGTGCATGCTTTGACTTGAACTAGAACTATATGAAGAGTTGCTTGTTTGTGGTTGAGTGTTAAATAAAGTTTGTAGAGAAAATTATTTGGAGCAAAACTTATTTTGGGGTCATTTCATGAAAAGGCTTGGAAGTGGGTCAAAAATGTCAAAAAACAGTTTGTAAAAATGATTTTCTTTTAATTTTAAATCCCTATTTTTGAAATTCAAATTCTAGGCAGAATTAGGTTTTGATGTTTAAAAGTGAAATGTTCTACTCATCAAAAGGAACATTTCATCTTTTATGAGTTTCTTCAAATTCGGATTATTTTGGAAAATATGGGTTCATCAAGTCTGCACGAATCTTGGCGCAGTGGGACCCACCGCACAGTCTCTTCTTCCTCCTCTCTTCTTCTTCCTCGCGACACTGTCCGACCTGACGCACCCGAGCGCCGGCCGCTGTTCCGACCCCGCACCCGAGCGCCGCGCACGGATCCCCCGCACCGCGCTCGCCCGGTCCCACGGCTCGCCACTCGCCCTCCGCTCCGCTCTGACGCCGCGCTGCCTCGGTCCGAGCTCGAGTGGCCATTTCAAGTCGCCCCGACCGCGTCAGTCTCTCCTTCCCTCTCTTCTCCGCCACCAGACACGCTTTTGCCCTTCATCTTCCACCAGAGCCCGAGCACGCGGACGTCGCCCGCCATTGCCGCCGCCGAGAGCTCGCACGCCACCGCACCCCGTAGCCTGAACACTTTTTGCCCTAAACTCGCCAGTCGCTCCGCCGAGGTGTGAGGCACACCGTGCGCACCTCTCCTGCCACCGAGACCCAAGGTAGAGGTCGAATCGACCTTCTTCTCCTTCGCCGGTCATGGCCGCCCGACCGCCGCGCGGTCCGCCGTGCCCAGAAACCCCTCTCTCTCTCAATTAGCTAGTGAATCGTGTCCGTCTGATCGAGTAGGATCGATTGGAGTAGTTCATGAGGTCGATTAGAGTCTGAGCCCGACGAATTTGGCCATCTGCCGTCGCGGATTTGCGCCGCCGCTCGCCGGCGTACATTGCCGACGTTGCTCCGGCCATCCATTACTCGCTTGAGCTAGTCCGTTCGAACCGTCTTGGTCTGCTAGAGCTGTTAGGCTGGTCCGTTTGCCCCGCCGTGGCCCGAGATGGCCGGCGTACCGCCAACCCTCGCCGCCGTCCGCCTCTGTGCGTCGCCGCCGGTCGAAACACCGATGCTTTCTTGCATCTTTCACACCAATGCGCCTGCTTTGACGAGTTGAGTCTGTTGGTAACCGTGGCTCGGCCGGAGACCTCGCCGTCGGCGAGGAATTCCGACGCCGACGACCATCCCCCGCCGCGTGGACCTCGGGCAGGATTCCTGTCCTTTCCCGGACTTGAGTGTAAAGTCACCAGACTCAGCGCTTTTCTTTTTAAGGCTCGGTTAGTTTCTGGAAATCTCAGGGTTCCCGGTGTAAAGTGCCTTTTCCTTTTTCTTTTTCAGAATTGATTTCAGATTTTGTTTAAAGCTTTGGAAATTCATAACTTGCTCATTTTTCATCCAAATGACTTGGTTCAACTTGCAGTATTTTTCTTATGAGATGATCTATGCATGAAAAATATGAAATGTGGAATTTGTGAAACTTTTCTGTATAGCTTTATTTATCTCTATTAATTGTATTTATCTTAGGGAATGCATAACTAATTCTCTGTTGCTCAGAAAAATGTGAGACCAAGTTTGTTAGTCTTCTTATGTCATGCTCTATGTGTGAAAAATGTTATTAGGCTATGTCATATGTAAATTTTTCTATGTCTAGTTATGGTGCCTATTTTCATGTGAGGATAATTAATTCATAATAAATAATGTATAAGGAATTTGTGCATGAAACTTTTTCGAGAGTGTTTTTAGGTCAATCTAGGGCTAATTATGTTCTGAGATCTGTTGTTTGATATACTTTTATGTACAAAGTATTTTATGCCCCTGGAATTGTGCTTCCTTGTCATTTTTGTGCAGGATAAAGTACTTACTGTTTTGACTTGAAATTTTTATGGTAGTCTTTATTTGGTATGGTTAAGCTTCTGTAATTTTTACAAAATTTTCTGAGTAGTCTAAAGTCATGTTGTAGTTACACCCTGATTTCTTTTATTTATAAATAATGCTTTAGAGTTATCATTTCATGTGTGTAAAAATGCTTTTTATGCTATTCATGATATGTATGATCTGCTTTTGGTTGTGGTTCAGTAGAGTGTAGTGTGCAAAATAATGGTTGTTTATAATTCTTTATAGTGTGCGAGTAAAGTTTTAATGCGAGGCCTATTTGGAGATTTATCGGTAGAAGAGAATGCAGATGACATGTGCTTATCATACATGTTTTCAAATATCATATCATTCATCTTAGCTGAGCTTTCATTCACCATCACCATCAGCATTGTATTTATATGTATGCATGATATTCATACGCACTATGCATCATACAGGATCGTCAGAGCTCACGACGGTAGTTCCCGGAGCACCAGGAGAGGAAGGCCAACAGGAAGCTTTGGTTCGGGAAGCAGCAGCCGAAGAGGATCCCGAAGCTGATCTTCCGGAGTGTCCCGACCACCAGCCAAGCGCTTTCCTGAAAGGCAAGCCCCGGAGCATTCTCCCTATGGTTTGCAAAATATCTAACTTGAGTCCTTTACTTGTTTGCTGCATTAAGTTATAGACGATGTTTTATACCATTGCTGCATTACTTATATTCCTTGCCACTGTTTATACTTCAACCCTGTTAGGTTCAGGTACGATTATTTGCTTAGCCCTGCTTAACTAGATCGATAGAAGTCGGGTGATTTCCTGTCATCCGCGAGTTATAGGTGGTAACTCGGATGGTTGAATACATTGTTATCTTGGATAACCATGTGGAGATAATAAATCGAGACCGGGCGGGATTGGAGTTGAGAATGAACTAGAGGTTCAATGTGGTTTATCCTGTCTGTGTCGAACTAGGACCCCGTCCGTTGTACGTCCTCAAGTCATATTGAATTTATGCCTCACATTTAGCTAGAAGGATAAGTCGTTCCGACCGCGAAGCCTAATTTTGATTTGGGCCGGGAGTCGACCTGCTGTAAGCATCGCATTGGTGAAGATGGGGGACCACGGGTTACGCGGTTGTAAGGCCTGAATATAGCATGGTGCGCCCTGCTAGCAGCCGGACGGTGCCCGGATGTAATGGTACCAGTTGATCTCGCATTTTTCCTGAATTGGATGTCAGTGACCTGTAGCTCACCGTGGCTGGTGAGTGTGGTTTGTGTGAGGAGTACCCGCCAGCTGGTTAGTAATCGATTATAATCGCCATCGTTCCTGGACAGTGAACACTTGACTTGAGCAGCGGCATCGTAGTAAGAATTTGAACAAGAGATGAGATGGTTGAGCTGTTGAGACTGAAAGATACTCAACCGAAAATGGTTACTTGCTGTTGAATAATTATTACCATGCTTGTTTAGTACAGGTGCTAATGTAGCATGATAAGGATAATCAGATTAAAATACATTGCTAGAAGGTCCTTATTAATTGTTTCTTAATGCAAGCTTTTCCGCAATTTAAATGAGTCAGCTATCCTACTTATACAGCCTTGCATACTCCTTGGAGTCTCTTTATTTTAGTTTATGACGGGTAAGTCTAGCTGAGTACATCCTCGTACTCAGGGTTTTATTTCCCATGTTTTTGCAGATGGTGAGATGCTTTATGGTTATTGTCAGAACTGTTTCTATCCCGCCTTGGGCGATGACTAGACCTTGGGCATGGTCACTCTTCTCGACTTGATGCTTTTGCTGGATGTGGACCAAGGACCTGGCACTGTATTTGAACTAAATGCGTGTGTGGCTTTAAACTAAATCGCTTCCGCTTTTATTTGAATTTGAACTTGGTTTGTAATAACTCTATTTCGTACTCCGATGATGTTTTAAACTATGTGCGAACTATGTACTTGTGAATGGAACCGCTAAACTATTACGATCTTGGTCGTGCCAAAAAAGTTTGAAATCCTTCGAGATTTCACGGACTACCGGGTTTATTAGGTCTCAATCATATGATTTGCTGCATTAATGGCGGGTTATGTGCTTGTGCTCTAATAAATTGGTCGGTTCTGTCACAAGACCGGCCGCATCACTAGATCTGAAATCCTCCAGGCAGTAGTTGCATACCCAATGCCCTGGTGCCACCGCTTCTGTGCAAAGCATCAAGAGCGCCGAGGACGCGATGAACTCAAGTACTTGGTTGACCATAATCCCAATCTTCGCTTGGGTGATTCAGCCATCCTTGCATGCCACGCGTGACAAGGTGGTGAGTAGAGGAACCGCCGACTTGGGATGGATTCTATCCTAGTGCTGATCCCTAAGGTTTAGATCCTGTAATGATGGGACTGACCTCAACAATGCATGAAGGACCTCACGGACACCATCCTCATCAATAGGGATGACCACGGCTTGATCCGCGGTGAAGGTCCTATTGGCGTCGTGTCCTGGGTATGACATCCTCACTGACTTCTAGTGACCATTGGCTTTGAGGATCCTGGTGACCTTGCATTCCAGGGTCACAGACAACACTGCTTCACTAGCACCATTCATATCCAAGGATCTTGTCCACATCGTTATCAATCGGACGAAGTGACGAAAAGTAGAAACCTGGGCATCACGATTTGCGGTGGAGCTCATTGTGATGGCAACTCTATGGGGCTGGGGGCTTAGTCTGTAGGTATGATTTTGGAGTTGGAGCGATTAGAGGTAGAGGACACTTCAAAGGGAACTCAATGTTTGATATCAACCAGATGAACAAGGGGGTAGCAAATCATTTTGTATTATCAGTGGTAGTTATAGTAGCAGTGGTAGTAGTTGTAATAATTATCAGGAGCAGAGCCAGTCAGCTAGCTGGAGTTGGCTATACAAGGTGAGGCCAGGTTTTGCACACCACAAGGATGGCAGGGCTAGAATAGTCTACTGACGTGATCGCATGACGTTCATTATTGTCCGAGTAGTGAAATTATTAGACAGTCGGACTTTCTCGGTGAAGTAAATAGTGCATTCCAATGCCATGCAGTCCCATGCTCGTAGCAGCCGAGAGGCAGCATAGCTAACGATGGCTACTAATACATGAAGTAGTACAATCAAACCTTGGCTCCAATTGTCATTTGGTAATTTGATTGCAAGTATGATGGTTAGAATTGATTTAGCAAAAATAGTAATGGAGGAACCACATAGCTATTCAAATTTACTATGCACACAAGAAAGTTCAAGGATCGTGATTCGGACCGGGCCAGACGCAAATCACCATAACTTTCGTTGAATCCCTAATGGATGCAGATTTTAACAAAGACACGAGTCATCAACAGAGATCAAAGGCACTCATGAATGTCTAGCATATTATCGATTAGAGCAAAGACAATCTAAAACAAAATTGCAGTGAGAAGTAAACCATAGAGGCTACAAACTAGGTACAAAATGATGTGACCCATCGCGCTCAACAGATTTTAATGCACCTGTTACAAAATGCAGCACAAGTTCACAAAGACACACATGCAAATAAGAGTTCACAAATTAAGGGCGCCCTGCCGATCAAACCTAATCATGACAACTAATAATACTAATATGTCCCACAAATCAAGGGTCGAGATGGGCACACAGGATCTTGTTCACTTCAACCTTCAAAAATGTGATGTCATCGTCCATGGAACTCGGCAGAAAACCCTACTCCACCACTCCGAGGTTCGCCGCTGTGCCAATCTGAAGCTAGGTGACAGCCAGCGCTGCGGCTGCACCCTAACAAACGGCTTTAGACACCACGGCTCGAAGATGGTGGGCAAGCAGGGCATGGAGGCGCTCATCTGGGGATGGTGCTATCGTGGAGGAAGCGCTGCACATTGTAAGCCAAGTTTAAGCCCATAAAGTAGGAGAGCCATCTGATTGAGAAGGGAAATGACTTTTATCGAACTGACCAGCGCAATATGGCATGGAGTCGTGGGCGGCTGCCTTCATCGATGGATGCCTCGCGGGACCACTTTCCGGGCGTAACTGTGGATGGAGAATTCGGCTCCAGTGGCATCAGTATTTGGGACGCAATCACGTCCACGTCCACCTATTGAGAGTAGGCAAGATCCAAATACTAGTGTGAGCGTTTCTAGCATACCCTGGTGAAATAAAGATAAACAACATGTACAAGCGGTACGTTGATGATACACCTTCAAAGGGACATGTGGCGGGTTAGAGACCACACCGACCAGACTTCCGTCTGTTGGCGTAGGATTGTCGGTGTGGACGGCCTCTGGGGCCTCCCCATCAACAGTCAAGCTCGTTGGCTCAGCCATTGTCTTAGTCGGAGGTGCAGTAGGGTGGAAGGAAAAAGCTTTGGGATGGAATGAGGGGCTCTGGATAGAGAAGGCAACATGTATGACCTTCCTCGCACACCTTGTTTTTGCTCTTATAGCTTGAATGCCATTGATTAGTTTTTTTTCTTTTTCTTTTTTCCAAGAGAGGCCATCGAGTAGTTGACCACCCCACGACTGAGATGTTTGCATGGGCCGTATCTCCTCCTTGTGTCTCCATTGTCCACAATCTAACTAATTGTTTGTGTTTTTACTTTTTATAAAACACCTCATATGCTCATTTAAAAAATATGACACAACTAGAGTGAAATAAACCAGCCTGAGAAACTGTAGGAGGACGTCTTCTGGGTAGCTAAGATCCAATAAAGTTTAAATTTCTAAATAAAGTAATCCTTCATTTGAGTTCTTGCGAGTACATAAAAATAAGAATAGTTGGGTTACAAACAAATCAAAGCCACTCATCACTACACCTAACACAAATGTTGTAACCGACTCGAAAATAAGAAGAGTTCTGTATTGCTAATTGTTTGACGAAACAAATGTGCCCAATGTCAGACTTTCTTCAAAGCCCAGTAATATATGCGTTAGGAAATCTGGACACATGAGGTGATTCGAGAAAAGGAGATTTGGCATGTGAGACATGAATGCCTGGTGTGGTAGTGATAGGTCTTTTCATGAGTTAATTCACTCTAATCCAAGCAATCACGCCAGTCAAGGGGAAGACTGAAGGCCAGTCCAGCTCAATTGGATTTACTATGATTGTACTAGCTCAGCACAAGAGTTACATGTCTAGCCAGTCAAATTTACCATCATGAACATTGGAATGGATTGAACTATATTACGTGGCAGGCCATGGCAGCCCCTTTCATAGTAGACCTTGTGTGTTTGGTGAGATTGAAGTGAATGCGGTAGGAAAACGGGGTAGAAGAGGAATCATGAAAAAAGAGCTTTTAACCAACATGACACGCTTCAGACTTGATTGACTGATGCAGTTGTGATAGGTCTACAACATATTCCACCCCAATCTAAGCAACAACAATAGTCGACGGGCAGACGTATACTGATTGCCACGACACTAAAAGATGACAACGCGTAGGACCGTTTGGACAATATCAGAGACACAGTGGTCGGACGTTCTGGAGTTCCTAGTCAAATGCAATTCTACATTAGATAGAGGCGAGGCTTGTTGATACTTATTACTTCATCTACAAAAGAATGCAATTTTAGCATAGTAACACATTTTAGTACCTTAAGTATGTCTAGTTATATTATAAAAAATACCATTATTTGGTCAAACTTTAAAAGTTTGACTCCTTGGGAAACAAAATAGGCATTATTTGTGGGGCGGGCATGTTCGAAATTTTCTACTATGAACTAATCCGTCTGTCGTACGTATTCATTTGTTCTTATCAGCGCTTACAAATTCAGTAGTGTTTTCCTCTCATGACAAATCAACATCAGACAGAATCAGCCAGCCAGAAACAACCAAACAAATAGTTTGTTTTACTTTTTGACATGAAGTTTGACCACTTGTATTATTCAAAAAATATTAGTAAACATAGTCAAATTTAGGTCATGCTCGAAGATCTTTTGTTAATAAAGCAAGTCACAATAAAAGAAATGATATTTTGAACAAATTTTTGAATATATCAGACAAGAGGACAATTCTTATGTCTGGAGGTTATGCATTATCTATGACCGAAGATCTAGGTCAGCTTTTTGTATGTCTTCTTGGAGTTGTCAACATGCTGACCTTTAATCTGGCTTGGTAACCAAATTGATGTAATAATAGTTATATTTGTTATTAGGACATGTCTTCTTGATGTTATTAGGACATGTCTTTCTATATTTTTGTTGTAGACCGTTCACAGAGAGGAGTTCATCTCAAGAGGTAGACGCAATAAAGTCTGACCACTGCATATTTGATCTCGTAGGACAAAATGTGAAGGGTTGTCTATTTTGAATGTCGTTGCAATCAATCTACAGCCGGAGACGTGAAGACGAAGAATATCTCATTGAAGTTGCAATGCGAGTGGGTAGGATTTCTAATAGTCAGGGCTTATCGCTCAACTTTAGTGTCCTGCTTTCAAAAATTTGTTCATGGTAGGCTCTAATTAGAGGGGAAACAACACTAAATATGGTGCATGAGTGTTGACAGTCCTTAACTACCAATTTTTTATCATCATTATTGCATAAAATGAGGACAACCAACAATACAAGTAGTGATTTATGTTTATAATTCACCTAGTTCCACTTGTACTTGGAGTCTATATTTGTATGCAGGAAAAGTACCAAAAATAAGTGCAAATGGACCAAATGGAAGCAATGGAATGTGGTAGGGCCAACAACCCAGCCAGGGCCAGGGCGCCCACCCTGGACTCAAGGCGCCCACCCTGGCCAGGGCGCCCACCCTGGCCGTACCACCAAACCGACCCAGCCATGTCACCAATCCGTGACAACAACATCCCACGCCTCCCAACCGTCGAAACCAAGTTGGTTTGATCCAAGGGCGCTCAATGGATGTCACTTGGATTCATGGGCCCACTGTCATACACCCAAGCAGGCTAAGTCAGTTGGAACCAACTCCAAACCAACTTATCTCGCATGCAACCGACTTCGAGGAGTGAGCCATCATCGTTGGATCGAAGGGCGGTGCGAGTGGATGGTATGTCTAGGGCGCCCACCCTGGGCCCAAGGCGGCCGCCCCCACTCTCAAGGCTACCGACCTCCAGAGCACTATAAATAAGACCCTCATCCTTGATTTGTAACACACACCATGAATATCAAATACTTCTTCCATTAGAGTAGTCACTCTCCACATGAGAGTTGTAATTCAATGGCTCTCTTAGAGAGAAGTTGAAGATAGAAAGAGAGTGAAGAGAAGCTTGGAGAGGAGTCAGCATGTCAGTGACCTCTCCTCTTGTAGCTTGGTGGAGTCAGCTCTTCTTCGAGTAATAAAGTCGGCCCTCTTTTTCTTCTATCATGTGGTAACTTTGTTCTATTGCATTACTTAAGTATTACTTTACTTTATTGTTCTTTACTTGTTTCACTGCCCGGTTAAGGTGCTCTAGTTCTAGGTACAGAATTAGAGTAGTCAAATTTATACATTAAGCGAGGTGCTTAGGCTATAGCTTGCCTGTGAATGCTCCTAAATCTCTGGAGGTGGTAGCAATAGGTGGTGACAGCCCTATTTTCCTGTGTAGTCCACCATGATAGATTTAGCTTGAGTAGAGCTTTAGGTGCTAACTGTTGGAGCCATTTGCTATGGTGAGTCCTGAGTGAGTATGCTCATATTAATTAACTTTAGTAAGGTCTTATTTAGTATTGCCTTAGTCAGAGAACCCACACATATTCTCTCTACCCTTTTATCACCCATACTTGGATACACTTAGTTCTTCACTAGTTCACTTCATGTTCCCCATGGAAATTCGATAGCTTGGAATACTCTTAGGTGAAAGCTACATTGACATCCATGCGCTTGCGTATTTATCTGGGTGCTATATCCAGATCTGGCGCCATTGCCGGGAAATGGTAGCTGTTCTAGTTTAGAACCAAGTCATCCATGTATCATATTTATCATTTATCCATCATACCATGAATCCCATTACTATCATTGAATAGGCCTCTCCAAAGTGCACTAGATTCGAGCCACCCCATCATTAAAGCCCATCCTTGCGAATGGTTATGAAATTAGTTCTTCTTTCATAACCAAAGTTCTAAAACAATCTTTTTCTGGGGAAAAACATGAAAATCCATATACTCATCTTTGAAAATTCGAGCAATTGTATTCATGGCTGCACATTTCTAGCATGTTACATGAAACCCTTGAGTGGAAGCTATTTCTATTGTCTTTGACGGGATTAGCCAAACCATAGTATGCTCGAGCTGTCGAGAGTGTAGATGGAGAATGGGAAGTTCTTAAATCCAAGTTTTGCATAACCTTCTTCCATATCGTTTGAGTGACTCATCTCAGAAAGGAAGTCCTAACCTTCAAGCAAAAAGAAAAGGAATCTTTAGGTGCAACATGGGCCTGCTTCATAGACCTTTACACATCTGGCACTGAACTTTCTATACCCGATCCTATGCTTTTGGAACATTTCTATGTGGGTCTTAGGAAGGAATCCGCACAGTTCCTTGATCTTGCTTCTGGAGGAGGATCGCTCTTCTAATGATGGAAATAACTTCCAACATAGATCATTCGCATCGATGACCCCAAATCATCATCAAGATTTGGTCGTCCAAGAGCCCCTTAAACTAATATCATCTTCCACCATTGACTTTGCTTCCCCGTATGAACCCCCTTGTTTCTTCATTGGTAACTCAAACTAAGGAGACAATCCAAACCCTTGGGTTAACATGGAATGGGAATAAGAATTGTCAAAGGCATCGACCCCTATCTTAAATAGAAGAGGAGGTTGAAGATCCACTCATAGAATGTCATAGGCAAGAAGGCATTCATGAATATGTTTGGTCTATAGAAATTCTCAAGGGATCAAATTTGGAGTCAAATAAGATGGATCATGTGGGCGAACATCAAAGCTATATTATAGAAGAACCACAAAATCCACACTTTCATGCAAAATCTCCCAAATCCATCTTTCCTGTTGTTGCTAGCAATTATGAGAGCAGCAACCATCCTATGTCTCTCCTTTATGAAACCTTCAAAAGGATGGTTGTGGATGCTTTTGTTTACCATAACTATTCCAAAACTCATAGTTGCATTGGCGCAAGTTCTTGCAGCCTAATTGCAAAGGTCTAGCTTATGACTTAAAACAAAGCACTGGCGGGAGATAACCCGTATACTTTAAATTCAATAAAGTCTATTTAGCTTTTGTCATCGTAAGTTTGAAACATATATAATCACAAAACAAATGAAGAAAAATATAAAAAATATTTTACCTTTAAATTCATGCATGTTCCTTTTTAAATAAAATGGTGCCAACCTAAAAAATGAGCTTAATTATTGCACCGGCCGTTGCGCTCACACATCGGTCGGGTTTGTAGTATCACCTTGCACTAGTCTTTGTTGTAGATATCAAAAATCATGAATCAAGACTTAGCAAGTAAATGATGGGAGAAATCAAGAAGGAATTCGCGATGAAGACAAGATGCAATTCAAGACTGAGGCTAATCAGGAATGGAGAACTTAAGAGCAATGATGGTCCATTCAAGGAAAAATACTCAGGGAAGGTAGTGGAATGTGACAGGGCCAGTGACCCAACCAGGGCCACGGCGCCCATCCTCACTAGGCGGCGCTCACCCTAGGGGTGCTGGCTCCTGGACCCAGCCACGTCACCAATCCACGACAACACCTTCCCACATCTTTGAACCATTGAAATCAAGTTGGTTTGATCCAAGGGCTATCGACTAAGGTCACTTGGATCCATGGGCTCACTGTCATACATATGGAGGCACCAACCGACTTTGCCCGTGCCCAAATCAACAAGTGTGTGTTATGCCCACACTCTACTACACCCCAGGAGGCGGCACATCAAATGGGGAGTGATCCACCTGTTAGTGTGGGGGCGGCTGCCCTCACACCCAGGGCGCCCATGGTGGGCGCCTTCACCTCGATGGCTCCCGCTCCCAAACTGACTCATAAAGGTAACATTAGAAAGGTATGTGGCTGATTTTTAAATCATTACTTTTTCTTAAAATAAATCAGCTCACATTCTTGTGCATATGAACTTCTATCATGTTTTGTCTTAACATAGGAAGAGTGGAGATTGAGATGTTAAAATTGAATGCCCATGTTTTATCTTTACATCTTTATCTCTAAATTAAATGATTAAACATGAAACCCTCTTCTTATGCAACTTGTTGTCATGTTAAATGTTAAAAAAATCTAAAAAAATTTAATACATGACATAAGTATCTTTCTCTTTCACCATGATCTCCCTTTAGCATGATAAAATGTTGCTCCATTTTCTATCATGCTATGTGCCGCAAATTGCTTTGTGATGAATAAAGTTTTGGTTCACTAGTACTTCTATACTAGTAGAACCCTATTGCTTTCAATCTTGGTGTCTTTAAATCAGCACAGATATTGAAAGAAAGAGAGAGAAAAAGAGAAACCAGTGTGGGGGTTGGGAAACCCAACCCCAACTCAAGAAACCAAAAGAGACCACCATTCTCATCACTGCATGATTTAAGTGCTTTACGACATTTAGTATAGGTGGCACCTGCATGTTTTCCTTTCCAAATCTGCGTTTTTTAGCTAATAGGTTGCATGTTTACATTTCAATAAAAACACTCATCAAAGTGTTATGCATTTAGAATAGGCTTATTTCAAAAACAAATAAATAAATAATATAAAAAACATAATAAATAATCATTCATCATAGTAGACATGAATCTTAGAAGTAATAAATAAATAAAGAATCAAAGGAGACTCGTCCGAGCAGAAGAATTTCAACTCCATGAAAAAGAAAAGTGTGGGGGAGTGCCTCCCCCACTCAGGTATGACATTGCTCCATCATTCTCAATTAACTTCATCTATTTTTCTATCCTCGCATTGTGTAACAAATAATGTACAAATAATAATTACATTGCTACAGTAATAAGCATTATCACATTGTGAAAGATAAAAGTTTGCAAGGCTAGAATTCTTACATATACAATCTTTCCATGCTTTGCTAGAATGATGAATAGTACCTATCTTAATTTGACACCTTAAAGTTTTGTTGGAAATGATGAATAGTTTCTCTATTATACTTTGCAAAAGCTCTTCATACAACCCTTTACTGCTTAAGTTTTGAGCATGTGAAACTAGAGTTCATCTTAAGTCAAACGCTATTGTGGGCTGCACATGATATAACCAAGTCTATGCTCTCGTGAGATTAGTTGTGGTAGAGAATAGAGTAAATCTTTTAACTTGTCTCAGGAATGGTTGAGACAAATCTGGAGTTCTATTTTGAAAAATCTCAAAACCCTTGCTAAAGTTCCTCGATGGTGTTAAATTCCTACCACAAGCCATATACATGTTCCCTAGATAGGATAGACCCACAAAAAGCCACTTGACTACTTTGAGCTTGGTTAGGCCTTATTGATCTAAGTAGAGAAACTAGTCATGCTTCTTGATCAAGATCACTTGCACGTGCACCCCTTGCTACTTCTACATTGGAAGTATGCAACCACCAAATAACCATGCACCCCTTGTTGTTTCCACATTGGAAATATGCAACTAGCTCCACACATCATTTTGAGACATATATTTAAAGGGCATGAGCTACCAAAAAAATATTGAGAGAAAAGAGGGCTATAGTCCCCAAATGAGAGATTATACAGCAGAAGCCTCAATACCCGCTGCGAAAAAAATCAAGTGCTCTTGATAAAAAAAAAGTCGAGCAAAAAAAGAGGACCAGATGTCCCATGTAGAATCTCTGGTAGCCATGCTCCCTTCAAAAAGAAGTTACCATTAAAAAAGTCTCAAGGAGTTCCACCAAATACCAAATATTGACACTTGCACATCTTGATCATTTTGTATGCCTTGTTGCTCCTTTTGATCTAAGTGTCTAACTTAGCAATATATTCAGTTCAAGTCTGCTTAAGCTTTCCCTACCTATGAGCTCCACATAAGCTTTAGTATAGGTGCAAAAAAAGGTCTCTATCTTTGGCCTTGGTGAGAATTATAAAACACCATTGAGCGATCGAGTATACCATTTGAGGAACTTAGGCAAGCTTCTCCTTTAAAAATCTTGAAAACCTCTAGAAAGAGTCTTAGCTTTACCAAAGCAAGGTACAAAGTTTCTACCTACTGCTCCATCTTAGTCTTGCATATTACAAGGTGAAAGCTATAAGCTCCATATGGCTAAGATTAATGGTGGATTTCTAAATCTAACTTGCTCAACTCAAAAGTAGTATTGGTTTGTATATGAGTTTTTGTAGGGCGTCACATTATAGCAACTCCTAATCCAACATGCTTAAGCCCACATCTTTGCTCGGGATGAGCAAAGGTTTAGTGTGGGGGTGCTTGTTGATGGTCCTTAACTACCAATTTTTGACCGTCATTATTGCATCAAAATGAGGACAAACAACAATACAAGTAGTGAATTATGTTTATAATTCACCTAGTTCCACTTGTACTTGGAGTCTATATTTGTATGCTGGAAAATTACCAAAAATAAGTGCAAATGGACCAAATGGAAGCAATGGAATGTGGTTGGGCCAGCAACCCAGCCAGGGCCAGGGCGCCTACCCTGGACTCAGGGCACCCACCCTGGACTCAGGGCACCCACCCTGGCTAAGATGCCCACCCTAACTCAGGGTGCCCACCCTGGCCGTGCCACCAAACTGACCCAGCCACGTCACCAATCCACGACAACAACATCCCACATCTCCCAACCATCGAAACCAAGTCGGTTTGATCCAAGGGCACTTGATGGATGTCACATGGATTCATGGGCCCATTGTCATACACCCAAGCAGGCTAAGTCGGTTGGAACTGACTCCAAACCAATTTATCTCGCATGCAACCGACTTGGGGGAGTGAGCCATTGCCGTTGGATTAAAGGGTGGTGCGAGTGGACGGTATGTCCAGGGCGTCCACCCTAGGCCACCACTCTCAAGGCTACCAACCTCCAGAGCACTGTAAATAGGACCCTCATCCTTCATTTGTAACACACACCATGAATATCAAATACTTCTTCCATTAGAGTAGTAACTCTCCACATGAGAGTTGTAGTTCAATGGCTCTCTTAGAGAGAAGTTGAAGATAGAAAGAGAGAGTGAAGAGAAGCTTGGAGAGGATTCGGCATGTTGGTGACCTCTCCTCTTGTAGCTTGGTGGAGTCAACTCTTGTTCGAGTAATAAAGTTGGCCCCCTTTTTCTTCTATCATGTGGTAACTTTGTTCTATTGCATTACTTAAGTATTACTTTACTTTACTGTTCTTTACTTGTTTCACCACTCAGTTAAGGTGCTCTAGTTTAGGTACCGAATTAGAGTAGTCAAGTTTATAGATTAAGCGAGGTGCTTAGGCTATAGCTTGCCTATGAATGCTCCTAAATCTTTGGAGGTGGTAGCAATACATGGTGACAGCCCTATTTGCCTGTGTAGTCCACCATGATAGATTTAGCTTGAGTAGAGCTTTAGGTGCTTATTGTCGGAGCCATTTGCTATGGTGAGTTCGGAGTGAGTACGCTCATAGTAGTAAACTTTCGTAAGGTATTATTTAGTATTGCCTTAGTCAAAAAACCCACACATATTCTCTCTACCCTTTTATCACCCATACTTGGATACACTTAGTTCTTCACTAGTTCACTTCATGTTCCCCGTGGAAATTCGATACCTTGGAATACTCCTAGGTGAAAGCTACATTGACATCCGTGCACTAGCAGATTTATCTAGGTGCTATATCCAGTGTCAACAATGAGCAAAAAAAAGATATAACTGATACATTCATGATAACAGCCATGCGAGATGGAGGAATAAGAACATAGTCAGATCGAAAAACATAAGTTGGAGAAATATGTACATAGTATGATGGAGGAACATGAGATGGAGAAACAAGAACAATTGCATCACTAAGTGCAATTCGTGAATGCCAGCACAGCTAGCATTGGAGTGGCCCATGAATGCCCTGCGTCTGGGCCCGTTGTTCGCTGGTGCCTGCACTGCTGAGCTACCAATTGGGGATGAAGCAAATGGTCCAAATCTAGACCACATCCTTCTCTCGTCGAAGTGCACTCCCGCCATAGGCAATAGGTGCATGCGGCAACAGTCAACAAGAATGGCGAGGCCCACAACCAGCAGCCTTTTTGCTGCCGTCAATCCCACCACTTTGCCCGCATGGTTTGAACCAGTCTCCAATTCCACTAGCCACGCCTTGAAGAACGGTGGTGCGGCTGCCATGGGAGGAATGAGAACCGTCCCGGATAGTAATATTAGCTTGTGGTGACCGAGCCTCCACGCCGACGATGCCGCTTGCGTCAGCATGTGTGGGTAGGACACCGCCCCTCGCTGTTGCGATACAGTAGCACCCTTCACCCAGTCGCTCTTGGCAAGAACCAAGATGCACCAGTTCTCGCGTTGCGCAAACTCGGTGATCACCGCGAGCACTTCGGATTCTGGTGGAACATGCAGCACGACCAACTACACCGGCGATGGCACCACCACCAATGGCGGTGCTGCCAAGTGTTCAGCAGGCCTTCCAAGGGTTGTTGATAGTCCATCGCAGGAAGTGATGAACAAAGAACAGTTTGGCCTAGAGATAGATCGAGCTGTCAGTTGCTGGAGTTTATATATACTCCCTCTATCTCACAAAGACCGTTGTTGATTATTTGCTTATTCCATAAATAAATAACATTAATTTTGTGAATAAGATGAATGGTCAAACATGATGTCCAAAAGTCAAAAAAGGTGGCCTGTTCCTTGTATTCTCACTCCCGGGTTCTCAACCCGATGTAGTAGAACTTGATGACCGAGCAGTTGTGTTTTTTTGGATTCCCAACGCACACCGGGGTGACGATTCGGTTAATTTTGTCTAGTATGGATGGTGGCAAGTTTGCAGCAAAACTAGGGTGCTATCTTGGTTGTGTTTGCAAATTCATTCATTTGGCTCCACAGTGAATACTTGCATTGATTTGTACATGGAGAATGTGTACTCAAAAAATACTCTACACGTAGCTGGTTCGAATTCCAAAGCCATTTGTGTAACCTGTGAGACTATATATTTGTGTAAGTGTGTTTGTGAGATTTCATTTATGCCGTGCTGGGTGGAATGAAGGGATCGTTTGCCAGAGGAAGTTGTACATACAACACACGTAAGAAAGTCCAACGATTGTATATTTCATGGAGGTGGACAAAGCTCATGCGTTATACAAACCTCATAGAGGAGTAGTACACAGGCAAGTAAGTCCGATCACGGCATATTTCACCAGGCCGGACACATATCTAGTTTACAAGAAGGAAGCGACTGGAGGTTCTTAATTATAAATTGTAGATTATAAACTATGTGTCTCACTTACCTCATTACAGGTAGCATCGTGTCAAGCATGGGTTGTACCAGTCTTCGATGCCAGCCACACTGAGAAGACAGGCATTGTGCCCGCCATGCCCAGGCACAAGAACCATCCCGCATATAGAATTAAGTGTCATGACTCCTTGCATCCTGTCTGGGTTGGATAGTGTTCTCAAATCTATCGCCTCCCTCCTCTATTTGCACGGCTGTTCTTACTGGCATCTCAGCGCCCCGATCCATTGGCATTCACATATCCAGCTGTTCCTTTGTATCTTGTATATTAACCTCTGCCTCCGTCGTCAGTCTTCGTCGCATATGCACATTTCATGCTATACTAGTATCATTTCATCCAGACAAGTTCATCCTTCTCGCATTCCATGGACAGTTCATCTTGCTACCGCTTCCGTTCTCGCTCGCCCACATGTTCTAGATTGTCCATGGACAACAACAAATCTGTTTGCTTCCATTCCCTCTTCTTGGATGAAGAAAAGACCATCATGGTCAGGGATAACGAGGTCCTGGTTACGGTCACATCAAAGCCCTAGATGGTCGGGCGCTTTCTTTGAGATGTCCATCGTGACAAGCTGCTCATCGTGGTTTAGATAAGGAATGCCTTGAGAAGGAGGATAGGATGGCCCTCTTACAAATATGCATCGACAAGCAGTGCCTTCTCTTCCAGATGGCTATCACCGATAGCATCCCCAATGACCTCAAGACTTTCCTTGTGGGCGAGCAGCATGTTTTTGTCAGTATAGGAATCACCGGTGACATGGATCGGCTAAGTCGCCACCACAACATCAAACTCTCCAAGGCAGTGGAACTACAGGCCTTGGCGCCCTTCATAATCAGAGGTAAGTGGAGCAACGTGGGAAGCCTCAAGATTTTTGGCCGACGTTGGCATTTCTTAACGTCGCTACCAGGTTTGTTAGTTCCTGGCAACGATGCTAGAAATGCCTGTTGATACTTCTTATGCTCATGTAGAAGATTCCACAAGAGCATAGAATATCATTATAGCAATTTACCCAAGAGTATTCTAGGGTATCGTATTTATCCATAGGGAAGCAATGGTTAAAGATAATGATAGTGAACCATCATATATCTAATATCTCGTATACCAGCTAGACTAAAATCGGTCATGCGATATTCAAAATATGATGACATTCAAGAGGGTCTACTCCTAGATAAGTAAATGATCGAGTAGTTAAGAGGGAATCTCACATTACTTCTAAACAAGCACAATTCTAGCTATGGATTATGTAGATGTACCAAGAAATAGAGGGATTTATCATGCACTTCGGAGCGCACACACTCCGGATTTAACCGGACACAACGCACCTAGAGCCCTAGTGTTTTAATGAACTAATCCTAGCGTGGTGGACTACACAGGCAAACAGGGCTGTTACCACCTATTGCTACCACCTCTGGAGGACTAGCTGCTATTCTAAGGCAACATATAGTCTAGCTAGGACTAGAGCACCAACTAGCGGCGTGGAACCCGCACAGGATAAACCACACTAAACAAGGTCAACATGGATATTGGAGTATAGCTAAAGGACAAGACTATTACTTGAAGTAAATACTTGGAAAAGTACATACTGAGAAAGTAATTCTTTATTGAAATAAGCAAAGTATTACAAGAGAGGTACAAAGCTATACCAGACTCCTGAAGACTTCTCTAGACTCCAAGCAAAGCTCCCACTAAAACTACTATTAGAGCTACATATTGAAGAGTAGAGAGAGAGATTCTCTTGGTGTGTGCCTGTTACAAATGAAGGATGGGGGACCTATTTATAAGCTCTAGAGGTTGATAGCTATGACCCCGGAGGCGGGCGTCCTGGGTCCAGGGCGGGTGCCCTGGCCAGGGTCGGCACCCTAGCCATACCGTCCATCGCACCGCCTTTGCATCCAACGGCAATGGATCACACCCCCAAGTCGGTTGCATGCACGGTAAGTCGATTTGGAGTTGGTTCCAACCGACTTTGGTACTCCAGGTGTATGACAATGGGCCCATGAATCCAAGTGACATCTATTGAGTGCCCTTGGATCAAACCGACTTGGTTTCGACGATTGGGAGATGTGGGAAGATGTTGTCACGGATCGGTGACATGGCTAGGTCTCACGGTGGGCACCCTGAGTCAGGGTGGGCGCCCTAGCCAGGGTGGGCGCCCTGAGTCCAGGGTGGATGCCCTAGCCCTGGTTGGGTTGTTAGCCCTGTCACATTCCATTGCCTTCATTGTTCCATTTTCATCCATTTTTGATATTTTTCTAGATACAAATAAAATTTCCAAGTACAAGTGGAACTAGGTGAATTATAAACATAAATTGCTACTTGTATTGTTGGTTGTCCTCATTTTGATGCAATAATGATAGTAAAAGTTGGTAGTTAAGGACTGTCAACAGCCGAGACTTGCATGGTGCAGACATGGAAAAAGGTAGTATTTCTCTTCGTGCCAAAGACTGGGACCGGCCCAGACTATTGAATGAGAAGATCAAGTATGCATGCATGGACGCCTTTGTGTCATACAAGATCGGTGAAATCCTACAAAAGGAGCATGACTCTGATCTCCACCTCACTCAGTCTCCTATTCGGGCTAGTGGAGGAGGCTTGTCGACAACAATAGAAAGAGGATCAGTCGATGCCCGACCTGTCGGTCAGGCGGTAAAGCGAAGAACTGGATGTGGAATGAAGCCATAGATCATGTTGTGTGTCTATCTTTAGATGATGGTGATGAGATAAGAAGAAGCTATAAGTAACTGCTGCTCAACCATGGCTTTCAATTAATGAAGAGAGTGATGACCGCGAGTCTAATGATGGAGAAGCATGAACAAGTGCAATGAAACCCTGTCTCATGCAATATGCATGTAGCTTTCTTTTCTTGGTAATATATGTAATGAGTTTCAATCAAATATATATCGATGTGTCATAGTGATTTGTTACCTTTGCTTGTTGTTTCTGTAACTCTCTGACAAATACACACCTATCTGACAATTATTGTTAGTATGTTTCCTGATAAAGAATGTTTCTGTATTATCCAAATGTAACTTTTTCTTTCGTTACTCCGTTGAATATATCATGTTGTCTATGCAGTTTGCAATCCCAGATGGAGCGGAGCATTTACTTGTTTCTACCAGTCATAGTTGATGATGTCTGCATGTTTCTTCCTCTTAACATTTTTATGCACACGTCAGAATGTCTGACCAGTGTAAATATGATAGACCCAGACACACCTCATGGGTTATTTGAGCATCAAGGATGAGACGTGCCTCCTGAGTCTCGTTTGCCAGCCACACTAGCAAAGAAGAAGCCGGCCATAGTCTAGGGCAGTTTCTCCTAGTTCTTGGAGTCCGAGATGTGGTGGAGCCAAGTTTTACAGACTAATTTGTAGCGGATGATCTCGAAAACAAGATCCTCGTTATGCTAGTCCACTATGTCCATGTTCTTGCAAGTCTCCTCTAGTTCAAAGAGACTACGATGATCAGAGTGTGCAGTACGATTAGAGATTCTTTAGTAATGGGATCCTTACAGCGGCAAAAAATCCAACAAAGATCCACTAGTGAAATGAGAGAAAGGAGACATGCGGATCAGATCTATCGCTCATGCCATGGTACACTACCGACACGGACTCAATGCCGCCACACTCCACTAGGAAAGCCTAGCCGCCTACCTCCAAATGGACGCTGGAGCCACCACAACACACCGAGGATCCTTCATCGCCGCCAGTGCCGCAAATTAAATCCACCGAAGATCCTTGACTGCCATCAGTGCCGCCGCCAGTACCAGAAGTCCAAACATGTTCCATACTAGGAGGATGACACATCGACGAGCCAGGGATGACCCAGTTATCACACGGCCCATTTAAGGACTGTCCCGTGGTACACAAAAGAGACATGGCCAGACTTTCCCATGGCACATGAAAGAGAAATGACCAGACTGTCTTGAGTCCCAAGTCTTGTCTCATCCCAGTTCATGTCTACGAACGCCAGGTAGTCTGACTGCTGCATAATTAAACTCATAGGATAAAACATAATGGGTTTGTTAGATTTTCTTATAGTATCCTCTTGTCTGCAGTACGAGGCTGGTGAGTCTATTCCATTATCTGATGGCGACCTTGCTGGCCTCCATTTGTTTCAAGGACGCAACACATTGCTGTGGATTTTAGGGTTGATGGCCGGCAAACTCAGATCCAGGAGCTGGTGAGGTTGGGGGCGCAGTCCCGGTCAATGGAGTTTTGCCATTAGCTTCTTCTACTATGACTACAACCAAAGCCGCCGTGCCCCACCGAGAAAGCCCCGCCGCCTGCCTCCAAATGGACGCTGGAGCCAGCATAGCACACTGGGCAGATATTTCCCATTTTCAGGGGAGATTTATCCAATATATAGGTCAACATTTTCCACACGAGGAGGGCCCTCAGGGGTGGGGTTGGCCCAATTAACACACGACCCATTTGAGGACTATCCCGTGCTATAGAAAAGAGATATCATCAAACTTTCCCCTGCTACACAAAAGATAAATGGTCGGACAGTATGCACCCATACATTGCATCAATTGCCAACCTGCTGGCTCCCACCTTGCAGCGAGGAGCAAATCTCGCTGCATCATAACACACAACGGATTGAGAAGCCATGCTATTGAAATGCTATTGCCCATGTATATTTGATCACTTAGGATGCGCTATAGACAAATGGCTGCTCAATCAGTCTATGATGCACTCGTGGTGGAATGCATTGCTTAACCGGTCAACGTTGCTACCCCTGCCAATATCTGTCTTGCCACCCTCCGCCTATTCCGAGTCTGACAACATCCGTCGAGTTGCCTAGATAACCATCATTTGGAGGGTTCCATCTCCATAGGCACGGGTAGAGCAGCAATGTCATGAACTCCTCTAGTGAATCCAAGAACAAGGGAACATATGGAAGATAGTGTGCTCTATGATCGAAGTCTTCTTTAATCTTACATGTACTATACCGAAAGAGTCTAGTAGTCATGACATGAGCTTTTCTGCAGTCCATGTCATATGCGATGATTGTGTTTCTTCCATGCTGACCAGCTAAGAAAACCAAACTCCCCCACCTTTCAAATCCCAGCTTGTAGCCAGGAACAAGGCTTACAGCACACTCCGACCATTGTATATCTGACACAGCCGGACACATCTGTTAAGGATACCATCATTAACCACACATGGACTGTACCAAAAGAGGTTGGAAGGGATTACATCTCCTATTCTGTAGTCCATGTCATATAAGGAATGTCCTGTGGCACACAAAAGAGATATGGCCGGACTTTCCCATGCTACACGAAAGAGAAATGGACGGACTGTCCCATCTCTTGATCTCGCAAGTCCCAAGCCTTGGCTCCTGGCAGTGTTTGCGAACACCAGAACGTCTGGCCACTACATAATTGAACTCCTAGGACAAAGCATAAAGGGTTTGTCAGTTTTGATTGTAGTATTATTATGGTCATATAAAAGTTCTAAATTTTTATGTTTGTTTCAAGTCTAAAGTACTTAGGACCAGCCCTATTGGCATCGGCAGCAACAAGTGCCACAATGGTGCCCCACGGCTTCCTTGAGATGGACACTAGATCCTTCACAACGCAAAGGGGATCCTTTGCTGAGCTGCCGTCACCTCCTACTCTGCCGCTAAAAGTCCAACGGGCAGATATTTTTCCACTTTCAGGGGATCTAACCCAATTATTATTGAACACAACGGTGTAGGAGCGGGGTGTGTTCGACAAGCTAGTGGTCCGCACAGTTACACCTCACTGGCACGTCGGCACGGACCCACTGTTGGACCATACTGGTATTCATCTTCACCGTGACCAATCGAGATCACCACTGCAAGATCCGTGGTATTTTTTGTCAAGACATGCTCACTGGATAAAATTGTGATGTTGAATAGTTTAAGTTGCTGTTATAATGCTTATGCACATGATCTTCTGTTGAACTTTGTAAAACCCTAGTTATTTTTATTACAAGTTTGCTGTAAACTGTACGCTGCTAGGAGTCCATCTTAACAACTCTCACCTCGATCTATAGCTTCACAGGTGAGACCAAGCACTTGAATTTGACTGCAAATGCAAGAAAGTCCGATTGCTACATATTTGATCTCATAGGACAAAGTGTGCAGGTTTGTCTATTATGAATGTTGTAGCAATCAGTCTGCTGGGAAACCGGTAGCATTGCATCAATTGAATACCTTCAAGCTCCCACCTTGCAGTGAGGAGCCATTCTTGCTGCATCCTAATGCAGGATAAAGTGTGAAGGTTTGTCTGTTATGAATGTAATAGCAATCAGTCTGCTAGGAAACTGATAGCATTGCATCAATAGAATACCTTCAGGCTCCCACCTTGCAGTGAGGAGCCATTCTCGCTGCATCCTAATGCAGAATAGAGGAGACATTGATGTTCAAATGCAGTGTGCACATAAGAAAGTCTGACCCTATACATTTGGTCGCGTCTGGCAGTACCCTCTATAGTTTATCCTCATTTTAGTGTGATGCTTGTTACTGTGTCCTTTACTAGATTAAGTGACTACTAATTTCATATGATAGAGTATCGTCATCGATGACATAAATGCAAGGGAATACATGATCATTGATAAATCAAGTTCATTCAAATGAAACTAATAATTTAAAACAATTCAGTACAATAAACAACAATGACTTCCCTATTTTACAAGATACCTTCCTCATCTAATGACACATAGGTTTCAGATGATGGATTCCTCTGCCAGATCTGCAACTTATGGCTGATGAAGACACTATAGCTGTGGTGTGTTCTATCTAGGCGACTTTGAAACCCAGCAGCTTGAGCAGCACCAAAGCCATGATGTAAGGCTGGAAGATCACAGGCTTGTTTGGGTCCACCCTGATGTCCACCATATGATTAACCAACCAATCAATAATATTTAGTCTTTTATGTTTCAGCACAGCCATTATCATCTCGTCGGCCATACAAGGTAGAACATTGTCATATTTTGTATTGTTTTCATGGTCGGCCATGAATGTCCACCTCACAAGCTTCCAAATAACATTGGGTATCATACTCAAAATTCCACCATCACCATTTTTAGTTGTATCATCCTCCTTAACCGACAAATAAGGAAGATCAACTATTATAGCCTCTTGCTTCATTGCTTGGTAATCCAATCTGCAAGCACTTGCAAGATTAGAGAAAGATGCCTCCAAAATCCTGGTGCCAGTCATCCAGATGAGCTTCTCCTCCTCTTCCCTAATTTCTAGTGTGGCGTAGAACTGTCTGATTACCAAGTCATTCCAGTCTTGCTTCATCCCCATCATATCCTTCAAACCCATGGCCTCAAACACAGTAATAACACTGGCCATTAGGGGAAACTTCTCTAACTGCTCCTAATTCACACACCTATGCTCTCCATACATAGGTCTCTTATCTAAGCCTCCTCGAAATAACTTAAATTGTTTGCTTGTATGAAAGTATTCTGATGGAGAATTTCTTGGCTGCTTGTTGTACTGCTTCTCATACAAAGCAGGTACGTCCCAATCAAATATCCTTTTAGATTTGTCCGGAGACCCTGAGCTTCGCTCGACTCGACTCTAACTACCATTCTAGACTAACTACTACTACTCTTGCTTGATCTCCCATGAGAGGATTGGAGCTTTGGAGCTATGAGAGATGATTTCCAAGGGCGGTGGCAGCCTCCTTTTATAGGGGAAGGAGACAGGGTGCCACGTCAGCGATGTGTGTGCTCCAACCGTCTACACCCTTGGATGAACCAACCTTGCAACCACCTCTGATGGATGTCTAGGATGAAGAGTGGTGCATGGAGGCATGCAGGAAGATGTTGGGGGCCAACCGATCTAGTGGGGCCACCAGGTGGGGGTCGGCTGACCCCCCTATGAGTGGTGGATCCCACTTGGCTCTTCTAGATTGTGGCCCCATCTATCATACGAAGTAGCTCTGTCGGTTGCTGAGTAAGTCATGTTGCTTGCTTCCTTGTGGGCCAATGAATCCATGTGCGATGATCATTCACCGTTGAGTGAAAACAGAAGTTGATCCAATGGTTGAGTTAGACTCCAGGGACCTTGTCATGGATCATGCTCGAAGCTCAACTCAAGGTGAGCTCAAGTAGGGGTTGGCCGACCCGTATGGGTCCCACTAAGCAGCATTTATGTTTCCTAAAATCACAAGCTAAGAGTACAAGTGGAACTAGTTATTGATAAAACATGCTCATGTTATTCTATTGTTACTAGAATCGAAACATGTTGATGGTGTTTTGGGTGTGGATTTTTATGGTATATCCATCATTAATAGTACCCTTAGTTGAGGTACCCAACAGTAACAATCGTGTTTGGACCCAAGGTCCCTGACCAACTAGTAAATTTATTCTATCCATCCTATCCGGATGGTGATCCAAGGTGAACACACATGATTTATCCTGGTTTGAGCAAGAGAAGGCCCTACGTCTAGCAGGGGTGAGATTGTATTTCCTTGCACCGAAGTGCTTGTGTAGGGGTTACAAGCGGATGATAGAGGGAACCGGTCCAAAGTCTCAAGAGAGAACAGAGAAGAGATCGCTGGAGATGTTGATCTCAAGTGTGTTGAGCGTTGCCGCTACTTGTGCCTGCCTATGGTTGCTCATTGAAACTAGCCCTGGCACCCTCCTAGGCACAAGGAGGGGCGCAGGTTACAAGATGTTGCCCTGTGTGTAATGCCTTAAAGAAGAAGATGGTACATGCGCTGTAGTGGTCTCCTATGGCAACATGCTCGTAGGGATGGTCGCCGTCCTTCAAGCTTGGCATCGATGGAGTGATAGTTGTCCTAGTTTAGGGCATGCAAACCCCTGTAGAAGGCATGCTGGCCACGTTCTTTCGCTGACTGGTGGCACTCGAGGCCGGGTTAGGACGTAGCCACGGGGGCCGAAGCATAATGGATAAGATCGAGCCTTAGGAAATCCAACTTACGGCCATTGTCAGATTGTGTTTTGAGGAGGTGTCGAGACTAGAATAGTGCCTGATATGGCGAAGCAGTGATGGCAATCATCGCACAAAATCCAGTGTGGGCTATAAAAGTGGGATTTGACCCTAGTACTTTCACCTTGTGGATGGTGCTGTGACCATGGTGGTGGGTGAAATTTTGTAAGTCCAATAAATGCCCATCATTTTGTGTCATGGTAGATGAGTCGAGGTGGGTCATCCACGTCCAAGAGGGGCTCATTTGAACCAGCATTTCCCCATGCTTGAGGGTCTATGTTGAGTGGGCCTTGAACGGATCGGAGTGATGTTGAGGGTGGAATATGTCTTGATGCTTTATCCACATATCTCTTTAGCTAATCATGCTTTGATCCTTGATCCTAGGTACCCGTAGTTGAGGTACCCGACAGTAATTGTCGATGTTTGGACCCAAGGTCCCTGACCAACTTTAAATTTATGCTACATGTCCCTATCAGGATGGTGATGCAAGGTGAACACACATAATTTATCCTGGTTCGGGCAAGAGAAGGCGAGCTCTACATCCAGCGGGGCAGAGAGATATTGTATTTCCATGCTCCAACTTGCTTGCTTATGGGTTACAAGCGGATAAGAGAGGGAACCAGTCCCAAGTCTCAAGAGAAAAGGGAGAAGAGATCATTTGAGTTGTTGATCTCAAGTGTGTTGAGTGTTGCTGCTACTTGTGCTTGCCTATGGTTGGTCAATGAAACTAGCCCTGGCACCCTCCATTTATAGGTGTAAGGACGGGCACAAGTTACAGGATGTTGCCCTATGTCCAATGCCTTGGAGAAGAAGATGGTATAGGCAATGTACAAGTCTCTTGTGGCGACATGCTTGGAGGGATGGTCGTCGTCCTTCAAGCATGGCTGGATGTAGTGATGGTTGATGGTTATCCTGTTTAGGGCATGTAAACCCTATGGAAGGCATGCTGGCCCTGTTCTTTCATTGACTTGTGGTGCTCGAGGCCGAGTCAAGACGTAGCGATGGGAGCTGAAGCATAATGGATAAGATCGAGCCCCACAAAATCCAGCGTATGGCCATTGTCAGATTGTGATTCGAGGGGGTGCCAAGGGTGGAAAAGTGACTTGTATGGCAGAGCAGTGATGGGTAATTATCGCACGATCCTGTATGGTCATAAAATAGGATTTGACCCTGTTACTTTCACCCTATGGAGGGTGTTATGGCCATGGTGGTTGGTGAAATTTGGTAAGTGCAATAAATTCCCATTTGTGTCTAGGTAGATGAGTCGAGGGGGTCATCCACATCTGAGCAGGGCTTGTGTGAACCGGCATTCCTCCGTGCTCAAGGCCCAATGTCGAGTAGGTCTCGAGTGGATTAGAGGGACATCGAGGGTGGTGCAGGGATGTCTTGGTGCTTTAGCCTTGGGTTTCTTTAGCTAATTCATGCTCTGATCCTTGATCCTGGGTACCCTTAGTTGCTGTACCCGATAGTAACTATTGGTGTTTGGACCCAAGGTCCCTGACCAACTAGTAAATTTATGCTACATGTCCCTATCCGGATGGTGATGCAAGGTGAAGACACATGATTTATCCTGGTTCAGGCAAGAGAAGGCCGTCCCTATGTCTAGCAGGGAGGGGAGAGATTGTATTTCCTTGAATGAAAGTGCTTGCATAGGGGTTGCAAGTGGATGAGAGAGGGAACCGGTCCTAAGTCTCAAGAGAGAAGGGATAAGAGATTGTTTGAGATGTTGATCTCATGTGTGTAGAGTGTTGCTGCTACTTGTGTCTACCTATGGTTGCTTGCTGAAACTCACTCTGGCGCCTTCCTTTTATAGGAACAAGAAGGGGGCATAGGTTATAGGATGTTGCCCTATGTGTTATGCCTTAGGGAAGATGGTAGAGGTCTCGTGTGGCGAGGTGCGCACAGGGATTGCCACCGTCCTTCAAGGAAGGCGTCGATGTAGTGATGGTTAATGGTTGTCCCTGTTTAGGGCATGCGTACCCCTATTTAGGCCAAGTCAGGATGTAGCGCGGGGGCTAAAGCGTAATGGATAAGATCGAGCCTAGGAAATCCGGTGTACAACCATTGTCGGATTGTGTTTAGAGGGGGTGTCGAGGATGAAATAGTGCCCGATATGGTGGAGTGGGTAATCACCACACGATCTAGTATGGGTCGTAAAAATAGGATTTGACCCTAGTACTTTCACCCTATGGAGGGTGCTGTGGTCATGGCATAGGTGAAATTTGTTAAGTGCATTGAATGCTTCTCCTTTTGTGTCAGGGTAGATGAGTCGAGGGAGTGTCGTCTGTGTCTGAGCAAGGCTCCTGCGAATCGATGTTTCTCCATGCTTGAGGCCCCTATTTGGGTTTCTTTGCATAATCACTAGGATTGCAAAGTCCCTAGCAATGTCACTAGAAACACCAGTAGGTATTCTACAATGTTTACAAAACGAGTCTACAGGCGCATGGGAAATGCCGATGTAGCATTTCACCTGGAAGTATTCACGGTATCATTATTTATATTTTCCCAAATGAAGGCATGGTGTAAAAGATGGGCGTGGTCAAGATAACATGAGTGCATAATAGACCAATGTTAATAATAGAGGTAAACAAGATAGGATGACACCCAAGAGGTTCTACTCATTGATAAGTAAATGATTGAGTAGTAAGAGGGACAACACGAGAGTCTTATGTTACTTCCAAACAAGCATAAATCTAGCCATGGATCATTGTGATATATATTAAGTAAAGATAGATCATTGTCTTGTATACTACGAGCTTACTCCCTCAGAACTCACCACAACAAATGGCTCTGACAGTAAGAACCTCGAGCTCTACATCAAACTAAACCTATCGTGGTGGACTACACAGGCAAATAGGGCTGTCACCACCTAATGCTACCACCTCTAGAGATTTAGGAGCATTCACAGGCAAGCTATAGCCTAAGCACCTTACTCAATCTATAGACTCACTACTTCTAACCTCATGACTTATTAGAGCACCTTAACCGGGTGGTGGAACAAGCACACAAGAATGATAAAATAAATACTTAAGATTATCACTAGAGCATAGTTAAAGGACAAGACTATTACTTGAAGTAAAGACTTGGAAAAGTACTTGCAGACAAAGTAATTCTTTATTAAAATAAGTAAAGTATTACAAGAGAGGTACAAAGCTATACCAAACTCCTGAAGACTTCTCCAGACTCTGAGGAGATCTCCCGCTAAGACTACTACTAGAGTTACATATTGAAAGGTAGAGAGAGCTCCTGCTTGGTGTGTGTTACAAATGAAGGATTGTGGACCTATTTATAGTGCTCTGGAGGTCAGTAGCTATGACCCAGGGGGTGGGCGCCCTGGGTCCAGGATGGGCACCCTGGCCAGGGTGGGCGCCCTTGACATACCATCCGTTTGCACCGCCTTTCGATCCCACGGCGATGGCTACTCCCCTAATCAGTTGCATGTGAGATAAGTCAGTTTGGACTCGATTCCAACCGACTTAACCTCCTTGAGTGTATGACATGGGCCCATGAATCCAAGTGACATCCATCAAGCACCCTTGGACCAAATCGACTTGATTTCAACAGTTGGGAGACATGGGAAGATGTTGTCACGGATCGGTGACATGGCTGGGTCGGTTTGGTGGCATGGTCACGGTGGGCGCCCTGAGTCCAGGGTGGGTGCCCTGGCCAGGGTGGGTGCCCTGAGTCTAGGGTGGGCGCCCTGGCCCTAGCTGGGTTGCTAGTCGTGCCACGTTCCATTGCCTCCATTTGGTCTATTTGCACTTATTTTTGGTACTTTTTCTGCATACAAATATAAACTCCAAGTACAAGTGGAACTAGGTGAATTATAAACATAAATCACTACTTGTATTATTGGTTGTCCTCATTTTTATGCAATAATGATGGTCAAAATTGATAGTTAAGGACCGTCAACAACAAGGACCCCCTAGAACGCATCTGAACTCATCTCATTGTACTCTGGTACTCATCAAGACAGCAGCAGAGACGCAGGACGTAGGGTATTATGCTTCCCAGAGGCCTGAACCTATATAAACCCTTGTTTGTTTTGGTTGTTTGTCTTGTGTCTCACATCTAGATCATAGTTCTCAGTGCCCCCTCACCATAAATCTACTACCTCGGGGTATCCTGTGGTAAACTACCAAGGAGATATTATCAATAGTGGAGCGCTAGGTAGGGGGTGCGCGATCTGATCATCACGCGGTCCAGATGGTTTTGTTCCTAGCTTCCTTTGACTTCGAGGTGAGCGTCTCCCTCACAATTGGGGCATTCACCTGGACCACCGGCGTGGCGACATCCCTCGCATTCACAGGAGCAACATAGCCGATCCCAGCTCTGGCTGTGGCATAGTCGGTCTCGGCACCGATCGTGCCAACCACTTCACCAACAACCCAGATCTCGAGGCTGCCCCTGGGGTCATTCGAGCCACCCATGATGGCCGCGGAAAGGATGGCTATGCTAGCAATAAACTGAAAGCTTCCTCATTACCAGAGGAGGCACATCAACAACTCTGATCTAATCGAGTTGATCGACTGGTAGGGTGAAAGCCTGGTCGAGATCTTGAACATGGTCAGGTCCGCTCGTCAGTAATTTGCCCAGGGTCTAGATTTCTCAACTTCACCCCTGTCCATCCATGTTGATGCAATCACGCTAACCACCCATGTCGCGCAGATCCAGATCTGCATGTGGCTCTTCGGCCACCACCTGTCCATCAGGATGACAACGCTTGGCACCGGTAAGGATGTACGGGCCAAGCCGATGGCCCACACCGACTAGATCCGAATCTGGCCCTGGCCCGAGCACCACCTACAAACCATAGAGGAGGACCATCGACCGCTCACCAAGGTGGACCTCCCACTATGGTGGAACACCATCAACAATAGCCTGTACCCAACTAAGGGCACCACCAGTAGCACCCTGCACGTAATCAGGCTCGCCGTACGCATCGACCAGATCCAACTCTGGCTGCTGCATAGGCTCTGCCTCTGGTTACACTGGACAAGTTCATCAACTTGCACCAACACTGGCCGCAGGCCTGGGCGGAGCAAAGATGGCAGCGCCAGGCACAGCAGATGCAACCTGCACCAGAGCCGGCAAATTCAATTGCTCTCGGCCTGGGGAGTGCACCTGTCTTACCCACACGGGTTGAGCAACGCAGCCACATCATACACGAGGAACCTGCAGATTGCTACCTGATGACATGATGACCACATCCTGGACCTAGATCCAAATCTGATTCTAGTCTAGGAGGATCCAAAGCCCATGGTCAACATGGTGGCTTTGTAGTAGATCCCTTCTGGATCGAACAGAACAATCACCGAGGATGGCACCATGTCTGATCTGCTCTTGAGGCTCGATAGGACACCCTCCTTCTCCTTCAACTTTACTAAGTATTTCCTCTATGATGAAGAGAGTCCTGAGGTCTGGAGTTAGGAGAACGTCAGGGACTAGAGACCGACCACACTGGTATACCTGACCCAGTTCATTGACATGGCACCAAACACCCCTAGAGTCCCACCTGGGTTCGATGGCATGGTGTTCATGGTCATCGTGAATGAGCCCCCTATTTTGAATGAGACAGAGCAGGAAAAGCAGGCAAGGGAGGGTCGTAACGCTGATCGGGAATGCCGACGCCTCCTGGAAGTGTAGGAAGCAAACACCACCAATAATGGTAGCAATGACGCTGTCAATGGCAGCAACGGTGTAGGCCCTCAACCGCGCCACCTCCAACACAATGTCAACGGTGAGTTTAACATGGTGGGGAATCCACCCGTCCATGAAACTCCCATGGCCAACATAGCGGTGGCCATGGATCGGCTCAACATCCTTTCCCTGAACACACCCAGGGTCAAAGCAATCCATGATATTTTGATCACTGCTGAAGCGCAAGTGGTTCAGCTCTGCTCTGTTAGTTCCCTGACCACGTCACATCGGTCACAATGATCCCGGCGTAGTCATTATTGTCAACCCACGAAGAGTGGCACCAACAATGGATCCAACCTGGGTGGACCCCCACTCAAACAGCTTTAGCAAGCCAATGCCAATGATGCCCCATGCGAGGAGCCGCGTGACAACCAGCGCCAACATGGCAATCATCAACATGGCAATCGGCAACGAGCCAACTGCCGCACCGAGCGCAATCAGGAAGTTGAGCAGACCCGAGACCATGATCTTTGTGGCCACCTCGATGAACATTATCGTGCTCGTCGACACATGAATGGGCCAGCACCGTTCTTGAAAGACCTCAAGGCTGTCCTTTGGCCCAAGAGCTTCCGGATCGGTGACATCAAGATGTACGATGGACAGGATGATCATGAGCACTGGATTATGCTATACGAGGTGGCCTTCCAGGAAGCTGGTGGACGAGTACGTTATGGCCAACTACCTCCCGGTAGTCTTGAGTAATATTGCTACTTCCTGGCTGCTTCGGTAGCGTGCTGGCTCCATCCATAATTGGGCTCAGCTCAAACAGATGTTCGTCGACAACTTCAAGCCCACCTACGTTTAGCCGAGCACCAAGTATGCCCTGGCATAGGTACGACATCATCCAAGGGAGTCACTGCGACAGTACATTCGGCGTTTCTCCGACACATGGAATCATGTGACTGATGTCACTCTGGAGGAAGGAGTCAACCACTTCATCGCCGGTCTAGTCCAACCATGTGGTCTAGACCTCAAGAAGGAGTTGCTCCTTGAGTAACCAAGAACCATGGAAGAACTCCTCTCCATCACCCACAGGTTCGCCCACCTCGACGACAGGCTGAACAAAGGCAACCTCGGCCCCTCCAACCACAACTACCACCACAATGATGATCATGACCATGATAGGAATCAAGACCACTGACCAAATCGACGAGATGATCACCGCGACAACCATTACGCAACCATGAGCCCGACCACCATGACGACAATCACTCCTTCAAGTGCCGTGGTCAGAACACCTACAATGGTGGTCGACGTAACCACAATGACACCTCCGTCAATGCGGTGAAGGGCCAGAAGAGGGGGAACAATGAAGAACTCAACAAGGTCCTCAGCCAGGACTGCCCTCGTCATCCTGGCAAGGACCACACGCTGGGCAAATGCAGAGTTCTAGCAGACGCGCTTGAGAAGACAACCAACAAGAAGCCACGCCCAGCCCCAAAGGGAAAAGCCAAGAACACCATCTAGCAAGATGACGTTGATGAGGAAGAAGCTCAAGATCCGAACCCATGTCATGCCTACAGGGAGCCTGTGAAGAACATGACTGCCATCATCTTTGGTAGCAAGGTCGGTCTGGAGAACACCCGGGACAAGAAGCTACTGACACGAGCCATCGTGGACATCCAGGAGGCTAATGATTTCATCATGGATGTCAAGGTGCTCGCCTGGTCTGAGCAGCCCATATCATTCAGCCACAATGATATGTGGGCTAAAATCCCTAGTGCCGGTCGGTTCCTGCTAGTCCTTGACATGGTAATAGATGGCGTCCGGTTTGAGAAGGTGCTCATTGACGGAGGTAGTGCCCTGAACATTCTGCTCTACCTAGCCTTCAAGGAGCTAGGGCTGAAGTAGAACCTCAAGCCGTATGAGTCCCCATTCTAGGGTATCATGCCGGGCAGATCACTTTGCCCATCCAGTTCGGGATGAAGCAGCAATTCCACATCGACCACATCAACTTCATCATGGCTAACTTCGAGGGCATCTACCATGCCATCCTCGGCCGACCAGGGATTGCCAAGTTCATGGTGGTTCCCCATTACAGGTACATGTGTGTGCGAATCCTATCCTTGTGCGGTAACGTCTTGATGGCACGTGTGTGCGAATCTGACGAGGAGCTGAAGCATGCCAAGGAGCACACTAGCTTGGAGGTCAAAGAGGCACCCCTAGCGGACCTTGGGGTCCCAGTCGGGTCTGCTCAATAACCTTCCAACAAGGTCAAGCAGCACAAGGCGATCTAGCTCGACCCAGCCGACCCCTCGAAGACCACGAAGATCGGGGCTACCCTTCCCCCCAAATAGGAAGATGCACTCATCCAGTTCCTTCGAAAGGACATCAGCGTGTTCACGTGGAAACCCGTAGACATGCCAGGTGTTCCAAGGAAACCACTAAACCGATCAACTAGAAGATGCGATGGTTCGCTCATGACCACAAGGAGGTCATTAGGGTAGAAGTAGCCAAGCTTCTAGTAGCTGGCTTTATCAAAGATGTGTATCACCTGGAGTGGTTAGGAAATCCATTCCTTGTACTCAAAAAGAATAATGAATGGAGAATGTGCATTGATTACACTAATATCAACAAACACTACCCTAAATAGGCTTTCTCTCCCTCGAATAGATGAGGTTATAGACTCTACTATAGGTTATGAGTTGCTCTCTTTCCTAGATTGCTACTCAGGCTATCACCAAAGAGCCCTCAAGGACTAGGAGAAGACAACCTTCATCACCCCCTTCGACGCTTTCTG
Organism: Bothriochloa decipiens; assembly: GCA_023333625.1. Taxonomy (NCBI): domain Eukaryota; kingdom Viridiplantae; phylum Streptophyta; class Magnoliopsida; order Poales; family Poaceae; genus Bothriochloa; species Bothriochloa decipiens. The sequence goes on from CM041645.1 coordinate 24,389,097, forward strand.
CTACACGACCATGTCGTTTGGCCTCAAGAACACCGGAGTGACCTACCAACGGGCCATCCAGGCTTGTCTCGATGATGAGATCACCGTCGACCTTGTCGAGGCATACATAGACAATGTGGTGGTGAAAACCAAGCAATCTCACTCATTGGTCGAAAACCTCGAACAGACCTTCACGGCCCTCAATGAGTTCCAGTGGAAACTCAATCCCAACAAGTGTGTCTTTCACGTACCCTCCGGGATCCTCCTTGGCAACGTGGTAAGTCATCATGGCATACGCCCAAATCCTGAGAAGGTCCAAACCATGCCAGAACTACAACCACCATGGTGCATCAAAGACATCCAAAAACTTGTAACAACCCAGACCCAGCACCCGGCTAGACCCGCTCTACCAAGGAGTGGGCCCCACCTACGTAGCTACCCGTTTGAACTTTCATCCTCACTTTGTTCAAAATGGTTAACCGAAGGTTACTATGCGTCCATGGTCTATCTATTTAAGTCGGTCTGGCGAACCTCAAATTAACTACCAGATGAACAGTACCCCCAGCTACAGTAACACACAAACCTAGTTCCCCGAGGTACAGTAACCCGACATTAGGCCCGGCCTAACTTGGCGCTACAGTATTGCGGTGAACAGTGTCTCACTGCTACAGTACCTGAGGCCCATCATTGTTCAAATCGGCCCAATTCGGCCCAAGGGTGGTTCTGTTACAAAACTCATGGGGTGTATGGCAGCGCTGAGTCGCTACATCTCCCGCATGGGCAAAAAAGGGCTCCCCTTTTTCAAACTTCTCAAGGCTAAAGAGAAGTTTGAGTGGATGGAGGAGGCCGACCAGGCCTTCAAGCAGCTCAAGGAATACATTGCAACTCCCCCAGTACTCACAGTCCCATGAGAAGGCGAGGAGCTTCTCCTTTACATTGCCGCTACAACTAAAGTGGTCAGTACCATGATAGTGGTTGAGCGCGAGGAACCCGGGCATGTCTACAGTGTGCAGCACCCAATCTACTACATTAGTGAGGTTCTTAATGAACCAAGCAATGTTATATCCATGTTCAGAAGCTGCTCTATGTTGACACTAATTAACTCAATTTTTTACCATCAACTGAGCCAGGATAGCACCTAATTAAAAATGTAAAATAAGGTAGTAAGGATTTATTCTAATGAGTTCCACGAGTTGTGTTGCTCTCACTTATTTTGTAGGATATTTAAATATTTCATCATAAAAGTACCTCAAGTAAGGAATCTGAGCACAACATTGTGAAGAGCTCATTGAGACAATCAAGATGGACATATCACTTGGCATATTTGGAGCACCGGAAGAAAAGTCCTTGACAGTTACAACTTGGAAGACTCTAGAAGACTCTAAAAATCATCATCACAAGATATGGTAGAACCTCCTAAATCATATGGCCCACATGCATTATTGTTGTCTAAACAGACTCCAAATAACCATGAATGTGTTCCATACGACTTAAAGGTCTGTCGGGTAAATCCTGAATCATCCACGATTCTCCGAGCAGGATCAATCATTACAAGAGACATTGTAGTATTATAATAATTTTATACAAATAAGATATATCAGAGTAAATAGCGGAAGGATTACAATAACATAAGTTTACAAACTATTTATTTTCAAAGCTTACAAACCATAAGTTAAATATTACAAACCATAGTAGTAGTGGAGTAGCGATAAATAACTTTATTACAATACCAGGCGATAAGCTCTGCCTAAGAGCCAAACATCCTACTCGTCGTCACTTTCACCAACGACTGTCATGCAGCAGGATGCGAAGCACTCCTGCCCATGGGACTCACCTACAACAAGGGTTCAACAAACCCTGAGTACAAAAGTACTCAACAAGACTGACCCGACGAAAAGAGGGGTGGAGACTCAGAAATGCAGGCTAGAGGGACAAGGTAAGGCTCGCAAGAAGCAAGGACTTTTTGCAGAAAAGCTCTTATGGATCAAATTTTAATTCATCATTAGATATAACAGAAAGTAAAGTTGTCTTGCTCTAGCTCAAATTACCGACTAACATCATTCCTGAACCTTAAATATCATTTAAGTTGTTACTACGATGATGAACACCGATCGAGTCTTTTTCTCCGAGAAGCAACGGTGATTCGAATCCATTTTCATACCCAGCTGGGACCTAGGTCACTGATATATAGGAGACTCTAACTCGTAAGCATATTAGATGAACCGATATACCGGGATAACAACCGCAGCCATATATCACCACATGATACGCATGAGCCTTTAGACCCAGTGTACCGATATACATGGGAACTTAAACCCACAGTATAACACACTATGACATATGTGGGGACTCTGGCCCACTGTATATCACTCCATGACATACCTGGGCTCCAACCCTTTGTATATCACTTCATGCATGTGGATTTTCTAGTTTCTTGATATCACCAGATCACCATCGACACGAGATCTAGGGCAACAGACGGAAACACTACAGAGGGACTCCATTCCTAATGCAAATTACCCGTCTGGACTCGATTTATTAACTATTGTCATGATTCCAACAAGTAAAGCCATCCTCATCTTTTTCATTCTTTTTCTTCTTAAAAACCTACTAATTAACCAGGGCTAAGCATAACTAAGCATTTTTCAAAATTAGGTAACAAGGAATATGGAAATAAGATAGGTAATGCAATTGGTAGTTTATCACTCAATGCCTAGTACTTAATGCAACATAAGATAACTGAAGAAATTAAAATTTTATAAAATAAAGGTAGGGTTTAAATGTATCCGTGGCTTGCCTTGGTATTTGGGGTAGACGGTCTCGAGCTCTAAATCCACACCCAACTCGTGAGTTTGCTCTTCTTTGGGATCTGGTGCGGTAACGTTAAACCCTCCATTAACAGAAATTATACGATAGAATGATATGCGTCAACATGATGTAATAGTAAACATGATGCTCGATGGTTGCATGACCAGATTAAAGACTTGAGTACAACTTTCCTTCACGATAAAGTTGCAAGCCAACAAACTTACTAAGTTCATTAGTGTTAATTATTTCATAAAAGAGTTCATTAAACACATAAAATAACATTGATTAAACCCTAATGACATGATTAAGATAAGCGCAACAATTAATTAAAGTGCCAAAAGTCATTAGGGTTAATGACCTAAGGTCATCAATCAATCACAAAGTCAAACAAATCCTATAATGATTAATCAGTATTAAAGGGGTTAATTAATCAATTAAAAGCATATAAATAAAGGAATAAAATTAAAGTTGTCTAATTGAGCTCAAAATTTTATTTTAAAAATATCTTGGTCTAATTAGATGGCAAAACAAATTTTAGAAATAAAAACCAATTATTTTATTTATTAAAAATCATTGAAGGTGCATTTTTCAATTAAAAGGACTAATTTTAAGTTATGCAAAAATTACACGAATTTGGCATTTCATATTTTTCTATGTAGATGACATCATAAAGAGCATACACAAAAATTTTTAGAATTTTTGGATGCATAAATAATTTTCTATGAATTTCCAAAGAAAAGGGCATTTTCTGGATTTTCTAAAATAAATAAAAGAAAAGGAAAATCCTTTTCTGAGTTGACCACGACGGCGGCGGCGGTTGACTGGCGATTGCTCGCTGGTGGTGAGGCCTCGGGTTCCAATGCTTGTACCTTTGCAACCTACACCACAAGGTGAACACGTTGGTGATGCTAATGGGGTGACGGAGCAGCGGCGGCATGCTCGCCGGCGTCCATGGCGGCACGGCGGTGCTCGGGCGCGGCGGCAAAGGCTCACCGGAGAGTCTCCGGCGATGGCAAGGCGAGCATGAGATTTTACGTACTTAGGTGAACGCGTTAGGCAACAAAATGGGGTCGTTCCTAACCCCTAGCCAATATGGCCATGCGCGCGGCGGAACGGCATGGCCATGCCGGCGGTGAGCTATGGTGACCGGCGGCCACAATGCGATAGAGAAGGTATCGAGGGCACAGATAGATGCATGAGCTCACCATGGGCATGGTGTGCATGTTGGTTGGATGGAAGGAGGTCGGAGGCGAGCTGCAGTCGGCGGCGGTGATGGCGGCGGCGGTGCTCCGTTGGCAAGGACAGCATTCCGGTGATCCCTGTGCACCAACGGACTACCAAAGTTGCGCATAAGGTGTAGTAGAAGACGAAGAACATAGTAGGGAGGTTAATGAGAATATATAACCTACCCTGGTGGCGGTGGCCGGTGAAAGAGCTCGTGGCGGCTCGAGTGCCAGTCGCGAGGAAGACGACGGCGCGCCGGCAACTCGGGCGGGGAGAGCGAGCACGAGCTAACTCAAGCTGATCGCAAGGATGTGGCGGGGCTGCTGCAAGAGCAATCGAGCAATGGTGGATCGACGATGATGAATTTTGACGGCAGAGGACGGTCGTCGGCGGTGGCGGTAGGGAGGAAAATGAAGAAGAAAAGAGACGGCGGCCAAACTATTTATAGGCCAATGGCGACGCACGGACGGACTACACAACGACAGTGAAGTTTCGGGCATTGGGGGCGAGCTAGCGGCGGGGCAGGCTGGTATGGGCGATGGTGGACGGCGGCGCGGCTTGAAAAGCCGGCCATGGCGGCAGTTCATAGGTCCCGGCACTGTAGCAGAGGGTGGCACTCGAAAAAATTTGCAAATTACTCTAGATTTCACATAAAGAACTTGAAAATCTCCAAAAATAAAGTTTGCATAACTTTTCAAGAGCTACATATTTCAATTAACAAATATTTTGAAATTCTGCTTAATTTTTGAAATATGAATTCAAATTCAAAAGGGGAATAAAACCCTAGAAATAGATATTTGAAATTACTTTTGATTTTTCAATAAAACTTGAAATTCTTCAAAACTATGAAATGTTCAACTTTTCAAACCAAACATTTTTCATATATAAAGTTTTCCCATATTATGTATATTTGAATTATGGTTTTCCCAAACAAATGCTGGAAAACTGTATTTTCAAATTCATTTAAAATTCTTTTTGGAAACTTGAAAAACTTTGAATACCAACTTTGTAGCTCTTGTCAAGATCTACAAACTATATTTTGAGAGTATCTCCAAATTCTATATAGATTTTGAATTATATAAAAGGGAATAAAACAAGGTTTTGAAATAAAGGGTTTTTTGAAACCAAATTGAAACTCGATTTGGTTTCTAAATTAATTGGTTGGTCATTAATGATCACAAACATCATCCAAGGACATTTTTAGGTCAATGACCCAATAGTACCCTTGGTTGACCAAGTTGACTTTTGAAAATTATTTTTATAGCTTTCCAATTTGAATTTAAATTTGAATCGCAAGACTTGGGAATAAGCTTTGAAATCCAAATTCAAATTCAAATGTGGAAATCATTTTTGAGAGTTGGACTTGGATTTATACACTATGCTTGACACTAGTGTAAACACAGTTTACACCTCAAGTACATAGAATATAAACCAAGTATTTGAGATGACATTCGAAAGTAGAGTTTTATGATTTCATGTGACAAAAACATTTCAGACACACAAGCAACCTATGAAATATAAACTTGTTTTAATTGATGCACATCAAAGGTGAACTAATCATGAATGCTTTGCAATGCATATGATGACATGGTAGGTTTTAGTTAATATAACACCAGAGATGTTACACAAGACTAGAGAGCTAAACCGACAAGACTCCATTGCTCTATGAAATAATATTTTTCAGGGGCTTATCCAGAAGTTGAGAGAGAGTAGGAGTCAAGGAACCAAACCAAATCAAGTCAGATTCTCACAAGAATTGACAGGAAGGTTCTAGAGGACACCAGAGGACACCAGAATGAAGCGGGACTAGACCTGGCACTGGGCCAGGCCGGTTGGCCTGCCATGTGGGGCCGGTCAGACCAGCGGGTCCCATCTACAGGTCTCCTTCAGAGTTTGATCTCCAACCAACCTCCATGATGCATCTTGACCATTGTTTCAAGTCGGTTTGATCCGAGGGCCACGGTTCATCCCACCGGGCTATATAAGCAAGGGCAGACCCCCCTGAGGCATCGCATCAATCAAATCATTATTAATCGTATTGTTCAGGTAGTCCCTCAAAAAGATAACCTAGAGCATCCACCATCTAGGGCATAGCTAGAACATAAGAATAGGAATTAGAGGAGGCAAGCAGCGCTTGGGCTCTAGATCTAGTCATAAGGAGGCTTGGTAATGTCTTGTATCTCTCTTTGTATTCAATAGTATTAGTCTATTTTTGTTTCTAGTTCATTGTGTTTATCTTCTAGTTCATCTTTGTGCTTCTAGTTCAACCTTATGTTCTTTGTGTTCCTGTCTAGTTTTCATCTAATTGTCTAGTTCATCGTGTTCTTGTCTAGTTCGTCATGTTCTTGTTCATGTTTATGTTATTGTTCCGCACCATGACTTGCAATAATAATAGATTCATAATTATAATGTTCAGTGCCTATGTTGGTTATATGTCTAGTTTAGTTAGAGTAGTTTGGTGTTTATGCTCTTGCTCGTATAGCGCTTATCCTGATGATCAAGGAGTTATGTATCTTTATTTCCTAGTTCTTTCTAGAATCATGCCCATGAAGGAAAATGCTCGGTGGCAACTCCTTTGGACTTTGTTGAATATTTATCCATGTTTATTATTAAGATATGATTAATCCTATTTCAAGGAGATCTAGTAGAACTCTTATCACAAGTGTAAGTTATAGCTTTATTCTCAATACCTCCATTCTGTCTTCCTAGTGGTGAATTATAAATAACGATACCTGGATCTAACCTGAGTGAAATGCTACAACAGGAGTATTTATCTGTATGCTTGTGGATAACCTTTTTAAGTTCTTAGAAATAATACAATCACATTTCTTACATTGTGTTAGGGATGACAACTTAACTTAAGCAGTGTAAGGAATGCCAACAAGCTTTTCTGGCACTGTTGCTGGGGAAGGCAATGGAGGTCTATAGAAAAAATTTAATATCTAGGAACAATCTTACACATGTGATAATTGAGACATACTATTGATCTTTACTCAAACAGGTTTACCTTGTAGTTTTGTCTATTTGTGAATATTTTATGCAGGTGAGAAATCCAGTCATACTCGAATAGGATTATTCTTGTTCGGCCTACTTGAGTATCTCACGCAGGGTGATGTGCCACTGGATTTGAATGTTCGACAAACTACATTGATGATCCTGAGATGATAATCAGAAGAGCTAGAGCACATTTAAAGAGAAAGATCCCAACCACTTTGCCAGAAGATCAACTAGGAAATAGCTCAACACCATTGTTGGAAGTAATGACTAACAAGACCCTTTGAGAATTCTCCAATCTGACTACTGCTAACATCAGGATCGGACTGATAGTAAATGTGGGAGATGACAAATTCAAGACCTAGCTGGCTTTGCTCAACATGGTGCAAGCTAATCATTTTTGTGGGAAAGCACATGAGGATGCAAATGCTCATCTCCAACACTTCCTGGAGATTTGCAGCACCTTCAGCATTAAAGGTGTCTCAAGAGATGCCACCCTACTCTACCTGTTCCCATTCTCACTCTTGGGAAGGACGAAGCAATGGTTCTACTCCAAAAAAGATAGAATTACTACATGGGATACCTGTTCCACTGCTTTCTTAGCAAAATCCTTTCCCGTAGGCAAAACAAATGCCCTATGTGCAAAGATTTCAACTTTTCAGCAGCAGTATGATGAATCTATACCTGAGGCATGGGAGCGCTGTCAAGATTACATTACAGAATGCCCTCACCACAAGATGGAGGATTGGTTACTTATGCAAACATTTTACCATGGGCTCACTACAAGTGCCCATGAGAATATGGATGCATCTGCTGGAGGATCGTTCTTGTCACTCGCTATTCATGAAGCCACCGCTCTTGTGGAAAAGACAGCTTCTAACCTGGGATGGAATGAAGAACGCACTCAACCATGCAAGAGGGGAGGAATGCATCAAGTCAAAGAAGTAGACATTCTATTTGCTAAGATGGACCTGCTCATGAAGATCCTTAATGAAAGAGATCAAAAGAAGGAAGTTATGCACATCCGAGACTCTCGTATGACCTGTGAAGAGTGTGGAGGCACTGGCCACATAGGAAGCAACTATCCTAAAGTTCTGGGAGATGTCAACTACATCAACAACAATTCTAACTTTTGTCCCCAACAGAACCAAGGATGGAATCAACGGAATCAAGGGTGGAATCAACCAAGGCCCAATTATCAAGGTAATTATCAAGGTAACCTCCAAGGTAACTACCAAGGCAATAACTTTAACCAAACCCCTTTGAGAGTAATCAAAATAAAGTTATTGAGAATATGTCTAGAAAGATAGCTTCCAATGATAAAGTTCTTGAAAATATAAATAATAGAATGGATAGCTTTACTTCTGCCATAAAGAATCAGTTTAGCCTTAATAAGATGATGGAATCACAACTCTCTCAGCTAGCAGCTTTAGTACCTGTGACCAAAAAAGGTAAGATTCTAGGGAATCTAGAAGAATTAGAAACTATGAATCTTGTAGATATTTTTCAATGCAGGAGAGTACTTCATAGCTCCACCTAGACCACAATGGTGGCCGGATGGCAGATATCCTAAAAAGATGGGAGATCCAGGGAGACCCGTCATCCCCATCCACATTGGAAATCATGAGTTTGAAAAGCTATCTGCGATCTAGGAGCAAGCATCAACATTATGTCTAAGGTAATATATGAGAAGATTCATGGTAACCCTTTGTTGTACACAACCATGTGTTTGTAGCTTGCAGATCAATCACTGTGCTACCCTAAGGGAATCCTTGAAGACATGCTCATAGGAGTTGGACACTCGTCTCTATTGTTAGATTTTCTGCTGATAGAAACAGGAGGAGATGAAAGATCACCAATCATTTTTGGGAAGTCCATTCCTCAGCTCAGCTAAAGCCATCATCTATGCCTATAGTGCCAAGATTTGTTTCACCATAGGGGAGAAAAAGGAAAGATTCAATTTCAAGAAGCGCACAAACACCAATCGAGTTCATCCTCAACAACCATATAATTACTTGAGTTCTAACAAGTCCAAGGAAGAAAAGAAGAACAATGCCCCGATGAAGAAGAACAAGATTCAAGAGAATAAAGCCCAAGTGAAGAAGAATGTCAACATGTATGAAGGCATACTACCCACTCCGAAGAACAATAACAAGAAGGGAAAAGCAAAGCCACCCATTCAAGAACTAGTTTGGATGGTCAACACTGTTGAACCACCTCATGATATGACTCTTCCCTCAATAAGTTTCAAAGATCCTGGAGTACCTATCGTAGATTGTATGATCAAGGAGAGTACCTTCTATAAGACATTCTGTTACATTGGCTCAAGTGTCAACATAATGTCCACGGTAACCTATAAACATTTATGTCAAAATACACCCTTGCACCCAACATATTTGCAGCTGCAGCTCGTGGATCAATCGTTTCGCGAAATGAATAGCCAAGGATGTAGCAGTCAAGATCAGGGGTCAAGAGGTTATTTTCTGACTTCATGGTTTTGGACACGGGAGAAGAAGATAATGTTCACCTCATCCTAGGAAGATCGTTCCTTTACACTTCCAATGCAATCATCTATGTGAAGTAGGGAGAGATTCACTTCCACTTTCCTAGAGGAAAGGTACGCTGTTACTTTAATAATTGTATTTCTTGTGATAAGTCTAGGAAGAACAGGAATGAAGGCATCGCTCTCAATGCTGAGGAAAGAAAGTCAACAAGGAAGAAGGGTCTAATCAAGAAGATAAGGTAATAGAGGAGATAGCTACCTTCGAGATCCAAGAAAAAGAAAAGCCAGAAACATGGAAGGTATGGAGAAAGAAAGAGACAACGCCATCAAGCACTACCATACAAGAATTAGAAAGCAAACCCAAAGAGGAGAAGCCCCTTAATGACCCTTGGAGACAAGCAGTTTTAAAGGGATTAGTGCGCATGGATCAAGAACTTCAAGCCTCAACTGACATACACACGAAAGTGAAGAAATCAAAGGAAGACTATCCCTTTTGACACCTCCTTAAGTGCTTGAATTTGGAAGGTCCAGTTCGATGGATCAAAAACTCCGAACCTTCGCCAAAAGGATTTGAAGGAATCATTGATATCTACATCAACCTTGAAGAAATTCAATAAGATGAAGAATGTCTTTGCTGTCAAGCTGAACGACTATGTCAACATCCAGCTTGGGGGAGGAGCGTCCTCTGTATATCTAACTAAGTATTACTATCTCAAGTTTAAATTAGTCTATTTTTGAGATTAAATAAAAAGGTGCATAATCAATAAAACCAAATAAAAAGTTTTTGCCTACTTAGAATATTTATATATATTTGTTTTTTGCTAAAGAGAAGATACAAGTTTAACCTGCCTAAATTAATGGAGCTCTAGATAATTTTTGTATGCTTGGAGATGATGATAGTTGCTCTGCCATAAAAAATAACCTTTGAGTACTCTATACTTAAGCCTGCACTCTCCTAAGTTTTGGATAAAATTATTTTGGTATAAAGATTTGCTCTGAGCCTGAGATTTGTGGATAGCAATTGCTAGATCTAAGTCTAGGTGATTGGGAGTGTGATATAAGATGGTTTGAGCTGTTGTTTTCTATGTTCTAAGTGATACTAGAGTCCTAGTTATTTATTTTGAAAATTTAAATTACCACATGATGAGATCCTGTATGATGAGAGTTTGAATTCCTAGCATAGCCATATATACATGCTTGATTAGAATAGGAAAGATTTCCTTACTAATTTGGCTGCTTGTATACATTGAGTTTGATCTAATCATGTTGACCCCTAGGAACTTGTCATACGGTTAAAATCAAGATTCACGCACTTTGCACCCCTTGCTGCTTCTACCCTAGAAGTACGCACCACCATATAAACCTAGTAGATCCACCTCAAAAATTTGTTTTGCCCCTACACTAGGAGTGAACATCCAAAAATATCATACCCATAGGATTTTCCTTGTTTTTTAGCCAGGCTCCATGTTTGCTCCATAGTTATCCATATTTTTAGTTCCACAAGTTATTCAAGGTTGTTTCTAGTAAAAAAGAAAAGAGAGAGAAGAAAGGAAGAAAGTTTTGCAAGTATCCAAGCTTCATTGTCTATCAAAGTTCCAATTGTTCAAAAGATCTTTTAGAATTAGTTTGCAAAGGAGCAATGTTTTCACCCTTTCTACCTCCCACAAATATTCTCTACCATTTTGATTATACCTTTGAAACCACACATGTACATCTTGATTTGACTCTATGCCGAGAATCTTTGGATTTCATCCTCTGGATCCATGTGTTAGATTAATCAACAGATGTATTATAAGTAAGTTGTCTCCTGTCCCACCTATGAACTCCAGATATTCTTACTAGTTTTGGGTGAGGAAGAGAGAAGGCATGATGCTACTGTGACTAAGTCCAAAAATACCACATATACTAGAGGAGAGAAGGCAAACCACCATTGTTGCCTTGGTGAGGATCCATAAATACCACAAATGAGAGACCTAAAAGGATCATGCATAGGATCTCTGAGTTTTATTTCAAAAATTTTACAAAACCCCAAGATAAAGGTTGATCAAAGCATATGGAGAATAATGCTTGACTTGATTGTTCCACTTTTCAATTACTCAAGACCCAAGTGAAAGCTACAAGCTCCATGGTCAAAGGTAATATGGGTAAGTTGGAGTATCAAAGTAGTTAAGTCTAATCCAAGGGAAGGTTCTTGTTTAGCATATGAGTATTTTATAAGGGAGAAAACATTATTTGCAACATCTGATCCAATACCATACAAGGTTTTGCTAAGGGACTAGCAACAGGTAAGCTTGGGGGAACTTGTTGATGCTAATTAACTCCAATTTTTTACTATCAACTAATCTAGGATAGCACCTAATTAAAACGATAAAGTAAGGTAGTAAGGATTTATTCTAATGAATTCCATGAGTTGTGTTGCTCTCACTTGTTTTGTAGGATACTTAAATATTTCATTGTAAAAGTACCTCACATAAGGAATCTGAGCACACCATTGTGAAGAGATCATCGAGACGATCAAGACGGACATATCACTTGCCATATTTGGAGCACTGGAAGAAAAGTCCTCGACAGTTACAAATTGGAAGACTCTAGAAAACTCTAGAAATCATCATCACAAGACCAGGGGGCTAAACCAACAAGATTCCATAGCTCTGTGAAATAATATTTTCTAGGGGCTTATCCAAAAGCTAAGAGAGAGTAGGTGTGAAGGAACCAAATGTTGGGTACCTGGATAAGGGGGTACCCTTAACCCTCGACCAAACGAGTTGATCTCAGCTTCATCAACAAAAATCCCTGGCGAACTCAGGCCCAAATTTTCAAGGAGAAGACACAACTGCTAAGTCGCCCTGGGCTGGCCCACAAATAGATCTCGACGTCCCAGGACAACGCTATCTTGACGGATCCACTCAAGCGACGGGGCCCGACCGAGCACCCCCTCGAATGACGGAACTCCGCACAGGCGAATGACCCCCCGTCGATTGCCATATTCTTCTGATCCACCTACTTCTGTATGCGAGTTAGGGCATTTAATGTGCCTCACCTACCCCTACCAACCCCCATGGCTACAGTGACGATAATGATGGGCAAGTACAGAGGTTGCGTCCACCTTTTATGCTCATCCCTGGGAACCGCTAATTCGTACCGGACATAATTCCTCTGTACTAAACACTGTGCCTCATTGGGCACCCCCTTGAAACGCAAATGTCAACATCCATACCAGGATTTCTGGGGTTCATCCTTATCCACACGGCCTCAAGGTCCCAGGGATACCCCTCGACATGGGTTCTCGGTGGCCCTGGTCAATGATTTAATCCCCCGTACGACATCTCCTGCCAACCGTATGCCCTTAACAGGAGGTCATGTCTTTCACCACACCGCTGAGGCATGCCAGCGTCATCATCAGGACTGGTCAATCACCGACTTCACCGTGACATCTTAGGAAGGCAAATCTCATCATCATGCACGCTGCTACAGGGATCGACCTTGCTTTGACGCATGCCCCTATAGTCCTCTCGACATGTTCGCTCCTCGACGTCATGGCTTCCGATAGCCCTCACAGCACCACTAGGGTTTCTTGTACACCCATGCCCCTCCTTGCACTATAAAAGGGGGCGCAGGGCTAGCTAAAAAGGGGGACTCATTCGGACTCACTCGGTCTCCACACACACATGCAAGGCTTAGGACTAGCACTCCTAGACTTAGGCCCTGCTCCTTCCTGCATACACTTTCTTGTATCTCCCTTGTACAAGCACTTCGATGAAGATAATATAGTCTCTCGCCCCGTTGGATGTAGGGCCTTCTTTGCCCGAACCAAGATAAATCATGTGTTCTTCTTGCATCACCATCTGGATTAGGGAGCATGCAGCATGTAGTTACTAGTTGGTGTTAGGCACCTGGGGTTGAGACACCGACACTGAACCAAATCAAGTTGGGTTCTCGCAAGAATTAATGGGAAGGTTCTAGAGGACACCAGAGGACACCTGAATGAAGCAGGACCAGACCTGGCATTGGGCTAGGCCGATCGGCCTGTCATGTGGGGCCGGTCGCCCAGGTGGGTCCCATCTGCCGGTCTTATTCAGAGTTCGATCTCCAACCGACCTCCACGAAGCATCTCGACCATTGTTTCAAGTGGGTTTTGTCCATGGGCCATGGTTCATCACACCAGACTATATAAGCAAGGGCAGACCCTCTTGAGGCATCGCATCAATCACATCATTATTAATCAAATTGTTCAGGGTAGTCCCTTGAAAGGATAACCTAGAGCATCCACCATCTAGGGCATAGCTAGAACATAAGAATAGGAATCAGAGGAGACAAGCAGCGCTTGGGCTCCAGATCTAGTCATAAGGAGGCTTGGTAATGTCTTGTATCTCTCTTTGTATTCAATAGTATTAATCTATTTTTGTTTCTAGTTCATTGTGTTTTTCTTCTAGTTCATCTTTGTGCTTCTAGTTCATCATTATGTTCTTTGTGTTCCTCTCTAGTTTTTCATCTAATTGTCTAGTTCATGATGTCCTTGTCTAGTTTGTCATGTTCTTATTCATGTTTATGTTATTGTTCCTCACCATGACTTGCAATAATATAGATTCATAATTATAATGTTCACTGCCTATGTTGGTTATATGTCTAGTTTAGTTGGAGTAGTTTGGTGTTTATGCTCTTGCTCGTATAGCGCTTATCCTGATGATCAAGGGGTAAGTGGTAAAGTTAATGTAGGTGTGGAGCCTAGATTAAGTTTATCTACGAGTGCACCCTATGTTCTGGGCCATGTGGTAGATCACGAAGATGACTATTATAGCTTCATTGAGTCCTCTGTAGTCCACTCCCCGAATGTAGGACTTAGTAAGACCTATAGTTGCGGGGTGATGTCTTACTCTGTTCATGCCCACCTTGGCAATGTCTCTTGAGTATAGATATTAGATTATTTTGACCATGATAGCTAGATGTAATTGCACTAGCTGACTAGCTCAGTGACCTATAGTTATAATAAACCTTAGGAGTTATGTATCTTTATTTCCTCATTCTTTCTAGAATCACGCCCAAGAAGGAAAATGCTCGATGGACACTCCTTTGGACTTTGTTGAATATTTATCCATGTTTATTATTAAGATATGATTAATCCCTGTTTCATGGAGATCTAGTAGAACTCTTATCACAAGTGTAAGTTATAGCTTTATTCTCAATACCTCTATTCTACCTTCCTAGTGGTGAATTATAAGTAACTATACCTGGAACTAACCTGGGTGAAATGCTACAACGGGAGTATTTATTTGTGTGCTTGTGGATAACCTTTTTAAGTGCTTAGAAATAATACAACCACATTTCTTTCATCATGTTAGGGATGACAACTTAACTTAAGTGGTGTAATGAATGCTAACACTCTATGCACTCCTGATCACCAAGAGAATGCTTTTGCATTATTTCCAAGCCTACTCAATTACAGTGGTCACCGAAGCTCCACTCAGGGATATTTTGCGTAACAGAGATGCCAGCAGCCATATCAGTAAATACACGCTAGAGCTCTCCACATTTACACTGAAATTTCACAGTTGCCAGACTGTCAAATCTCAGGCCCTGGTCGACTTCATTGTAGAGTGGTCGGATATCAACCTGCCCCTGGCCGATGCAACTTTCGACCACTGGCGGATGTATTTCGATGGTTCCTTCAACATCGATATTGCCGAAGTAGGTGTGTACTTCATCCCTCCATCCAAGGACACACTTCGTTATGTTTTGCGCATTCATTTTAAGGCATCTAACAATGTGGCCAAGTACAAAGCCGCCCTGCATGGTCTCCGCATTACAGTTGAGCTAGGCATTAAATAGCTCCTGGTGTATGGAGATTCTACTCTAGTCATTTGACAAGTCAACAAAGAGTGGAACATTGTCCATGAAAAAATGGATGCTTATGTGACCGAAATTGGCAAGCTGGAGAACAAGTTCTACAAACTGGAGTTCACTCATATTCCTCGCACCGAGAACGTATGTGCTGATGAGCTATCCAAGCTTGTATCATCTCATGCCGAGGTACCTCCTGGCACGTTCATTGAAGATTTGATTAAGCTTTCGATCCCTGATCAGGCTTACGATGCACCTGTGCCTAGTACTGCTATGACCAGCTTGCAGCTGCCCTTAGTGGTAACGCTGAAGAGGTTGAGCAGAGCTACCTCGATCAGCAGGGATCTGATGATGGTAGTGAGCCAGCTGAGCATGTAGCGCCTCCCCAGCCCGACTGGAGAGAGCCCTTTGTCAGATACCTGAATGACCACCTTGTTCCAGAGGATAAGATTGAAGCCCAACAACTGATCCGCAGAGCCCATGCCTACCTCATGGTTAACGGCGAGCTAATGCACAAGGGTCCAAGGTCCATGATTTTCTAGAAGTGCATCACCCTGAAAAAGGGTAAGGAGCTTCTAAAGAATATTCAGGCCAGCACTTGTGGTAACCATGCCGCATCCCAGACGCTGGTCGGCAAAGCCTACTGAGCAGGGTTCTACTGGCCTACAGCTGTCACTGACATGGAAGATGTACGTGTCACACCCTGGTTTCCAAAGAATACCGAGTGTCATCATATGTGTGCCCAGGAAGTCCACGCATACAACAAAAAATGGTAATATCAGAAAAACAATGTATTATATCACAAAAACATATATATTTAACACTTACACAATCAGAGTAACACAGAACGCTGGCTAAGACTTCTCTTTAGTCTTCATTCTTCTCAGGGACTGTTGACTGGGGGCTTCGTACGCCAAACACTTTCAATACTCAACTTCTTTATCCTTCTTTTCAGCAGCACCTTGCTCAAAACTATAGCAAGGGTGAGTCTATGTCCAACTCAGCAAGTACAGGTGGAATGTATAAAGACATGCATGGCTTAAACAAGGTAAGGCTGAAAGGTAAAGACTGCAGTAGCATTTTAATGTAACATTTAAGATTTTACATTTGCAACCTATTCTCTAATCAACTTGGTTGAAACACCCAACCCTTCATTAAGGTTCAAGAAGTAATTAATGAGTCATTTAGTAACATATATATAAGCATATATCATTAACATATGATATAGCCATCTCAAAGGGAACACGGGATAGCCATCCCGATAAAACCTGAGGTAGCAACCTCAAACAACATCACCATGATTTAACAACTTAAAACCATTTGGCTAAGTCATGCGAGGATCTAGGCCGCTTGTGACCGTGAGCACTGATGATATATCGATTTTAACTCTACGTAGAGGTGTACACTTTCACTCTAGGTTGTGATTGCTCTTTATGCTCGCGGTTGTAAGTCTCTTAGCCCATTACCAAGATAGGTCGACAGAGGTCACAATGAGGTTCTTCATAGGGTCATAGGCAGCAGTAACTCGATTAGCAATGTCCCAAGCACCAGAGAGACATACTTGTAGCCTCTGCCTCGGTCTATGGATCCACCAGAACTACCTTGCTAGAACTTGTAACACACGTCTCACCATGGCAATGGCACCTGTCGGTAAGCTACCCATCTACCCATGATGGTCCTGCTAGTAGACCAAGCCAATGCCCATTAGCTGGAGATGTACGGAAGTCCCAGGTTGCCATTCCATGAATAGGACCACAAGGGGAGGAGATACAGATGCCCTCGTCAACCCGAGTCCCACTAGCATCCGTTTCCACTCGTCATTCACCTCCAACCAACGATGCAGAACAGCATCAGCTTCTCTAACGAGCGAAGCCAAGAGCCCACGTCTCCAACAGGTTGAGAAGCAAGTTTTATCTTCATTAAATGGTGAAAGGTAAGGTAGAGCACTAGCAACCTATTAACCTATCAACTATAACCCCCATAGGTATTATATGGAAGAGTGGCTAGTCATTCCTGTGGTTTGCCGATTTAACACATGCAATGCATTAATTAAAAAGTGAATTAGCGCAATATGATCAAAGGTGCCTGCACTTTCCTTAAATCCAAAGATTAGTTGCTCAATAAACTTTAGTCATTCCACCTTCTGGTCTCTAGCTTTAGCTACTCTTGTCGATCCTCAACTCCTAGTAGTCAATGCCAACGAACTATTCTTCATCTATTCGCAGCAACCAAGCAACACAAACAGACAAACTAAAAAGAAAAGACTAAGAACAATACACCAAACAAAGGGGAAGCTAAAGCTACAACAGTCTAAACAGCAAAACTCGATACTACGATTGTAAGAGCGCAAGAATGACGAACTATGAAACTATCATTAAAGAGAACATGACTATCGAGGTAAATGCAACATAGCAGAGAGACAAACTATAAGATTTATTTCTTTTATCTAATAAAGCAAGGTGTTGGACATTTAAGAGAAGCACAAAGTTAAAATAGTTGAATTATAAAGCAGAGTCAAACCTTAGTTATATTTTATTATAAACAATTATATTATCTAAACCATTTAAACATTCATAATTTATAAATCTTAGAACATGCAAAAGCATTAAAGAAACATCATATGCTTAAAGATTAATTTAAACAGGTCATACATAAAAAGACATGTTGATATTAAACATATGAGCATCTATTCATGAAAGCTTGACGTATAAGCATAAACTACTTTTATTTAAAAGTCCATGAATACATATTAATCAATAAATAAGATTAATTACATAAACACATGATGTGATAAACATCATTAATAACAAGCAACATATGCCGACGTGATCGCAAAGCAATGAGAACGGAATTGTAACCTTAGGTTACTTTTAATTAGAAAACTAATAAGTAATTATTAATGAAATTACATTCAAATAAATAAATTCATAAACTAGTGACATGATAAACTTTACTACTCTTGCGTAGATTGTGACGACATGAAACTAACACAACTGGAATCACTCAAATCGGAATTAAAACGGTGAAACAACAGAGATAATACGAACAGTGGTAGTTTCATAATTACTGCCATCTCGTACCTTGTGTCATCCTCAACCTCAAAAACGTGAGTCTGACAGCTATGGCTACTGTGCTACTCACGACGGTGGGAGAGGGGCTGGGCCGCCGGATTTGCGATGGCAGTGCTGCCCTACTCGTGTGGGCAGGCGCGCACGAAGGGCGCAGCACGGGCGGCGCGGGGTAGAGCCCACATGGCGGCGCATGAGGTCGTGGTGGCCAGGAACGAAGGAGATGATGTCGTCCATGGATGACCTAGCAAAGAGATAGAGAAGTTAGGGAATCGATGAAATAGGCACGGATTCACAATACAAAATGTGTGCCGGGATTAAGGAGATCGAGACGAACCTCGCTACGGTGATGGTTCTTGCCGATGACGAATGAGATGGCCACAAACACTCGCCAGAGAGTTCGTCGGAACCGTAGCCGAGATGAACTTGGGTGACCGACTCCGGGAGCTATGAGTGGTGGCTCGTGAAGAGGTTTTCTGATCTGGAACCAGCACATCGAGGGCTACGCCGGCATATATATGCCTAGGGTTCGGTTTCAGCAAAAATTGAGGTATTTTTATTAATTTTAGGAATTATGGAAACGAATTTTTAGTGCAAAAATAATTCCAGAAAAAGCTGAAATCATTTTAGAGCCCTAAAAAATTTTTTCTAAACTCCAAAACTTGTAGGAAAATACCAAAAGATAGATTGAGAGATGTTGAACCCAAATAAAATATTTGGAGCTCATGAAAAAGATATGTTAGAGCATCCAAAAATTAGAAAAGCACTAGGATAAATGGGAAAACATTCTAGAAATGTCCAACAAATTCCCACGAAGGATCGAACTTTGTCTAAACGTGTTTTCCATACTTAGCGCACTAAAAAGCACAAAGCACAAGCAACAAGCAAGCATCACATTAACAAAATCACATTCAATTATTTTCTAAAATATATAAAAGCACATTTTATTTAGTGCTTTCTAATAGCAACCCAAAATGAAAACTTTAGGGTGTTATAGATCTACCCCACTTAACATGAATCTCATCTCAAGATTTAGAGAGATTTAAGAGAAAGTTAAAGTAGGTTATAAAGTTGCTTTGACACTTGTGAGATAAAGATTCAAGGAGTACCAAGGGCTAACGAAGGAGTCATAGATGACTCTCAAAATAACTTGAAGACTTTCAAGTACGAGTAGTCATCGAGGCTTGGTGAAAGATCGATGACTAGATATAAAGAATGACCGACAAGAAAGGTAAAGGTTGGTGATGAGAGTGATTGACACAAAGCTTATCAATAAATCTCTAGGTCCTTATGAGATGTATGGTCTAATGTCATTACTGGTAGAGAAATGATAAAGGTGGACACTGATGCTATGGTGCTCAACTCCTCGATTCAAGATGTATGAGACATACGGTGATTGAATTAAGCAAAGATTAACAAAGAGAATGAGGATTGATTCCTTTAGTTTTCATGTTTTCCTTACTTCCAGTCCTATGAGATGATAGGATAAGAAGTAAGGGTTAGCAAAAGATGATTACAAGATACACTTTGATCCTTAGATCTTGTAGTCATGTGACTCGGGACATAAGAGGTTGATGAGTTGTAGAACATAATCGAGTATAGTGTAATGATGATAAGAAAGGTCAATATGGGTGTTTAGATCTTTATGTCCCATGACGAGAGGCGCTCAAGATTGATTGAAGTTGGTAGAGAATGCTACCCCACTTAACAAAATTCTTTCTTAAATTCGAGAGGAATGATGAGAACACCATCCTATCAGAACCTCTTTAGAAGATCCCTTTTGAGGTTTTATCTTTAACTGAGTCAATAGAAAATTTGGGGGTTTCATAAGTCTACCCCACTTAATATGAATCTCGTCCCAAGGTTCAAGGAGACTTGGGGTAGAGACGAAATAGATAATCAAGGTTGATTCAGGTTTGGGTTCTACTTTCACATTGCTTGAGCCTAAAAGTGGAATAGCGATAGGAGAACTTCCTGATTTCAAAAATCAAGGGATCCTGTTTTGGTCTTTCCTGAAAGAGTGCCCTCAAGGCAAACGAACCAAGAGGGTTGTGTCTGAGTGTCAATGATATAAAAATCTAGACGATACTAAAGACCATTTATGCACAAAGGAATAGTCTTTATGATCCCATAGCTTTCAAGAGTAACTCCCGTGGGAATTCTTAGAAGCTTATGCGATGGGATAATAGACTCATTGGGGCAAAGTTTATCAGCTAGAGCTTTTAAAAAGATATTCATCCCAATGGTAGGACTATAGTGAGCCTCTATAGTGGTTTCTTTAATGGTGCAAAGCAGAATATCTGATGGGGCAATGATTCAAGCTACCTCGATGGATAGCTCTGTTTCTGCCAACCACTCATGACTCATGATGGCCGATAGTCCTTTGATGTGTTCCATAAGGATGGAAACATTGTGTGAACCATCGTCATTCTCAGATGGTACAGAGTGCGTTAGAGGACTCACTTGATCTGGTAAATTTTTTGAGGCTTTTCCTAAATCTTCAAAAATTTCTTCCTCAAATTCAAAGGGAAGAGAAAAAGGATGAGATTCATCATCCTCTAGAGTTTGGTGCATCCCTTAATAGGGGGCGCTATGGCAACCGGATCGGGAGAGGGATTTAAGGGAATTTTAGATTCGGTTGCTAGTGCCCTCTCTTATTGTTTAGGCTGACTCAACTACTTCAGGAAGGTTTTAGTAGGACATGATATAAAGATTTTAGGATTTTCCCAAAGGTCGATATAGAAATTAAAGATTGATCCTCCAGATTGCTTCAAGATCCAACATAAGGCAAGATTAATGGATCAAGGATTATCCATATATTATGATACAATGACACGATGATGGATAACATCATTCTCAAGTAGAATGATGCAGGGTTTCTCTCTTTAGCTTTTCCAAGAGGGTAGAGAGGGAACAAACATCGATACTTTGAGGATTTGCACTTCCTTGAATTAAGGTTCATGGAGTGCAGATGAAAAACTATGTAGGTTAGCATGGGTCAACCGAAAGATAAAGATCTTTGGGACCTATGGTGACATACCAAAAAGGAGTTTGTAGATTTATAAAGTTCAATCATAAGGAAGTAGGATTGGTTATGTGAAAGACAAAGGTTGATCTTCATGTGCCTACCCTTGAAGAATTATATGACATAGGCCTAAGGATTAACACGGGATAAATCCAGAAGCCAAGGAACGATTCTTTGAATTGATGTAGCAAGATGACCAAAAAAAGGTCTATGATGTGATAACACATCAGAGTAGTTTACATAATGGATCATGATTAACAATCACGTTACCAGCACTTACCGAGCACAACCTGCTGTGTGCACCCATCGGAGGCTCTCGGTTTAATGTGGCACCGTTATTTATTAATCAAGATGTCATTACTGAACCTACTACCAATCTGATATCTCCCATAACACAGGTAAAGATCTTGCATGAACAAGCATCACATGCAAGATAGAAAGATACTCAAAAGGTCTGGAGAAAAAGATAGTTCTCAATCTTCAAACTTCCTTCCATCCATGATATGGGGAGTCGTAAAGATCACTAGTCCATGTAACAAAGATCCTAGGACCTATGGGTTACAGGACCACCATGCTTCTGTTGCACCACTTTGATTATGACAACCAAGGCAATTGTTACTTGAGGGTTATTGATGGTGTGTCCTCCTACTATTGATCCTCCATTGAGTTGTATTAAAGAAGGAAGCATGAAAACCAATGACAGGAATATATGGTATAGACGATAAGAATCAGGATTGATCAGTATGATAGGTAGGATAGGAGAAGACACTACCCCACTTAACAAAGATTGAACTACACCTCAAAAATTCACCTTCTGAACCTCCTTCATAACACCAGGACAGAGATGACACACAAACATCACAACAAGAAGAAACATGCACACATCACAGCATCGATGCTACACGTGCTTCTTCAACAATGGTGGTCATCCTAAAGGGCAGATTAGAGATGACAAATGGCCACCAAAAATTTTGAATAAGATAAGGTTAGAAAGCTTTTAGTAAACCAACAAGATTAAAGTCTAAGGGGATAAGAAATTAATAGCTCAAAGGAAGCTATTCAAGGAGGGGATGAAAGCCAAGGGTGAAGATATTAGTCAGAATCAAATACCAAGGGATGGTAAAATAGTTTTCTACCAAAATAAGCTTTAGAAATTGACCAGTGCTATGATGGCATACGTCCTACAGTCAACATTGCTCTGATACTATTTTGTCACACCCTATTTCTAAAGAATACCGAGTGTTGTCATATGTGTGCCTAGGATATCCACACATACAACAGAAAATAGTAATATCAGAAAAACAATGTATTATATAATAGAAACATATATATTTAACACTTACACAATAAGAGTAATGTGTAACGCTAGCTAAGACTTCTCTTTAGTCTTCATTCTTCTCAGGGACCATTGACTAGGGGCTCCGTACGCCAAACACTTTTAATACTCAATTTCTTAATCCTTCTTTTGAGCAGCACCTTACTAAAAACTATAGCAAGGGTGAGTCCATGTTGAACTCAGCAAGTACAGGCAGAATGTATAATGACATGCACAGCATAAACAAGGTAAGGTTGAAAGGTAAATACTGTAGTAGCATTTTAATGTAACATTTAAGATTTTACATTTGCAACCTATTCTCTAATCAACCTGGTTGAAACACCTAACCCTTTATTAAGGTTCAAGTAGTAATTAATGAGTCATTTAGTAACATAGATATAAGCATATATCATTAACACATGAGATAGCCATCTCAAAGGGAACACAGGATAGCCATCCCGATAAAACCCAAGGTAGCAACCACAAACAACATCACCACAATTTAATATCTTAAAACCATTTGACTAAGTCATGCAAGGATCTGGGCCACTCGTGACCGTGAGCACGGATGATATATCAATTTTAACTCTATGCAGAGTTGTACACTTTCACTCTAGGTTGTGATTGCTCTTTATGCCCAAGGTTGCAAGTCTCTTAGCCCATTACCAAGATAGGCCGGCAGAGGTCACAACAAGGTTCTTCATAGGGTCATAAGTAGTGGTAACTCGATCGACAATGTCCCAAGCACCAGAGAGACGTACTCATAGCCGCCGCTCCGGTCTATGGATCCACCAGAACTTCCATGCTAGAGCTTGTAACACATGTCTCACCATGGCAATGGCACCTATCGATAAGCTACCCATCTGCCCATGATGGTCCTGCAATAGACTAAGCCAATGCCCATTAGCCTGGAGATGTACAGAAGTCTCAGGTTGCTGCTCCACAAACAGGACCACAAGGGGGAGGAGATATGGATGCCCTCGTCAACACGAGGCCCACTAGCATCCATTTCCCCCATCATTCATCGCCAACCAACGATGCAGAACAGCATCAACTTCTCCAACGGTTGAAGCCAAGAGCCCACGGCTCCAACAGGTTAAGAAGCAAGTTTTATATTCATTAAACAATGAAAGGTAAGGTAGAGCACTAGCAACCAATTAACCTATCAACTATAACCCCCATAGGGATTATATGGATAGAGTGGCTAGTCATTCCTGTGGTTTGCCGATTTAATACATGCAATGTATTAATTAAAAAGTAAATAGGAGCAATATGATCAATGGTGCCTGGACTTGCCTTAAATCCAAAGATTATTTGCTTAATAAACTTTAGTCGTTCCACCTTCTAGTCTCTAGCTTTAGCTACTCTTGTCGATCCTCAACTCCTAGTCGTCAAAGCTAATGAACTATTCTTCGTCTAGTCTCAACAACCAAGCAACACAAACAGACAAACAACACAAAAAAGACTAAGAACAATGAACCAAACAAAGGGGAAGCTAAAGATACAACAGTCTAAATGGCAAAACTCGGTACTACGATCGTAAGAGCGCAAGAACGATGAACGATGAAACTATCATTAAAGAGAACATGACTATCATTAAAGAGAGACAAACTATAAGATCCATTTCTTTTATCTAATAAAGCAAGGTGTTGGACATTTAAAAGAAGCACAAAGTTAAAACAGTTGAATTATAAAGCAGAGTCAAACCTTAGTTATATTTTATTATAAACAATTATATTATCTAAACCATTTAAATATTCATAATTTATAAATCTTAGAACATGCAAGAGCATTAAAGAAACATCATATGCTTAAATATTAATCTAAGCAGGTCATACATAAAAAGACATTTTGATATTAAACATATGAGCATCTATTCATGAAAGCTTGATGTATAAACATAAACTACTTTTATTTAAAAGAGCATGAATACATATTAATCGATAAACAAGAGTAATTACATAAACAAATGATGTGATAAACATCATTAATAATAAGCAACATACGTCGATGCGATCACAAAGCAACGAGAACGGAATTGTAACCCTAGGTTACTTTTAATTAGAAAACTACTAAGTAATTATGAATCAAATTACATTCAAATAAATAAATTCATAAACCAGTGACATGATAAACTATACTACACCTGCGTATATTGCAGCAACAAGAAATTAACGCAACTAGAATCACTCGAATCGGAGTTAAAACGGTGAAACGGCGGAGATATACGATCAGTGGTAGTTTTGTAATTACTACCATCTCGTACCTTGTGTCATCTTCAACCTCACGAACGTGAGTCTGGCAGCCATGGCTGCTGCGCTGCTCACGACGGAGGGAGATGGGCTAGGCCGTAGGACTTGCCGGCTGGCAGCGGCCGACGGTGGCGCGGCACAGCTCAGGCCTGCGCGTGGGGCTGGGCAGGGTCTTGCACGCTCGGCAACACTGGTGGCCGCGCAGCCACACCGGCGATGGCAGTGTTGCCCTGCTCACGTGAGTAGGCGCATGTGAAGGGCGTGACACAGTGGTGCGAGGCCGCGGGCCAGCGATGCAGGCGCGGGGTTGAGCCCTCAGGGCAGCGCACGAGGCCGTGGTGGCCGGGAACGAAGAAGATGATGCCGTCCATGTATGACCTCGCCAGAAAAGAGTTAGAGAAGTTAGGGAAATGATGAAATAGGCACAGATTCATAAAACAACATGTGTGTCGGGATTAAGGAGATCGATACGAACCTCGCTGCGGTGACGGTTCTCGCCTGTGATGAATGAGATGGCTGCAAACGCTCACCGGAGAGTTCGCCGGAACCCTAGCCGAGATGAATTTTGGTGATCGATTACGGGAGCTACGAGTGGTGGCTAGCAAAGAGATTTTCTAATCTAGAACCAGCACATCGAGGGCTACGCCGGCATAAATATATGCCTAGGGTTCGGAGTCAGCAAAAATTGAGGTATTTTTATTAATTTCAGGAATTATAGAAAAGCATTTTCAGTGCAAAAATTGTAGGAAAATACCGAAAGGTAGATTGAGAGACGATGAACTCGAATAAAATATTTGGACCTCATGAAAAAGATATGTTAGAGCATCCAAAAATCAAAAAAGCACTAGGATAAATGGGAAAATATTCTAGAAATGTCTAGGAAATTTCGACGAAGGATCGAACGACATCTAAACGTGTTTCCATACTTAGCGCACTAAAAAGCACAAAGCGCAAGAAACAAGCAAGCATCAGATTAACAAAAGCCCATTTAATTATTTTCCAAAATATAGAAAAGCACATTTTATTTAGTGCTTTCTAATAACAACCCAAAATGAAAATTTTGGGGTGTTATAGTACGCCAGTGCAAAAATTGCCAGATGTCTGCGAAGCAGATTCATGTTCCTGCACATGAACTTTAGACCATCCCGATCGCTTGGCCGCTCTCATGCTGGGGACTTGACATGATTGGTCCCTTCAAGAAGGCTCCTGGCGGCTACACATGCGTTTATGTGCTCATCGACAAGTTTTCTAAGTGGATTGAGTACAAGGCCATCAAGAAAGCCACAGCAGAGAAGGTGGTTAATGATGTCATTCACCGGTTTGGCGTACCAAACACCGTCATCACCGATTTGGGCTCCCAGTTCACTAGCGATGAGTTTTTTGACTTTTGTGATGATAACAACATCAAAGTCAAATATGTGTCCATTGCCCATCCTCGAGCAAATGGATAGGTGGAGCGAGCTAATGGTATGATTATCAACGCCTTGCGCAAATGAGTAGACTAGGATGACAAGGATCTCAAACCTGGTCGGTGGCTCAAGGAATTGCCTACCGTGGTCTGGAGATTGTGTACCTAGCCCAGTCGCAACACTGGAGTCTCCCCCATACTTCATGGTGTTTGGGTCCGAGGCTGTCATACCAGCTGAGGTTGCTTTCCTCTCACCACGTGTCTTGCACTTTGATGAAGAGGCCTCCAACAAAGCTAGAGAAGTAGACATCATTGCCAAAGAAGAGAACGCACTCGAATCCTATGCTCGTACGGCTAAATACCTAGCTTCTATGCGTCATTACTATAACCGCATTGTCAAAGGTAAGCTATTTGTGGTCGGCAACACGGTGTTACAATGAATCCAAAACACAGATGGTCTACACAAGCTATCGTCCAGATGGGAAGGGCCATTCAGGATCAAGCCTGTTACACGCCCGACATCCTATCGGATGTAAACGATGAAGGGTGTAGAAGAAGCCAACTCGTGGCACATCGACCACCTCATACGCTTCTATCCATAGAATGAAGATATGTACCCAGTTTTTCATTATCTAATATTTTAATGAAGTTACTTCTTTTTTGTTCTCTTTTACCTGTCATTGCTCTATATTTGTGCACACATCTGTTATACATGCACCCTGCATAAGTCACAATTAAACTTTGTTTCCTGCTCGCCGAGAACGCTTAACAAGCCACTGTCTTGAAGCCTCTTACGATGTGTTACAGCTCCACGATACATGGCACTAGGAGATTCAACAGTCGCTCTCTAACAGTGCTGGGTACCTAGTGATCCTGGTGGTCCTATGCTATTCACTTGTGCATCCCTAGTCACCCGACAGAGTTAGCTCACTTCGAGGGTGGGGGCAAAACTTAATTGTCAACATACTTTTTCTACAACTAAAACATCACATTTTAAAATGGCAATATGTTTATCACCCGCTTAAACATGCCTACTTGTCTGAATCAAAAGGCTTAAAAGTTTATGAGAACCTAGTGCTCAGCACAACTTACAAACAGTGTTTTCATACAAGTACATTGTTTATGGCTTACTAACCACCATCACCTACTGCAGGATCCTCGATCAGCGACATGTCTTCAACAATGGTGGCGGCACTTGGGCCAGACGAGGCCCGGAGGGCGTCAGCTTCTTCATCAAGTACATCTAAAGGGATACCAAGCTCGATGGTTGCCAGCTCCACATTGCGGTAGTTGGCATGAACCACAGCGAGCATGGTGGTAGCCACATAACGCCGGGCACCCACGACGAACTCTTGCAGTGCCAGCCACAGCCTCTGGCACATGTCGACAATGACAACTGACTCATCGATAGGGTCGGTGCGGTGCTCCTCTCCTGGAAAGATGGCCCTCAGCACTAGTCTGATGTGGCCAGTCATCATCTTGGTCTTCCCCTGGAGAGTGGCATTGGCGTCCTTCAACACCTAGAACTAGGCCATGTGATGTTCCCTCATATCTACAACACAAAGCATGGTGGTTAGCATACACTGGTCCCCCCACTATTAGCAGACACAATCAACATGGCTGGACTTACCAGTCAGCTGCATGATTTGTTCTGCGTCTTCTTTCACCTTCTCCTCGGTGGCCTCCTTCTAGCCCAACAGGATGGCGATCTCCTTAGCCATCACCACATTCTGGTTGCTCAGCCCTACAACAATGCATATAAGTATGGAGCCGACATCAGCGAGCCTGGTGTGATCAGAGAACTCACTCTCTTTATCCACCTCAAGAGCCTCCACCCTATGATGAAGGGCAGCCAGGTCCTCTCTGTGTTAGACCTCCCGCTGCTAGTACACCTTGGCTTGCGTCTCATTCTATTTGCTCAGCCCTACAACAAAGCATATAAGTATGGAGCCGATGTCAGCGAACCTGGTGTGATTGGAAAACTCACTCTCGTTGTCCACCTCAAGAGCCTCCACCCTATGATGAAGGGCATCCAAGTCCTCTACGTGTTGGACCTCCCACTACTAGTACACCTTGGCTTGCGCCTCCATCTGGGACTTCGTCACCTGGAGAGTTTTACATTCCTCCCAGATGGGCGCAAACCGTTCAATCCTTTTGCCATGCTAAGCACATGTCTCCTGCAGGGACTGAGCATACCGAATTCTAGCATGAATGGCTACTCTAGAGCATGTATCAAAATTTTCAATAAATCACCAGGACTTACCTTGACTCGATTGAGCAGCACCTTGACAACATCTTAGACTCCCCCTCCACGTTGTCATCCAGAATGTCCTCATACGACACGAAGTCGCCTCCCACCTTGCGTGTGGTGTACACCCATTCCTGTGGGATGTCTGTGCGAGGGAGCCGGGGTGGCACTCTGGACACCTCCTCCACCACATCTGGTGCCGGTACACTGGACGACCCTACCTAGTCCAGAGTGCGATGGGGTGGATGACCTATTGCAACCTTCCTCCTTGGCACTATCTTCCTCTCAGGAGGACCCACTGGTGAAATGGTGGGCAGGGTTGGGGTTGCCAAGCTGCTTGCGGCCACCGTCTCTCCCGCAGAATGGGTGGTATCACAGGCAGGAGCCCGCTTAGTGGCTGACAGAGGCGTGGTTTGCCCAAACGAGGCACGCTGCACCATCTACAAATGGTACAACTGTTGGTTCATCACACATAAGAGATCAAGGTAATTGGTACTAGCAACATATAATTCCAAAGAACAAAAGCAATGACACGACACTTATGCAAGTGCCCACAGAAACCTCCCCTAAACTGTGGGGATGCTCCCCCGCCAGGAGCACTTGGGGCCCCACCCATCACCCCGCTGCCGCGTCTGGGGACTTGGCCCTACGCCATGCTAGCCTCGCCCGTCCTGGTAGGGCACACCGGTGGAGTCGGCTACCTTGCCGCCTATCGATGCCCTGGAGACAAGGTTGCCCTGGCTAACGGCATCGCCACCCCGCGCGACGCAGGCGGTGGTGACGGTGGTGGGGATGTAGTTCCCCTGGCCTGCTCTAGTCGGATTGTTGAAGCAGATTCCCCCTAATAAGGGGGAGGAGGTGGTGGTACATTCCACGGTGACCTCCTAGTCGATGTCATCATCAGGGGCCTCAGTGTCCTCCCGTGTGAGGTGTCGACGCCTGACATTTCCTCTGGCACTCCCTCAACGTCATGAGGTCGTCAGAATCCGATGACTCCAGGGTGGCCAGGGCACCCCTCTTCTTGCTTCCTCTAGCTCCGCCGTCCAAGTTTAACTTGCCCCCAAATAGTAGAGTGGAGGGCCATTTCTTCTTGGCGGTGTGTCTGACATTAGCTGTTTGCCTGCTGCCTGGCACCTCGCCCGAGTAGCAGGGATTTCATCCTCTTCAGGGCTAGAGACATCCACTGCCTCCTGCCCTGCTCTGGCCTTGCTACGGTAACAGGCCTCCTCGGTCCTCCGCTGGTTGGCCTGCACCTCACCCTGAGGCCACAGCTCAACTGGGACAGTGGAGAAGAATATTGCTTGGTCCTGTCCAAGCAGTGTCTTGTTCGTTAGACCACAAGATGTTATATGCATTATAATCCAACAAACAATGTATAATGCAACAAAAAGAAATACTATTGACTTATGGTTGGTGGTTGGTTGGCTATGTCATAGGGGCGTGCGCGCTCCGCCGGATAGCTGATCTCTAGGCTGAACTTCTCAAAGAGAGAAGACATCCGCTGGTTCAATGCCTC
Source organism: Bothriochloa decipiens (assembly GCA_023333625.1). Lineage (NCBI taxonomy): Eukaryota > Viridiplantae > Streptophyta > Magnoliopsida > Poales > Poaceae > Bothriochloa > Bothriochloa decipiens. The sequence goes on from CM041645.1 coordinate 24,419,275, forward strand.
TGGCATCAGCTTCTCTCGAGTCTCTCGGGATGGGTCGCTCCATTCGGCAAAATCAAACAGGTGATTCTCCCATTCCTAGCACGATTGGATCCGATGCACCAACCATGTCTCGACTACCAAAGAACCATTGACATGCTCATTGTCAATCAACTGTAGCAACTCTCTCACCTGATACATCTCATCCGCAGAAGGTTTCTCTAAACACTTGGGGTTGATCTTCGGAACCTGATCCACATTGCAGGGCACCCTCCTCCCCTCCACATCTTGGCTCATATAAAACCAGCAGTTGAACCAGTTCTTCTGCACTGATTGATGGGAGAAGTCCAACCACTAACTCTTCATCCCATCGCGCAGACGCAGATAGTAGCCCCCTGCAATCTGGGACCCTAGTCTCCGGCCCTTTCTTCCTTAACAGGTAGAAATGGCAGAATAGATTGAAGTGGAGAGGGATGCCCAAGAAGCACTCACAGAATGCGATGATGATGGAGATAGAGAGGATGGAGTTCGGGTTGAGATTACAAATCAAAATCCCCTAGTGGATACATAGATCCCACAAGAACTCGTTCATGGGCTGCCCCAATCGTGCGTCACATAGTCCTCAAAGACCACTATTTCCCCATCCCAAGGTCGAGGCTCATCCTCACCTCACGGCTCGAGCCAGATGTCTAGTTACCGCACCGGTAATAGTCCCTCCTCGGTGGAGCGCCTGCAGTGACTCCTGCGTTGGGGTTGATTGCTGCCAATGCGGCCTAAATCCACCAGATCCAATCGGCTTCACCATGTTCTTAGCTCCTTTCTTCGCCATCTTTTTCAAGGGTATTGAGTCGACGGGTGAGCGGTGTGCGGTGGTGGTGTAGATTTTCTAGATCTGGCCAACTACCTTACACGGCGGCGGATGGAGCAGCGGCGGTGAACAGCGAGTGGCGGTGGTGGTTGCGAGGAAGTAGATGAGGCAGAGCGCTCAAGAAGTGGGAGATTGAGGAGTTGAGAAAAGAATGCGAATCAGGAATCGTCTCCTTCTGGCGGTGCCTGCTATTTATACTATTTAGATGATGTCCTTTTGACTTCTAGGGTTGGACCTTCTTGACTTGTGTAGACACAGCTTGGTGGGCCATCCTGGTCCCGAGTGCAGGTGTGGGCCAGGATATTTTATTCCTCGTGTGCATGATTGCGTATCCAAACCTGGTTTTGGGCATGAGTCTGGTAATCTTGGGATCTAGTCCCAGGGTTTCTTTATATACTTCTTTCCAAATTTGTTCTAGATTTTTATTCCTTAAAATCTAGGGATTGTTTTGTGGGTCAAATTTTTTATTTCCCATATTTAAGGACTGCATGGCAGTTTCCCACCCAGTGGTGCTTACAAACCACGGGTTCTCGGTGTCCTCGACCCGATGGAGCCTATGACCTATCTTGGGCACACCTAGGGACTGCGTGGCAGTTTCCCACCTAGTGGTGCTTACAAACCATGTGTTCTCAGTGTCCTCGACTCAATGGAGCCTGTGACCTGTCTCGGGCACACCTGGGGACTGCATGGCAGTTTCCCACCCAGTGGTGCCTATGAACCATGGATTCTCGGTGTCTTGACCTGATGGAGCCTGTGACCTATCTTAGGCACACCTAGGGACTGCATGGTAGTTTCCCACCCAGTGGTGCTTATGAACCACGGGTTCTTGGTGTCCTCAACCCGATCAAGCTTGTGACCTGTCCTAGGCACACATAGGGACTGCAAGTCAGTCAGAACATGTCTAGTCCTTTAGTACTGGTCATGACTAGTTGATGTTGTTTTTGACTTTTTCCTTAAAAAGCTCAATACAACATATCCTATCTTCTATCGAGCTTGGGGACTACATGGGCCCACGTCACCTCGTGGTGACTTGGGCTTATATTGCTCTTGGTTCTAGAATTTCCTATAGGGGTATTCAGCATTAACTACATCTAGCGTGTGTTTTATTTGACTTTTTCTTTCAAAAGCTCAATACAACATATTCTATCTTCTATCAAGCGTGGGGACTATGTGGGCCCATGTCACCTCATAGTGACTAGGGCCTATCTTCTATTCTTGGTTTGTTGCCCTTATTTCTATGGATATTTCATGTTAATATTTCAGTGATACTTCATTTCACATGTTAACATGGGCCCACATCTTAGGACGTGGAAAGAATTTTTCTTTTTCTTGGAACACCATGCATCTTTCGACATATCACCTTCCTTGACGGGAGTTGTGGTTGGGAGCAGACTTACGAACTGCTCGAGAGAAGCCTGGATGATGCTAACTGATCAGCATCAGTGCTGGTTGGGACCATGTGGTCTGCATCTTCGCTGCTTGGTGTTTCACTGCATGGTGTCATGTGGTCTGCATCTTCACTGCTCGGCGTCACATGGTCTGTATCTTCACTGCTCGACGTCATGTGGTCTACGTCTTCACTACTCAGCATAGGTCAAGACAATGACTTCCTCAAGATACATGGTGCTCAGGGACTAGCTATGGGGATATAGACCCCTTACACCCTCGCAGCTAGGCTTTGGGCTGCTCAGTCCAGACGGCCCAAATCAGAAGACAAAGGCTGGTCCATCATCCTCTTAGTCAGTGGGCCAGACAATAAGACTAAGCCCGTGGTCCACCACTGCCTAGGTTGGTGGGCCGCACGGGTGCTGAATGCTACTTGACATGCAAGGAGTCTTAGTCGGTTAGATCTGTTCGTGTTCTCCAAGGATACGGCACAATGTAACCGACCATAGGGAAACCCTAGATATGTAACCTTGTCCCCCGGCTATATAAGCTGGACAAGGACCCCCTAGAACGCATCTGAACTCATCTCATTGTACTTCGGTACTCATCAATACAGCAGTAGAGACGCAGGACGTAGGGTATTACGCTTTCGAGCGGCCTGAACCTGGATAAACCCTTGTTTGTCTTGGTTGTTTATCTTGTGTCTCACATCTAGATCATAGGTCTCAGTGTGCCCTCATCGTAAATCTACTACCTCGGGGTATCCCATGGTAGACTACTGAGGAGATATTATCGACAGGCACCTCAACGCCACTGCTGGTTGTGCATTTTTATCACTCATCGTCAACAACGCTATGGCATTGATTAACAAGATGGTGGAGAACCAAGCTTGGGGGGAAGAAAGAGCCCTAGCTAAACCACAAAAAGGCATGCATACCATAAAGGAGACAGATATGCTTGCCGCAAAAATAGACATCTTGCTTAAGAAGATTGACGAACATGCCATTGATACGTCTAGCACTGTCAATGCCATAGACATTCACATGATGTGCTAGGTCTATGGTAATGTTGGCCACTCGGGCAATGATTGCCCTAAGACCCATGAAGACGCCGCATACATCAACAATGGGTATTGCCAACAAGGAGGCAACAACGGCTGGAACAACCAATCACACCCTCTACTGCAAGGTAATTCGAACTACCAATTCAATTACAATTTGAATCAGCCTTCGTTGAAAGATCTTATTCTAGGCCAGGCGAAGATATATGAAAATCTTACTAAAAATTTGATTAATAATGATAAAATCTTGGAAAATATAAATACCAAGATAAAGGGTTTATCTTCTACTGTCAAGAACCAGCTGAGCTTTAATAAAATGAAAGAAACCTAGTTAGCTCAGATAGCTGCTGCTATACTCACTGATAACAGTTCAGGAAAGATCCCGGGGTAACCCGAGGTCTCGCTCGAATCTGTTAACATGATCTCAACTAGGCTTGGTAAACCTTCGTCATGGGGTATATCTGTTCTTGACAAAATGGGTGACCCCGGCCGTCCTACAATCACGATCACCATCGGCCCCAACATGATCGACAACGCCTATTGTGATCTTGGGCCCAACATCAACGTAATGTCAAAAGCGACATTCGATAAGATCCTAGGTGGGCCCTTGTCCCCCATGTCTTGTAGGTTGTAGATGGCAGATCAGTCTACCAGACGTCTCGAAGGGCTAGCCGAGGACATAATGGTAAGAATCAGGGACGAATACGTCCCTATTGACTTTGTTATTCTTGACATGGGCGATAGCATCGCACCTCCACTCATCCTGGGGAGGCCCTTCATGTACACCACCAAGGCAGCAATCTACACAAGAAAGGGAAGTATCACCCTTAATTTCAAAAACAAAGTCATAAACCTGCCTTTTAATGGTTACCAGAAAGGCAACCCAAGCCACCTGTTACTAACATGCAGGTATGGTAGGTCAAAGCAAGATTATGTTACCCTCTACCTCCAAGGTCAATAAGGATGGATGGGCTGATTATAAAGGGACAGTATCAAGATATGAAAAATGGTACCCCGAGAGGAGAGACTCCCCAAGAAAACTTTAGGAATCCGTTATAGGAAGGATGGAATATAGCTAACACTTGAAGAGTATTCACTGGCATGGTATAATTCATCCTGCCACAATGAATTCGTACTACCATGGTATAATACATGATTTGCATTAAGTGTGGGGTTAATGCTCAAGGGATTCTGGAAGTAGAAATCTAGCCAAGTGGCACAAACTTGATCCCCAGAATAAACAAGGAAAGAAAACAAAGCTGGAGCAAAAGAAAAAAGGCAACTCATCAGAAGACTAGAGAGCAAGAGATTATCATAACTCTCGCACAACAAAAGGAGACTCCAACCCGGACTGAGGAATAGAAAAGGAAGGGAATTTCTTCTTCCTAGAAGAAGAGGGAAGAGAGAAATAAAGCCATTCGTCAGAATACGATGGCAAAGAAGGAACAAAAGAACAAAATAGTCCTCCCAATTAAAGAAGAAAAGAAGTCCTTGTCCCATGATAAAAAGCAAAAACAGCAAAATGGGCTCCTTCGTAGAAAAAGGAAGAAAAGGGAAAAAAGTTCCTCAGAATAAGGGAGCTAAGTAGGAGGAGCTCCCTATACCATCAAAGAAAGTGTAGCATACCCAGAATAAAGGGAGCTAAGCAGGAGGAGCTCCCAATACCTTTGCAGAAAAAGAAGGAAGAAAAGGGTAAATATGTTTAGCTTATGGGAGTGGTGATTGATCCATCACATCCTTATAGGCTTTATAACGCAAACATGGTGTTTGAGTTATTCATTCTATTATGACCAAGCTAAGAATTCCTTAGCCTGATCATAGAGCTAAACATAACAAAAATATTTTCTTTCAAAATAAAATGAAATAAAAGTTGCCTTGTGTTTCTACCCTAGACCATGAGCTGTGAGCTAGCTTAGGGCAGGCCTCCACTCAGGTATCTGCATTGCATACTTCATTTTTTGTAATCTTTATTTTCTTTTTAGCATGTCTAAATTCCAGCAATCATGCATTTATATATATAAAAAAATTCTAAAAACAACAAAAATATTTATTCCTTTTTACATATGTGCTATGCAAATATCTAGTTCAACCCTTGCTGAGATGATGAATAGTTTCTCTGTCTTGTGTTTCATCTATACCCATGTTATAATCGAGCTTTCTCTAAGATTTGGGTTTACTAGCTAATAATGTCTTATCCTAAAAACTTGGACTAATGGGTTGCATATGCTTGATCTTGTCTAAGTTATTGTTTGATATGATATGGTGACATGGGCTGTGCTATGACTTTGTTCTGAGTGAAACTTGACATCCGGAGCTTTATTTTCAAAAATTCAAAAACAAAAATTTCTCAATGATTATGAAATACCTACCAAGGCCATATGACAAGTTTCAATTCTGCAAAAAACTTTAGTCATATGCTGCTTGCAGAATGTTGAGTTGGGTCAAATTGTTGTGACCTTAGTGAGATTATGGTCATATGCCCATGATTGAGATTCACATGCACCCACCAAATAAAGCCGACTCTCACACTGAGAGTTGTGCACAACATGCACCCTCCATCCACCAAAAATATGCTAACTCTTACCCTGAGAGTTGCACTCCATTTTTTGTCCACAAAATAAAAATGCCGACTCTTACACTGAGAGCTGCGTATTCCTCATGCAAAACTTTACTCCATGCATTCCCCAATCATTATATCTCTCTATTCAAAAATTCTTCATATGCCAATAAATAATATGGGCTATGCTAAAAAAAGAGAGAAAAGAAACCATGCCAAGGGGCATAAGAGAATAAGTGGGAAAGAAAATTCCAAAATACCCGCTCAAAAAAAAGAAAAAAATGATGATGATCTTATAGCCCGTATTTCTCCAATAGTTCCATTCCATCAAATATAAGAGAGTCATGATGCATGGAGTACCAAAAACATTTAGAATTAGGATTCCACCATCCTCATATTCCACACACTTGCATATCTCAATCAAAGTGTATGACTTGTATCTCCTTGTGGTTCCGTTTTTGACCCAGCAATATATGTGATGCAAGTATGCCCACCTTTATACTTGCCCAAAACTCCACTCTCATCCTTAGTGGTAGGATATATAAGGCAACACTACAATGCCTTTGGTGAGGTAATCATACACATTCACGATCAGGAGAATCATTTGAGGAACTTACTTCTCTTTGCAAAAACTTTCAAAACCTCTGGAAAAATGGTTGATCTTGGGATGAATGATAAGCAAATGCCTGTTGATCTGTTCTATCTTGTAATCGCCCAAGACCTAAAATTGCTAAAAAGCCCATCAGTTTCAAGATAATAATAGGGTGGATAGCATGTTAATTTATTCAAATGGAAGTTGAAAACTTTGTTATAACATTGGTAAATTTGAAATATGATCGACATCGCAGCAACTCCTGATCAACAACTCAAAGCCTAGCTTTGCTCGGGACGAGCAAAGGTTAAGGTTTGGGGATCTTGTTGGTTGTCCTTAATGGTTATTTTACACCACCAATTAAAAACCAAAAGGGGTGAATTATATATTTACATACACATATACATTTATTATTAACCCAATTCCACTTGTACTTGGAGAAATATTATTTTGTAGGAATATATATAAAAGTACAAGAATTGTATTCAGGAATGAACTTTCTAGAAAGGTGTAAAATCAAGAATTGGGAAGAAGTCCACTTTGGGGCCAAACTGGGCTGAGTGCACCACATGGGCACGGTCCAGGCCCACTCCACAACTGACCATCTAGGGTCGGCCAGGGAGAGGCACCAACCAGGAGCGCGCACCCTTGGCTTGGTGCGCGCCCAAGCCAGGTGGCCAACTGGGCCCAACCTTGGCATGGCGGTTCCTCCTTTCCATCTGAGGCTTAGGCGGTTGTGCACTTGACAAGATTGCCCCCGAACCGCCTTCAGCAACCTATAAGAAGAGGAGGAGAGCACACCCCTACACACACCATTTGGAGCACTCTACCTCTCTCTACATTTGTTCTTTAGCTTAGTAGTAGTTGTTGGAGCAAGGTTAGAAGCTAGCAAGAAGGGCTTGTCTCCTGGGAAGCAAAGCTACTCTTGGTAATATCTCTACGGAGAGTTCTTCCCTATTTATGTTCTCTACTCTTATATACATTTTCACATGTGAACTAGAGTATAGTCCAGAGCTTGATATATTCGATGACTATGAACTAGACTATAGTCCATATGAGAATTGTTCATCATGTTCATACATGTTCTTCATCGTTCATATGATATGCAAGAACAGTGATGATGATAGGAATAGGGTAACAGCTCGATGTTCCTTCGGGTTTGCCTATGTCCTAGCTCATCCATCCGTAGGGTGGGAGTCCTAGGGGATGTAGGTAGTTCGCTAGTATGCAGGCATGGTGTCTGGATACGAGGGGGCTATCGGATATGACTGCATGCCATGGTTGAGGGGTAGGCGGCGGGAAGTGACCTAGTCATGTCCGTCCTTCGTAATCTCCCATGTTTGTATGTCATGTAGGAGTTCGTAAACGTCCCCATCGGCTGACAGATCAACTGCCGGGATCTCCCTGTTGCCTTAGACCCTGACTTGTTACCTGATCTATATATCATGTGACTTAACTATTTAATGCATATGTATAAGATGCGCCTGCTCCATGTAGTTGTTCTTTTATTCTTTCATTCGTTTATTATTTATTTTCTATTTATCCTTATGGTAGATCCAAGTGTGTGTCCACTATCTATCCAAACGATTATCGTGTACCCTTGCATAGCAATTGGCCTCACTTCAATGATATGAAGTCATAACATTTCTATGCTAGAGGTACCTGTACCTACCTTCCTTTAGGAAAATATAAATAACGATACCCTAATAATACTTTCGGGTGAAATGCTACAATAATAGATCCATGCGCTTGCAAATATTTCTAAAAGGTTAAGATCTATCACATGGTAATCCTTATGTTGTTGCTAGAGAATTAATTAGTGATGATATTAAGACCTGCCTACAAAAGGCGTTTCTGGCGTGATCGCTGGAGATGGGTTCCCTACCTGTCTTTTGGTGTTTGCACTAAGAAACGCCAATAAGCATTTCGGGCACCGTTGCTAGGGAAGGCATTGGTATAGTTAACTCTAGCATGAGAAAGAAAAGGAAACATATATATGACTTCATTAGAAATGGCTATTGGCTATGCAGCTAACTTTTATGTTTTCTCCTGTTGTGGATGAAAACAGGATAGTGTATGACTAGTTTCTGCCTGCCAAAAACTTCATCAACAATTTGGAGGCACTTATAAGGAAGAACCAGTCTTGTGCCGCTTCTTCTCTTGCCACTCTGTCGATAGAATAACAAGTCACCGCCGCACCTTCCGCGCTAAGCGAGATGGCCCAGAAGTCACTCCGCGAGTTCTCCACCCCGGCTGTTGCCAACGTGCCCATTAGGCCCGCTGTCAACATTGGGGACAAGAACTTTGAACTTCGGACCGGGCTCATCACTATGGTGCAGGAAAGCCCATTTTTGGGCTGCCCAACAAGGATGCCAATGCTCATCTATAGCATTTCCTAGAGCTGTGTGACATGATTGTTATTAAGGACGTCGCACCTGACGCCATCAAGCTCCGTCTGTTTCCCTTCTCAAAACAATGGCTCTACAAGGGCAAAGAAGCTGTCGATACGTGGAGCAAATGCTCCACAGCATTCCTCGCTAAATTCTTCCCCATGGGAAAACCAATGCCCTACGGGGAAGAATCATCAACTTCCAACAGAATTTGATGGAACCCATACCGAAAGCGTAGGAAAGGCTACAAGAGTACATCCAGGCTTGCCCCACCATGGCATGGAGAACTGGCTGGTGCTCTAGAACTTCTACAATGGGTTAACACCCATGTCGAAGGGGCACCGTGACACCACTGCTAGTGGCGCGTTCTTCTCACTCACCGTCGAAAGCGCTACGGTGCTAATCAATATGATGGTGGAGAACCAAGCTTGGGGGGAAGATAGAATCCCCGCTAAAGCACAAAAGGGCATGCATACCATAAAGGAGAAGGATATGCTTGCTGCAAAAATAGACCTCTTGCTCAGATGATTGATGAAAGTGCCATCAGAGATACTTCCAGCACCATCAACGCCATAGACACTCGCATGACGTGTGTCGGGTACCTAAATAAGGGGTACCCTTAACCCTCGACTAAGCAAACCAACCCTAGCATTAACAAACCCAAAACCATCATCATTACTCCCTAGCCTAAAACACATGAGGTATCAAGCTCAAGTGTCAAGTTACGCTAGGTCGGCCCATGAATGGATCTCAACGGCCCAAGCTGCCATTCGCTCGACAAAAACTTCTCGGCTCGAGGCAGTAAGCTCGAGGGTATGACCAGCCCCCACGAGTGATGGAAGATCATGCGGGCAAACGACCAGCCCTCGAGTATGGCATTCCCCTCAATTACCTACCCTCTGTACAATTCCAAGAGCATTTAATGTATTTCACCTACTCCCGCCTAACCTCATGGCTACAGCCACGGTAATAGTGGGCAGTACACCGGTCAAATCCACCCTTTACCATCCATACTGTGAAATTGGCAGATCGTACCATACTGTATGACCATACCACAAACTGTGCCCCATTCAGTGCCCTCTCGGGACGCATTCATCAACACAAATGCTGTATTTCCTAGGGCTTGGTCTTATCCATTTGGGTCCCGACCTCCTCGACTACTTTCGGCCCCTTGACACCCCTTGAGCAAGACTTTAGCACCATCACTCAGTGCTCCAACCACTCCCAACGTGACAGCTACAGGGATTTGCACGCCCGTGCATAGGCACCGGTCTTTCACCGGCCATCTACAGCATCATCACATGCATGAGAAGGACGGCCATCGTCTCCAAGCACGTCGCTACAGGGTGAGTCACGCCCGTGCAGCCTCTAAAGCAATGGTGACTTGATCGGCATCTCCTTTGATGTCATAACCTACGTTAGCCCTATCGGTGCTCTTCCCGGGGCTTTCTGTACACCCATGTCCCTCCTTGGCCTATAAAAGGAGGCGCAGGGCTAGTTTAGGATAGGGGAAGGATAGCCAGAGCCCGCACTGCTTAAGTCCTAGCTCACCTCAATCGCTCGCTTGTATTCGCCCCTGTACAAGCACTTCGGTGCAAGATAATACAAACTCTCCCCCCGCTGGACGTAGGGCCTTCTATTGCCCGAACAAGGATAAACCTCGTGTGTTCTTCTTGCATCACCATCCAAATTAGGGAGCATGCAATACAAATTCACTCATTGGTGCTCGGCCCCCGGGGTCGAAACACTGATAGTTGGCACACCAGGTAGAGGGATCTGTGTGTCATTGATGATTTCCTGCCATTCTTCCAGATGGCAGACTTAGCTTCGCCGCTTCCGCAAGCCATGGTGATCTGGTTTGAGAGCCTGGAGTTCATGTCACTCGACCACGGCTATGACATGGTCCTACTCTCGGTCAGAGATCCGAGCGGAGGCTGCAAGGAGCCCCACGCTCAGGAGGGGCTGCACGCTGGTCTTGCCACCATGCCTCCGCGCCCAGGAGGGGGCGGAACCGGCGCCACCGTTGTCATCAGCCCACATCCGAGTCGACGTCTTCTACGTTTCTTCCATCCCTGGTGGGCAGCATAGGGCCCTTGGTTAGGGACTTGTCTGATCCACGCCTGGGAATGGAAAACGAGCCAGCAGGGCTCTATGGAGACCCTGACTTCACCTTCGTGATGCGTTCGTCAGGAGAGCTTGGCGGAGTTCCCCCGATGGGTGCAGCTTCGTCACCGCCCAACCTGCTGTCACACAGACTCTTTAGGGCTCGCCACCAGTTCCCATTTGGTCTGGACAACACTGCCAAGACATACTCTGCCGTGATGTGCTCTAGTATGAGTGCGCATAAGCACTGCCCAGGGGTTCTCTTGCACGCTACCACGGACCTGGCAACGGTCTTGCCGGCCTCTGAGGACCTTGGCTTCTCATAGGCACCTGGCCCAAGGCAGTGCACCCTTGGTACGATACAACGTCAGCAGGAGGAGGAGCGGCGCGGGAAGTTCCCATATTCTACTCCAGCAGCCCTGACTCTGACTTCGACCACTACGACCCCACCTGCGAGTGTTTCCATATCGAATGCGAAGTCACATTGAGCGACGACACCATTGACCCAATGGCTACGGCAGCAGCTGCGGCCACAGTAGGAGGGGCCCTTGTCATGGCAGACCCAGAGGAGCAGCCGCCAGCTGCGCCCGAAGACATATGCCTACATCAGGATGACCTAGATGCTCAGCTCGCACAAGTTTGGGAGATGCAAGGCAAGCACAACGAGGATCAGGAGCACCTGCGCCGGCTCGAGTGGACCCTCAAACAGGGGTGCCATGCCCTGCCCGACGGAAGGTCTGGAGCTAGAACCCGAGAGGTCAACCGACAGATCATTGAAGACGGGGGACCTGAGCACCCTGTCGTTAACCGTTTTCCCTGAGCCAGTCAGAACATCATCGCAGCTACCATGCTTCTTCGGAACATGCCCATGCCATTGAACCCTCAAGCTTGGCAGATACGGGACGAGGTCGAGGGCCTCCTCAAAGTCACGCCCGCACAGCAGGCTAAGAGCTCGGCCTCAAGGTGTCAAGGGGTGGCCTTGGAACAACATGTTGAGCCCCCACAATGAGAGGGAGGTCTCAGTTCACCAGGAAGCTACCCCCCGAGCAAAGAAGGCGACCCCCATGTGAGACCACATCATCGACAACCGCGAGCCCCAAGACGTGCGCTATGACATCATGAAGAACCGATAGCGCAAGAGCTGGCACGCAGAGGATCAAGGCTACAACGCTCATCGAGGGGGATGCTATGACAACTATGAGGACCATTGGGCCCCTAAGCCGCTGGGCCCTCGAGTCTTCAGCAGGGCAATTCGCAACACGCCGCTGCCGAGCCCCTTCTGACCCCCATGAGCATCATCAAATACAAAGGCGAAACCAAGCCAGAGCTCTAGCTGGCCGACTTACGACTCACCTGCCAGTTGGGTGGGCCATGCGACGACCACGCCATCATCCGCCAACTCTCCCTGTTCCTCTCCAACACCACATGAAGATGGCTAGAGGAGCTCCCCCCGGGTCAGATCCATAGCTGGGCCGACCTGGTGCGGGTCTTTGAGGGAAACTTCAAGGGGACCTACGTGCACCCTGGCAACTCTTGGGACCTCCACAACTATAAGCAGCAGCCCAGGAAGTCCCTCTGTGACTTTGCCCGATGCTTTTCCAAGCAATGCACCAAGCTCCCGTACATCCCTGACCATAACGTCATCTTGGCATTCGTCTTAGGTACCACCTACAAGGATTTGGTACAGGAGCTAGGACATAATTGCCCCAGGACCATCGATGAGCTGATGGACGTCACTGAAAACTACGCAGCCGGCGAGGAAGTGGTCGGAGCCTTTTTTGGTAGCGAGAAGGACAAGGGGAAGGCGTAGGTGGATGACGGCCAGGGTATGAGCAAGGGCCCCAAGAAATGCAACAAGAAGAAGAAGACCCAGCAGGGCAAGCGCAAGGTTGCGGATGATGATGTCGTCACTGCAGTCGAGCTCAAGAAGCCTCGAGGTCCCCCTGAGGGGGCCGTGTTTGACAAGAGCCCTGCCCTTACCACAAGGGAGGGGCTAATCATAACCTTGAGGACTGCCGCATGCTCAGGAACTACTACGAGAGTGTGGGCATCAAGAAGGATGACCAGAAGAAGGACAAAGGTGGTGACAAGGAAGACGATAAATTCCCTGAGGTCTTTGACTGCTACATGATCTACGAAGGCCCCTCGACCCAACTCATGTCTCGACAACGCAAGAGGGAGCGGTGAGAGGTCTTCTCTGTCTGAATCACTACACCATAGTACCTCGACTGGTTCGATGCGCCCATCACATTCGACTGTGATGACCATCCAGATCGCGTCATCAATCCCGAAGTCTACCCGCTCATCATCGACCCAATCATCGTCAACACCTGCATTTCCAAGGTGCTCATGGATGGGGGCAGCAGCCTTAACATCATCTACACCGAGACCCTCGACCTCCTGGGGGTCAAGAGATCACAGCTTTAGCCTAGCACCGGGGGCTTCCATGGAGTCGTGCCTAGGAAGAAGGCCTTGCCTATCGGTCATGTTGACCTCCCCGTCTGCTTTGACACACCCTCGAATTTCAGGAAGGAGATCCTCACCTTCGAAGTAGTCAGGTTCCATGGCATGTACCACGCCATCATCGGTCGACCTGGCTATGCGCAGTTCATGGCAATCCCCAACTACACGTATCTCAAGCTCAAGATGCCGAGACACAAGGGCATCAACACCATCGGTTCCTCCTATGAGCACGCATACGACTGTGACGTTGAGTGCATCGAGAATGGAGAGGCTGTTGAGGAGTCAACCAGGCTAGCCTTGACCCTCGATGGCCTCACCACTGAGGCCCCTAACTCCAAGCATCATGCAAGCAGCTTCGAGCCCGCACAAGATACCAAGAAGATCCTCCTCGACCCGAGCAGCTCCGACGGGAAAGCACTGATGATCAGTGCCACCCTCAACAACAAATAGGAAGCAGTGCTCGTCAACTTTCTCTGTGCGAATGCCAAATGTTTGCATGGAGTCCCTTAGAAATGCCAGGCATACCAAGGGAAGTCGCGAAGCACGCCTTGGAGATCCGGGCCGGGTCCAGACCGATGAAGCAACGCTTGTGCCGCTTCTATGAGGAGAAGCGTAGGATCATCGGTGAGGAAGTTCACTAGCTTTTGGTGGTCGGGTTCATCAAAGAGGTTCATCATCCTGAGTGGTTAGCTAACCTTGTATGAGTTAATAAAAAGAATGGAAAAATGAGGATGTGTGTTGGTTATACTAGTTTGAATAAAGCATGTCCTAAAGTTCTGTTTCCTTTACCATGTATCGATCAAATTGTTGATTCAACTGCGGCATGTGAGACCCTCTCATTCCTTGATGCTTATTCCAGTTACCATCAAATCAGGATGAAGGAGTTTGACCAGCTCATGACCTCCTTTATCACCCGTTTTGGCATGTATTGTTATGTCACAATGCCCTTCAACATTTAAAACACCGGGGCAATGAACCAGCGATGCATGCTCCATGTTTTTGGCAAATATATAGGGATGACAGTCGAGGCCTACGTCGACAACATCATAGTCAAATCTAAGAAGGTCGACAACCTCATCGATAACCTCAAGATCGTGTTCGGGTGCCTTCGGGCCAAGAATATCAAGCCCAACCCTGAGAAGTGTCTCTTTGGCGTGCCTCGAGGCATGCTCTTAGGATACATCATCTGTCAGCATGGTGTCAAGGCCAACCTCGAGAAAGTCATGGCGACACCAAGATGGGGCCGATTCGAGACCTGAAGGGCATACAGAAGGTCATGGGCTACCTCGCGGCCCTTAGCCGCTTCATCTCGCGTCTGGGAGAAAAGGCCCTGCCACTGTATCGTCTTCTGAAGAAATCCGAGCACTTCACATGGACCGCCGAGACCGAGGAGGCCCTCGCTAAACTCAAAGTATGCTGACCTTCCTTCCGATTCTTGTATCTCTTAAACCTGCCATGCCACCCAATCCAGTCGAGCCTTTTTCCTCTATATTGCTGCAACCACCCAGGTGGTCAGCGCAGCCATAGTGGTCGAGAGGAAGAAGGAAGGACACTCCCTGCCCATCGAATGGCCAGTTTAATTTGTCAGCGAGGTACTCCCAAAAACAATGGTTCACTACCGACAAGTCTAGAAGCTAGTCTACGCCATTGTGCTCACACACCGCAAGCTCTAGCATTACTTCCTCTGTCACCCGATAACCATGGTTTCATCTTTTCCCCTCGGAGAGATTATCCAAAACTGGGAGGCCACGGGAAGGATCACTAAGTGGTCGGTCAAGCTCATGGGTGAGACCCTAACTTATGCGCCGTGCAAGGCCATCATGTCTCATGTGCTGGCGGACTTCATCGCCGAATGGACCGACACCCAACTTCCACCAACATAGATTCAAGCCGAGCTATGGTCGATGTACTTCAATGGGTCGCTCATGAAGATAGGAGTAGGAGCGGGCTTGCTCTTCATCTCACCTCTCAGAGTCCATATGCGCTACATCATCCGCATCCACTTTGCCACCTCCAACAATGTCATAGAGTATGAGGCCCTCATCAATGGTCTGTGCATCACAATCGAGCTAGGGGTTCAATGCCTTGACATTCGAGGTGACTCACAACTCATCATCAACCAAGTAATGAAAGCCTCAAGCTGCCATGACCCCAAGATGGAAGCCTACTGCAATAAGGTACATCAGTTGGAGAACAAGTTCCATGGCCTTGAGCTCAACCACATCACTCGATATTACAACAAAGCTATAGATGAGCTCACCCAAATCATGTCTACTCATGGCACCATCCCACCTGATGTGTTTTCAAGGGACCTCTTCGAGCCCTCTGTTGACTTAGGCTCGAAGGCTAGCATCATGTCATCAACACTTGACCCCCCACCCTCGAACAAGGCCACCTCGACCAGGACCGAGGTCATGGCGATCGAGGGGTCACCTCCACCATCAAGCCCACCACCAGACTGGCGCGTTCCCCTCCTTGACTGCCTTATTCGAGGGGAGCTCCCAGAAGACTGAACCGAGGCTCGATGGATTGCTCGACGGGCCAAGTCCTATGTCATCTACGGCGATGACAAGGAACTCTACTGACGAAGCCCGTCAGGGATCCTCTAGCATTGTATCACCATCGAGGAAGGCAGGAAGCTCCTTGAGGACATACACTCAGGGGCTTGCGGCCATCACGCCGCCACAAGGGCCCTCATCGGCAACGCCTTCCGGCAAGGTTTCTACTAGCCGACCGCCATCTCTGACACCATCAACCTTGTTCCCTCATGCAAGGGGTGCTAATTCTACACCAAGCGAATGCACCTACCCGTCCACACTCTGCAAATGATCCCCATCACGTGGCCTTTCACCGTTTGGGGGCTCAACCTCATCAGGCCTCTGAAGAAGACAACCGAGGGCTTTACACACTTGCTGGTAGCAGTTGAAAAGTTCACCAAGTGGGTCAAGGCTTGGCCCGTTACCAACATCTACTCTAAGCAAGCAGTCTTATTCTTCACCGACATCATCCACTGCTTTGGGGTCCCCAATTTCATCATCACCGACAACGGCACGCAATTCACTAGCAAGAAGTTCTTGGACTTCTGTGACCACAATCATATTCATGTGAATTGGTCCACAGTCACTCATCCTTGAACCAATGGCCAGGTCGAGCGCACCAATGGCATGATCCTTCAAGGCCTCAAGCCAAGAATCTACAACCAGTTGAAGAAGTATGGCAAGAAGTGGGCTGCCAAGCTACCCTCAGTCCTATGGAGCTTAAGGATAATGCCAAGTCGAGCCACGGGGTTCACTCCATTCTTCATGGTCTATGGGTCTGAGGACGTCCTCCCCACCGACCTCGAGTATGAGTCCCCTCAACTTAAGGCCTACAACGAATAGACGAACGGGGAGGCCCTCGCGAATGCCGTCGACCTGCTCGAGGAGGCTCGAGATATGGCCCTCCTCCATTCCACAAGGTACCAGTAGAAGCTTCAACACTGCCACGACAAACACGTGTGCAAGAGGGATCTCCAAGTTGGCGATCTCGTCCTCCGTCGACGACAAAGCAACAAGGGGCGCCACAAGCTGACACCGCCATGGGAAGGCCCATACACCATGGCTAAGGTGCTAAAACCTGGAACATACAAGCTATCGAACGACAAAGGCAAACCTTCACCAACACTTGGAACATTGAACAGCTACATCGCTTCTACCCCTAGCGCCTCGAGGCCTTGTACATTTCTCGTATTTTGTACAACTATGACATCATGAGTGAATAAATGAAAAATGGCTTCGATTCAGCATTCTTTCTTATTTGTTCATGTAAGGTAACCTCGACTCTGCTCCCTCAAAGTCAAGCCTCCCTCGGGGGCTACAAAGGGGAACCCCCGAAGTCCTCAAAAAACTCGCATGTTTTTTCAAAACTCAATGTCTATTCTTTCTTACGCACCTCGATATGTGTCGTCACTTAGCTGAAAATGCCATGAGTGTCCCGAGGGTTGAGAGCTGTAACACCCATGGTGTTAAGCATGCATTATCTTGCATATTATGAGCATAATCATCTTTTTGCATAGTCATTGTTTACATGAAATGATAAAATGAAATATGTGCTTGCTTTGATTTGAGCTAGAGCTATGTGATAAGTTGCTTGTTTGGGGCTGAGTGTTAAATGAAGTTTGTAGAGAAAATTATTTGGAGCAAAACTTATTTTTGGAGCATTTCATGAAAAGGCTTGAAAGTGGGTCAAAAATGTCAAAAACAGTTTATAAAAATGTTTTTATTTTAATTTTAAATGGATTTTAAATTCCCATTTTTGAATTTCAAATTCTATGCAGAATTAGGCTTTGATGTTTAAAAGTGAAATGTTCTACTCTTTGAGAGAAACATTTCATCTTTTAAAAGTTTCTTCAAATTTGGCTTAATTTTTAAAATATGGAGTAAATCAGTTCTGCACGTTGGCGAAGTGGGACCCACCCGTCGGCCTCCTTTTTCCCTCTCTTCTTCTTCCTCGCGCCGACGGTGTCCGTGCCGACGCCAGCCGCGTGGTGTCCGTACGCCGGGTGATGCCGCTGCCTGCTGTTTGGCCTCCCCATCCGAGCGCCGCTCGCCCCTCACTCGGCCTGGCCCCACCGCTCGCCCACGCGTCCCTCCCCGCGGTCCCGCATCGCCTGCCCGCGCGCCACGCGCATGCCAAAGCCCGACGCCATGGCCCAGCCCTCCGGCCGTTGGCTCACTTCAATGCATCCCGACCACGCCTCTCGCGTTCACTCTCCACCCACCACCACCAGATGCCCCCTCCTTGCCTCATTTCCCTTCGCCAGAGCTCGAGCGAGCTCGAAGCCGCCATTGCCACCGCCCAAAGCTCGCATCATCACCGCACCTCACAGCCCTGCCATTTTCTTCCCAGAGCTCGCCAGTAGCTCCGCCGTGGTGCGAGGCACACCATGCGCACACTCCCTGCCCCAATGACCTAAGGTAGAGGTCGAATCGACCATTTCCCCCTTCGCCGGCCATGGCCGCCTCAACCGCCGTGCGGTCCGCCATGACCAGCAACCCCTTTCTTCCTCCTTTATCTTGCGCATCATGGTCGCTTGCATGAGTAGAACAGGTTGGTGTAGTTTATGGGATCGATTAGGGTTAGGGTTCATCGGATTTTGGCCGACCGCCATCGCGGGTCGCGCCGCCGCTCGCCGGCATACATCACCGTCGTCATTCTAGCCAACATCTCTTCATGTTTTCTGGTTAATCCGGTAGGCTAGTCCTTGCGACCCGCCGTGGCCCGTGGTGGCCGACGCGCCACCGTCCGCCGTCGCGCATGGCCGTCGATCAAAACCGCACTAATAGTCTTCATCTTGTACACCGTTGGGTTCGCAAACGTTGAGTTAGGTCGAATGGTGGCCGTAGTTTGGCCGGAGACCTCGCCGCCGGCGAGATTGCCGACCACCGGCGACCTTTCCCCTTGGCGTGGACCGTGTGCGTCATTTATGTTCTTTTTTGGACTTAAGTGCAAAACTACCAGACAGAGAGAGTTTCTTTTTTGGGCTCGGTTAATTACTGTGAAGTCCAGGGTTCCCGGTGCAAAACTGTTTTCTATTTCATTTTAAAGAATCTGTTTTCCAGATTTTTGGTAAAAGCTTTGAAAAATCATATCTCACTCATTTTTGTCCAAATGAGTTGGTTCAACTTGCAGTATTTTTCTTATGAGTAGATCTATGCATGAAAAATGTAAAATGTTATTTTTGTGATACTTTTCTGTATAGATTTATTTACCCCTATTAAATGCCTTTATCTTAGAAAATGCATAAGTAATTCTCTGTTGCTCAGAAAAATATGAATCCAAGTTTGTTAGTCTTCTTATGTCATGCTCTATCTGTGAAAAATGTTAAAAGGCTATGTCATGTGTAAATATTGTCCTGTTTAATTGTGGTGCTTTTTTCATAATAAATAATATATAAGTGATTTATGCATGAAACTTTTTGGAGAGTGTTTTGATGCTAATCTAGAGCTAAGAATGTTCTGATATCTGTTGCTTGACATTTTCCTATGTACAAAGTATTTTATGCCTATTAAATTATGCGGCCTTGTCATGTTTGTGTAGGATAACATACTTACTATTTTGACCTAAAAATTTTATGGTAGTCTACATTAGGCATGCTTAAGCTTCTGTAATTTTTAAAGAATTTTCTGAGTAATCTAAAGTCATGTTGCAATTCTGCCATGATTTCTTTTAATAATTAATAATGCTTCAAGTCATTATTTCATGTGTATAATAATGCTTTTTCTGATATTTGTGCTAGGTGAAATCTGCTATTGGTTTTGGTTCAGTAGAGGGTAGTGTGAAAAACATTTATCGTTTATAATTCCTTTTAATGTGTAAGTAAATTGTAATGTGAGGCTTGTATAAGATTTGATTATAGAAGAGAATGCAGATGACATATGCTTATCATACATGTTTTAAAATCTTGTTAATTATCTTCGACTGAGCATTTATTCATATCAGCATGTACCTTTGTATTACTTTATATTCGTGGTATTCATACGCACCATGCATCATACAGGATCGTCAGAGCTTGAAATGGTAGTTCTCGGAGTACAAGGAGAGGAAGGCCAGCAGGAAGCCTTGGTGCAGGGAATAGCAGCAGAAGAGGATCCTGAGTGTCCCAACCATCAGCCAAGCTCTTTCCTGAAAGGCAAGCCCCAGAGCATTCTCCCTGTGGTTTGCAAAATATCTAACTTGAGTCCTTTACTTGTTTGATGCATTAAGTTGTAGGCGCTATTTTATACCATTGTTGCATTAATTATATTCCTTGCCCACTTGATATAATTCTACCCTATTAGGTTCAGGTGCGATTATCTGCTTAGCCTTGCTTAACTAGATTGGTAGAAGTCGGGTGATTTCCTGTCATCCGCGAGTTATAGGTGGTGACTCAGAATGGTTGAATACATTGTTATCTTGGATAACCATGTAGAGATAATAAATCAAGACTAGGCAGGATTGGTGTTGGGACTGAACTAGAGGTTCGGTGAGGTTATCCCATCTATGTCGAACTAGGACCCCGTCCGTTGTACGTCCTCAAGTCATATTGAACGCATGCCTCACATTTAGCTGGAAGGATAAGTCATTCCGACCATGAAGCCTGGGTTTGGTTTAGGCTGGGAGTCAACCTGCTGTACGCATCATATTGGAGAAGATGGGGGATCACGGGTTACATGGAGAGTAAGTCTGAGGTCAAGGTCGCCCTGAATAAGGCAGCTGGGCAGTTCCCAGATACGATGGTACCTGTTGATCCTGTGATTTTCTGAATCAAATTTTTGGTGATCAGTAGCTCACTTTAGCGGGTGAGTGTGGTTTTGTGAGGAATACCGCACCAGCTAGTTAGTAATCGATTATAATCGCCATCGTTCCTAGACAGTGAACACTTGACTTGAGCAACGGCATCGTAGTAATAACTTGAATAAAGAGGTGAGATGGTTGGGCCGTGATGTTGAAAGGCACTCAACCGGAATTGGTTAGTATTCTTGTTGAATAATTATTACCATGCTTGTTTAGTACAGGTGCTAATTTAGCATGATAAGGTTAATCAAATTAAAATACAATGCTAGAAGGTTATGATCAAATCTTTCTTTAATGCAAGCTTTTCCGCAACTTATGAGTCGGCTATCCTACTTATCCAGCCTTGCATACCCCTTGGAGTCAATTTATTTTTAGTTTATGACAGGTAAGTCTAGCTGAGTACATTCTCATACTTAGGGTTTTATTTTCCATGTTACAGATGGTGAGATGTTTTATGGCTACTGTCAGCACTGTTTCTATCCCGCTATGGGCGATGACTAGACCTTGGGCATGGTCATCCTACTCTACCTTATGCTTTTGCTGGATATTGATTGAGGACTTGGCACTGTATTTGAACTAAGTGTGTGTGTGGATTTGAACTAAATCGCTTCCATTTTATTTCGAATTTGAACTTGGGTTGTAGTAACTTATTTCGAACTCCGATGTTTTAAACTATGTGCGAATTATGTATGTTGTGAATGGTGACTGCTAAACTTATTACGATCTTGGCTATGCCGGAAAGTTGGAAATCCTTCAAGATTTCAGGAATGACTACTAGGTTTATTAGGTCTCAATCATGTACTTTACTATCTTAATGGTGAATTATGTGCTTGTGCTCTAATAAATTGGTCAGTTCTGTGACAAGGGCTGTTGAGCCGGGTGCTCGCCTACGCTTCTGCGCTATGGTACCTCCACTCACTCTCCACCTTCGAGGGACATGACCGTGCATCAAGTTTACTAAGTAAAAACACAATCAGGGCATGCAAGAAAGAAAAGGACTTAAAATATGTGAAATATATACATGCATAATGTTTCAAGGCCACCAGGGCCACATTATCATGATTCACAAAAACTAATCTATTACATGGGCCTCCTTGCCTAGATCTAGCTCATAGGCCTTTGTTCCCATCATCGCCACAACCCTCATCGCCGATGCCTTCTTCACCTTCGAAAGAAAGGACCTCGGGCTCAAATAGTAGCTTCTCACTCGGCTCCTCGGCAGCATCGATCAAGCCCCGGCACCTCTCATCGTTCTCGGCTTCTGTCTTAATAAGGTCAGAGATGAAGCCATGGGAGATGATGTCCATGTCATACGTGAAGCCAGAAAAGACGACTACCATTGCCTACTTCACACCAATATAGAGTGCGTCTCGGACGTGATCCCTCATGGTGGCCCCAAGGTAGTACAGCTGGTCGACGAAAGTGGCCCCGCGCACCTCTTCCCCAGCCTCCTCCGCTGTCTTGACCCCCAGGATTTGCAAAGACCATTGATCGTGGTGCAGAGCCTGTCGGTCAATGTCGCCTCGGCCAAAAGGCCCTCCTGAAGCTCCTTCGAAGCCGTATGGATAGAGAGTAGTTCGGCCTTGAGACCTAGTAGGCAGAATGGGAGTCAATAGAGGTAGGTGGAGACAAGAAGCTTAGAGCTAGAAAAGAGAACTCACTAGTGCAGTGGGTGTCGAGGGCCGCGCGTGCGTCCACTGTATCGTCGCACATATTCTGGGCCTCCTTGAAAGTGCAGACTGCCTCCATCTTCTTGAGCCACGGGTCCTCGATCGTCCTGCCAGCCAGAGTGATAGACCCCTCCTTCTCTTAAACGGCCACCTTCAGCTCAACAACTTTGGCAGCAAGGGCATCGGTTCGATGTTTCTCTGACCCAGCCAAGATGCTGAGGGCGTCACAGGCCTCCAAGACTTGAGCAACGTCGGTTTTGAGCCCCTTGATTTGCTCTACGGCGTCTTTGGCTTCCCCCTCGAGCGAATTTACGCGCTCAAGGGCCAACTATGCCTCCTCGAGGGCTTCATCCTTGGACAAAGCGGTTTCTTCTTTAGTCTTCCGGGCCTCCTCCTCCGCCACGGCATTGTCCTCCTTGGCTCGAGCCGCCTCCACTTGAGCCATGTCAGTGTCCTCTCTGGCCTTGGCAGCCTCCTTCTTCACCTTCTTTGCCTCCTCTTTAGCCTGGGCCACCCCATCCTGGGAAGACTGCCGGCCTCGAGTTGGCGCTGCACTTCCTCCCGCCCGTCATGCATCATGTGGAGGAACTCAGACTTCACATAAGAGCACCTCCTCAGGTTCTAAGGACAAGGAGCAAGAAACCAGGCATCAAATCAAGAAGTTATCCAAGCTCAACACACTCAGAGAAACACTTACCAAAAAAACCCGGCCCAGATCCTCGGCGGTGACATCAACGGACAGCTTCAGAGCATGGGCCATCCATGCCCGATACTCTGCATCCTCCAAGTGGTTTATCTCCACCACATCATCCATCCAGATCACTGGGGTGCTGGGCTCTAGCAGATTTTGGAGCAGGAGGCCCTCCCTACACCAAGAAGGGAGAGCCGCCTCGACCCTCTCTCACACCGATGACCTGATGCGCTCCACCGCGTCAGGCGAACTGCTGTAACGGGCCAGATCGGCCAAGGCGGGGAACGATGGCTCGACCCTCGCTCTGGCCACCAACAACTCGGCCCCGCCGCTCACCTGCCCCGCCAGGGAAAAAGAGCCAGGGTTAGACCAGCCGGGGCTATGAGGGGCACCCCGAGCGACTGCATCTCCGACAAGAAGAAGGGCATCTCCCTCCTCGCGCCGATGCGATAGCCGCGGGCTCTCAATAGCCACCTCCCCGAGCTGCTCCCGCGGTGCCAGCAGAACCATCGACACCTCCTGCGCCATGCTCTGCTACAACGGCTGTTGGCTTGAGGCTGTTGCGGTGTCCCCCTACTACTAAGGGAGGCTAGAGATCGCCAGCTCCTCCAGTGACCTGTCCCGCTGCTAAGGCGACAGGTCTGAAGGCATCGCGTCCTCCGACAGTGTCTGCTAGTGCTGCTGCTGTTCCTCCTGCTGCTGCTACTGGTACTGCTGCTGTAGTTGTTGCTATTCCGGATGGCTTGACACCAACCTCTTCACCTCTCATTATTGTTTAGGCTGTTTCTCGGCCAGCCCCTCTTCCTCCTGCCATTCTACAGCCGGTCTTCCTCCTTCTTCTACGGGCTCTCTTGCTCCCACTTTCACTGCATCTCCACCTCGTGCAGGCCCTTTGGCCATGGCTCCCACCCCTCTTGCTGAGGAGGTGGTGCTCCTGCTTCCTGGGGGCGCTCCACCATCTCCTCGATGCAGGGAGAAGGAACCGTGGCCTCTTCATCCCCAAGGATAATCGGGGCATCTTTCAAACCAGGCTTGCGGCTGCCATGGGCTCCCCCCTTGGTTGCGATGGCCTCGACCTGGCTAGGTGTAGGGGCTGTGGACATCAAGACTGGGGCACCAACCTTTCTTTTTGGCATTTGCCCCTAGTCAGAGCTGCCACCCGCCACAGCCCCCACTTCGCTTGATCCTGCAATGAGAGCAGAGCCCGTCAGTCTGCCCCAAATAATTGCTGCCTGGGCTTGTGATAGCTAGGCCACCTCCAACATCGACAGGGGCCTCGGGATCTCACCTGCCCCTCCTGCTGCCATCCTCGCAGTCACGTCCACCTTGAGCTGCTTGGCCGATTAAGGGTTCGCCTCCTCCACTTGGCGCTTGAGCCCGAGCAACATGGGGGAAGGCAAGAACATTGAGTAAATTCTATGAATCATAGGAAAAGGGAAGAAAATTTTGGATGGCAAAGCTTACCCTAGTGGGATGACGACCGGCCTGGGCCCCCTCAAGTTTCCTGGGTGCCTCGAAGGTTCCCTCAGAACCAGATCCTATCCAGAGCTAGAACTACGCGGAGCGACCGGCTCAGACCTCGGCACCTCGAGCTCCACTGGGGCCACCTCCTGCGAGTCATGCATCAAGGTTGCCCGCTCCTCCGAGCCTGTCTGGCCCCGGGTCCTCGCCTTGAGTGTCGAGGACCTGGTTTGATGTGGCAAGGTGCTAGACGGACCCTGGGACGAGGCCGACGGAGTGCCGCCGCGCTGGCAATGAGACAAGGACCCCGCATGGGTCGAGGAACCCCCTTCCTTCTTTCCTGCGGTCACTCCAAGACATCCTCCTACGTAGGAGGTTCGTTAGCTTGAGGAAGGCTAGAAAAATGGGGCTCAAGACACCCCACCACTCCCTCGACATCATCATCGTCATCATCCTCCATGTCCATCTCCTCAAGGGGGACTCCTCGATAGGAAGCCCATCTCTCTTTTGCTTAGCCCGGCGCATTTTGAGTGCCTGGTGCGTGAGGTTCTTCCTCTTCCTCTTGTTCTTTTCTGGGTCTTTCCTCTTTTCCTGTTGAGCATCAAAGTGCCTCACTTGGCGATCGGGGTCGTCTTCTCAAACCGGAGGCACCGACACCCTGTAGTTGACATTACCCTGTGCTTGAAACCACAGCCAGAATGTCAAGACAAGCCAAAAAATAGGGGAGAAACTCAAGGATGTGAGATCGAGGGACTTACCAAGATAATGCTATGAGGATCCGGCAGCATCGGGACATGATCCACATCCTCTGGCCTGAAATCGCCGGCAACTGAGCTCCTAACCCGTTTAGCGACGTCCTCAGGAGGCAGGTCCGCGGGCAACATTCGGCACCCCTTGAGCTGCTCGGGAAGCGCCTCGGGCCCCATCTGATCTAAGTGCAATGGGCGCACCATCAGAGGGAGGACTCTTCGACTGTGGAATCCAGCGATGACATACACAGCATGCACACCCTGCTCGGACAAGGTGCACAGCACATCAAGGAGGGGATTCAGCCTCTGTTGGAAGGGCTAGGCCACGCCCCAGAGCCAGTGCCCCAGATGTGCCCCGATGACATGCCTAGTGTAGGTGGCAGCAGGCCATCGTCGTTGTGGATGTAGAACCACACGGACTACCAACGACCATGGTTGGTGGACAAGCCTATCCCAATATAGAGATCGGACTTCTTTTGTGCTAGGTTGTAGCTGCCCATGCGGACGATCCTCCTCTTTCCCTCCGAGATCCACTTGGTGTACTGCTCACCCTTGAAAAGATGGAGCCACAGTTCCCAATGTGGTTCCATACCCATGTACCCTCATAGAGCGCGGTGAATATCGCCGCGTTGGAGATGGCGTTGGGGGTGAGGTGTTGGAGCTCGACCTCATAAAAGTGGAGTAGTGCACGCATGAAGTGGCTCAGAGGTGAACCAAATCCCAATTGGTGGAACTTGACAAAGCTCATCACGTAGCCCTCCGGTGGCTGCGGTTCCCGATGCTCCCTCGGTGGCACGATCCACTTCGGCCGCTCAGCCGAAGCGATGGGGTGGAGGAGTCCCTTGTCCACCAGCTTCTCCAGCTCTCGCTATGACACATCGGAATGGGGCCAGGCCTCTGGAGGGAGGAATGTGGGCGCCATGGATGTAGCACGAATCTGCTCGACGGACGGGCGACCGGGAAGATTCCCAATCTTGATTTCTCTCTCACCGGTTCTTCTCTAGCATAGACAGACGAAGGCTCGGGTGCTCTGGTGGCGGCGACGGCAGAGGAAAGATGGCAAGATAGGAAACGGAGAAACCCTACCCCTCATATTTATAAGCGATGGGGCCGAGAAACAACGGGTGGATCCAGCAACTATACGGTAATTCCCCACATTTAATGCGCTCACCTAACCGCCCCTTGATTCTCGGAACAGGCGCACGCATTGCCCGCACGATCTCTAGCTGTTACCTAGGTCCACCACGACCGCGCCTCTTCAGCTCTTGCCTAAAAAGACATGCCCAATGGGCAGGAGAAGTTATCCACGCTGTTTCCTTCTACGGGAAGTAAAACAAACTCTGGTCCCACACCAAAATCCTTGAGGGAGTGGAGGCTGACTCTCGATCAGGGTTTGATAGCCACCCTCGAGTACCTAAACCAGGGATGCCCAAGGGGAGCCAACACGAAGCTCAGCTCAAGGACGAACCCTCGAGATCCCCTCAGACGTATCCAAGGCAAAATGAAAGGATTACCATGGAATCCCCATGGAGGGAGGCATCAAGCCATCGAGTCGTATTGAATGGAACTGGTATCCATATATCTACACGTTTGCATCAATGAGAACGCCTCAGGGCCACCAGTCGACCCCATCGAATGGGGCACGAGCTCTCACTTGGATCCCCCATTATCATCTCACAGAGAATGTCGAGACTCACCCAATCGAGGGTAGTACGACGCTTCTCACCTCACATCTGATCAAAAGGACTCATGAGATGGATGCCCAAGGCTAGCAATGCCCTAGCCACACAAGGCTTGGGCGCTCAACTATGCCAGGCACCCCTCGACGAAAGAGGGTCGAATGCACCCGGGGGCTCGACGACTCGAAACACCCCTTGACTAGGCACTACGACTCTAGTTCATGTTATCCTAACCTTTCGGGAATGCCTGCTACACCCAACTGGATGAAAACCTTTTGACAAAAGACAAATAAAGCCCTCAGAGGAGTCTCCCCACTCCTTCGAGGCCTCGGGGCTACCCTCAAAGGGTACGCTCATGCGCACCCTCCCGAAAATTATGGTCGACACCTTAGTCTCGATTCAAGATCCCCCGCATGACTGCATGCACCCACGTGGGGGCTACTGTTGGGCACCTAAATAAGGGGTACCCTTAACCCTCGACTAAGCAAATCAACCCTGACATTAACAAACCCAAACATTACTCCCCAGCCTAAAACACATGAGGTATCAAGCCCAAGTGTCAAGTTACGCAGGGCTGGCCCACGAACGGATCTCAACAGCCTAGGCTGCCATTCGGTCGATGAAAACTTCTCGGCTCGAGGTAGTAAGCTTGAGGGTATGACTGGCCCCCCACGAGTGACAAAAGCTCATGCAGGCGAATGGCCACCCCTCAGGTACGGCATTCCCCTCAATTACCTACCCTCTGTATGATTCCAAGAGCATTTATTGTATTTCACCTGCTCCTGCCTAACCTCATGGCTACAGCCACGATATCAGTGGGGAGTACACCAGTCAAATCCACCTTTTACCGCCCATACCTAGGAAACTGGCGGATCGTACCGTACTGTATCACAATACCACACACTGTTCCCCATTCAGCACCCCCTCGAGACGCATTCATCAACACAAACGCCTTATTTCCTAGGGCTTGGTCTTATCTATTTGGCTCTCGACCTCCTTGACTGCATTCGGCCCCCTTGACCACCCCCTCGAGCAAGACTTCAATGCCATCGGTCAGTGCTCTAACAGCTCCTGATGCGATAGCTATAGGGATCTGCATGCCTGTGCATGGGCACTGGTCTTTCACTGGCCATCTAAAATGTCATCACACGCATGGGAAGGACGGCCGTCATCTCCAAGCATGTCGCTACAGGGCAAGTCATGCCCGACGCACGCCTCTACAGCAATGGCATCTCCTTCGACATCATAACCTACGTCAGCCCTATCGGTGCTCTTCCTAGGGCTTTCTGTACACCCATGCCCCTCCTTGGCCTGTAAAAGGAGGCACAGAGCTAGTTTAGGATAGGGGAAGGATAGCCAAAGCCCATAACACTCAAGTCCTAGCTCACCTCACTCGCTCGCTTGTATTCACCCCTGTACAAGCACTTTGGTGCAAGATAATACAAACTCTCCCCCCCGCGCTAGATGTAGGGCCTTCTATTGCCTGAACCAGGATAAACCTTGTGTGTTCTTCTTGCATCACCATCCAAATTAGGGAGCACACAATACAAATTCACTCATTGGTGCTCAGCCCCCAGGGTCGAAACACCGACAACGTGTGAGGTCTATGGTAATGTTGGCCATTCAGGCAATTATTTCCTCGAGACCCATGAAGACGCCGCATACATCAACAATGAGTATCGCTAACAATGAGGCAACAACAGCTAGAATAACCAATTGCGACCTCCATTCCAAGATAATTTGAACTACCAATCTAATTACAATATGAATTAGCCTTCTTTAAAATATCTTGTTGTAGGCCAGGCGAAGATAAATGAAAATCTCACTAAAAAGATGCCTAATAATGATAAAATCTTGGAAAATATAAATACTAAAATAGAAGATTTATCTTCTGCCGTCAAGAACTAGCTGAGCTTTAATAAAATAATAGAAACCTAGTTAGCTTAGATAGCTGCTGCTATATCCGCTGATAACAGTTCGAGAAAGATCCTAGGGCAACCCAAGGTCTCGCTCAAGTCTGTTAACATGATCTCGACAAGGCTTAGTAAACCTTCATTGTGGGGTATATCTGTTCTTGACAAGATGGGTGATCCTGGCCGTCCGACAATAACGATCTCCATCGGCCCCCACACGATCAACAATGCCTATTGTGATCTTGGGGCCAGCATCAACATAATGTCCAAGATGACATTTGACAAGATCCTAGGTGGACCCTTGTCCCCCATGACTTGTAGACTAGAGATGGCGGATCAGTCTACCAAGCATCTCGAAGGGCTGGCCAAGGACATTCTGGTAAGGATCAGGGATGGATATGTCCTTGTTGACTTTGTTATTATTGATTTGGGCGACAGCATTGCACCTCCACTCATCCTAGGGAGGTCCTTCCTGTATACCACCAAGGTGGCAATTTATGCAAGAAAGGGAAATATTGCCCTTAATTTTAAATGCAAAGTCATAAACCTGCCTTTTAATGGTTACTATAAAAATATTGAAAATAAAAAGAATGAACTAGAAAAGCAGCCCGAGCCTCCTGTCACTAACCAGCAGGTACAGCGAGCCAAGGCGAGGTCATCTTACCCTATATCATCCAAGATCATCAAGGATGGGTGGGCTGACTATAAGGGGAAGTATCAAGATATGAAGAATGATATCCCGAAGAACAAAACTTCCTCAAGAAGCATTCAGGGATCCATTATAAAATGGATGAAAGATAGCTAACACTCGAAGAGTACTCACTGCGATAGTATAATCTATCCCATCATGATGAATTCTCCCTCTTCTACACCCAACCATTAGAAGAATGCAACATGATTTGCATCAAGTGTGGGGTCAATTCTCAAGGGGTTATGGAAATAGAAATTTAGCCAGATAACACAAACTTTGTCTCCACAATCAAGAAAGAAAGAAAACAAAAGCCAAAGCAAAGAAAAAAGGTAGCTCCTCAGAGTAAAGAGCAAAAGATTATCATAGCTCTTGCACCCGAACTGAGGAACAGAACAAGGCTCCTCCTCAGAAAAAGGGAATTTCTTCTTCCCAGAAGAAGAGAGAGGAGAAAAATAAAGCCATTCATCAGAAAAGGGCAGAGGAGCTAACAAGCAAGACAAGCCTATCAAGTAAAGAAGAAAAGAAGTCTCCTCCACAGAAGAAGAAAGAACAAAAAGAGGAAGCCCTTCCTCAACATAAGGAAGTAAAGGGGGGACAAAAGAGAAAAATAGTCCCCCAAAATAAAAAAAGAAACAAAATCCTTGCCCCATGACAAGAAGCAAAAACAAAAAAATAGGGCTCCTTCTCAAAAAAAAGAAGGAGAAAAAGGACAGAACTGTCCCTCAAGACAAGGGGGCCACGAAGGAGGAGATCCCCATACCATCAAAGGAGGTGCAACATAACTAGAAACAACCTAAACAAAAACATGCTGCACCACCCGAGGCCAACAAGATGGTGTGGAGGCCCAAAAAGGTACAACCATCTATTTCTCCCAAGACGGACGTACCATCATCAAGCAACTGATGAATGGGAGGAAGTCCTGCTCAAGGACTCAAAAGGTGAGCCCTGACCGCCAGTTAACCGGTAAGTTATCCTTCCAAAATATATATATAATAATATATATATAATGATAAAAATAAATAAAATAAATAAATAAATAAAAGCTACCTTGTACGTCTACCCTGGGCCATGAGCTGCGAGCTAGCTTGGGGAGGACCCCCCTCAGGTATCTGCATTGCATATTTAATTTCCCACAATTTATTTTCTTCTTAGCATATTTAATTTCCAGCATTCATGCATTGAAAAAATGCTAAAAAGAACAAAAAAATATTTATTCCATTCTATATGTGCTATGCAAATATCTAGTTCAACCCTTGTTGAGATGATGAATAGATGCTCTATCTTGTGTTTCATCTATACCAATGTTATAATAGAGCTTTCTCTAAAATTTGGGTTTATCAGCTAATAATGTCTCATCCTAAAAACTTAGACTAGTGGGTTGCATATGCTTGATCTTGTCTAAGTTATTGCTTGATATGATATAGTGACATGGGCTGTGCTATGACTTTATTCTGAGTAAGACTTGACATCCAGAGATTTACTTTCAAAAATTCAAAAACAAAAGTTCCTCAATGATAGATTATGAAATACCTACCAAGGCCATATGGCATGTTTTAGTTATACAAAACTTTTAGTCATATGCTGCTTGTGGGATGTTGAGTTCGGTCAAACTGTTGTGACCTTGGTGAGATTATAGTCATGCACCCATGATTGAGATTCACTTTACACCCACAAAATAAAGTCGACTCTCACCCTGAGAATTGTGCACAAACATGCACCATTCCAGCCACCAAAAATATGTCAACTCTTACCCTAAGAGTTGCGCTCCATTTTTAGTCCACCAAATAAAAATACTGAATCTTACACTGAGAGCCACGCATCCCTTATGCAAAACTTTACTCCTTGGACTCGCCATCATGACATCTCTCCATTCAAAAATTCTTCATATGCCAATAAAAGATATGGACTATGCTAAAAAAAGTGAGGAAAAATACATCCATGCCAAGGGGCATGAGAGAATAAATGGGAAAGAAAAATTCAAAAATACTCTTTCAATATATATATATGATGATCTTCAAGCCCATATCTCTTTGATCACTTCATTCCATCAAATAAAAGAGAGTAATGATGCATGGAGTACCAAAAACATTTAGAATTAGGATTCCACCAATAACATATTCCACATACTTTCACATCTCAATCAAGGTGTATGATTTGTATCTCCTGATGGTTTGGTTTTTGACTCAGCAATATATGTGATGCAAGTATGCCCACCTTTATACCTGCCCAAAACTCCACTCTCAATATTTAGTAGTAGGATATAAAATGGGGTAACACTATAATGCCTTTGTGAGGTAATCATACATATTGAGCGATTAAGAGAATCATTTGAGGAACTTACTTTTCTTTGCAAAAACTTTCAAAACCTTAGAAAAGATGGTTGATCTTGGGATTAACGATAAGCAATGCCTCCTAATTTGTTCTATCTTGCAATCACCCAAGACCTGAAATAGCTCAAAAGCCCCATCAGTTTTGAGATAATAACAAGGTGGATAGCATGCTGATTTATTCAAATTGAAGTTTAAAACTTTATTATAACCTTGGTAAATTTGAAATATGATCGGCATCGCAGCAACTCCTAATCAACAACTCAAAGCCCAGCTTTGCTCAAGATGAGCAAAGGGTAAGCTTGGGGGATTTTGTTGGCGGTCCTTAAAGGTTATTTTACACCACCAATTAAAGACCAAAAGGGGCGAATTATATATTTACATACACATATACATTTATTATTAACCCAATTCCACTTGTACTTGAAGAAATATTATTTTGCAGGAATATATATAAAAGTACAAGAAATTGTATTCAGGAATGCGCTTCCCAGAAAGGTGTAAAATCAAGAATTAGGAAGAAGTCCACTTAGGGGCCAAACTGGGCCAAGTGCACCACATGGCGCACGCTCGAGCCAGGTGGCCAGCCGGGCCCAGCCTTGACATGGCAGTTCCTACTTTCCATCTAAGGCTCAGGCTGTTGTGCACTTGATGAGATTGCTCCCGAACCGCCTTCAACCACCTATAAGAAGAGGAGGAGAGCACACCCCTACACACACACCATTTGGAGCACTCTACCTCTCTCTACATTTGTTTAGCTTAGTAGTAGTTGTTGGAGCAAGGTTAGAAGCTAGCAAGGAGGGCTTGTCTCCTAGGAAGCAAAGCTACTCTTAGTAATATTTCTATGGAGAGTTCTTCCCTATTCAAGTTCTCTACCCTTATATACATTTTCGCATGTGAACTAGAGTATAGTCCTGAGCATGATATATTTGATGACTATGAACTAGACTATAGTCCATATGAGAATTGTTCATCATGTTCATACATGTTCTTCATCATTCATATGATATGCAAGAACGGTGATGATGATAGGAATAGGGTAATGGTTCGATGTTCCTTCGGGTTTGCCTATGTCCTAGCTCATCCTTCTATAGGGTGAGAGTCCTAGGAGGATGTAGGTAGTTCCCTAGTATGTGGGCGTGGTGTCTGGATACAAGGGGGCCATCGGATATGATTGTGTGCCACGGTTAATGGGTAGGCGGTGGGGAGTGACCTAGTACCATCCGTCCTTCGTAATCCCCCATGTTTGCATGTCGTGTAGGAGTTTGTAAACATCGCCATCGGCTGACAGATCAGCTACGGGGATCTTTCTGTTGCCTTAGACCCTGACTTGTTGCCTAATCTGTATATCATGTGACTTGAATGTTCAATGCATATGTATAAGATGCGCTTGCTGCATGTAGTTGTTCTTTTATTCTTTCATTCATTTGTTCTTTATTTTCTATTTATCCTTATGGTAGATCGAAGTGTGTGTCCACTATCTATCTGTTGGGGCGGAGGGATCACAGAAGTGAACTATGAGGTGAAAACAACATACAAATTGCAACTGTATTTCATTCTGGCTAAAAATTTACACCCCAGGGGGTATTTATAGACCCCCTGGTTTTGCTATTCACAGAAACTTTACAAAATAGATCACAACATTACCTATACAACCAGCTAAACATATATCAGCGGAGTAGCGTAGCTCACTTCGCTACTGTCTTCTTAACTCCTTCAACAACTTTGGGCTTCTGACTAAATTTATGACTTCGCAGGTTGCCTTGTTGAATCTTACGCGAAGCCGCCACATCATCTTTGCTAGGCGCCTAGAGTGCGGCGAAGTCGTCTTCGCTAGTCAACCTGAATCATGCGAAAATGCACAAGTGAAGTTGAAAATAGTTAAAGCGAAGTGTATATGTTATCTTCGCTGGACATGTTAGTATCTCAAATGTTTGTAATGAAATGTTTATCTCCAAAGTTTGGAATGAATGTTTGTGTGTCAAAGTTGTTCCCCAACAGTAGCCCCTCGCGGGCGAAGGCCTACTCCAAAGGTTTGAATCCTGCAAAGTTTATATAAAACTTTGCCTAACAAACGCTGTCCAAACTTTGGAGTTAGCCTGTTTGAATTTTGAATCCAACGGCTAGTTTTAACTGGTTGACCAAGGTTTCCCTATAAATAGCGAGGCCCCCTCTTGAGGCTGTCATTTTCAGAAGAAGGGAAACTCTGCCAAAATTTTTCTTGAACCCTAAAGTTTGAGATAGTTTTTCTTGATGTTTTTCTGTTGTGTTCACCTGGTCTTGGATCTTTAACACCTTCGGCAAGGTTTGTTCCTTTAACTTTTATGTTTTTGCAATTTTGTCAAATAGTGTTTCTGATTTTGATTTTCATAGATGTCTTCACAGGACTTGCAAGATCAAGTTCAATCTCAAGAAAGCTCGAAGGTTGATGATATTGTAGATTCTGAAGAAGACAATCTTGAAGATGTTGATGCGTCTGTAAAAGACTTGGTTTTGGATGAAGATGGTTTCACCTTGACTTTTGGTAAGACTTTGTTTGAGAAAAGTCACCTTAATGAGCTGGTCCATTTGAAAATTGTGGAACATGATCAAGCAAGAGTACCTAATCCATCAGAAACTAATCCCAAGCCATATCCTGATGAGTGTATTGTCTACAAGGATCTGTTTACTACTGATCTTTGATTTCCTTGTCAAGATTTTGTTGAAGATGTGTTGAAGGCCTTCAACATCCAGATGCATCACTTGACACCAAATGGTATAGTTAGGCTAGCACAGTTTGTTTGGGCTATGAAATCTCAGGAGGCTAATCCTGATATTGCTGCCTTTTGTGAGCTTTTTGAGATGCATACTCAATTCAAGGATTTCATGCTTGATGGTTGAGTGGTCACTAAGTACTTCACTTGCTCTAGTTTGAAGTCAGTTTGTAATGCTATTCAAATTTCTCCAGCGATACAAAACAAGTGGGGAAAGGGTGAGTGGTCAAGGTACTGGTTTTGTCATTAGGTTCCTATGGTTGAAGAGAGGGATCCTGTTACTAAGAAGATGGTAAAAAGATATCCATTGGCTGCTAGGATGGGGATTGAGAAGTTTAAGCTGTCTCCATCTTTTTCTTCTTCTATGATCTCGAAAACTGTAGGTGAAAGTTTACAAGTCTGCTGCTTCGCTTCAATGTGTGAGGGATCTTATCGAAGAATATGCTGCTGCCAAGATTTGGCCATTGAAGAAAGGATGGTCTATTCAATGATTTCACTTAAAGAAGGTCCGGGGAATCAATTACAAGTTTCCAAACAACTCAATTACAAGTTTGCTAGATTTAGATGATCTCGAAGCTATTCTTGAGCAAAGTTTTGATATAGAGGGTAATGTGGCTGTTGGTTCTGGTGACACTAGAAATGATGATGCTGGTGATTTAAAGAAGGCTAATGATGTTGTTCTTGTTGAGGATGAGGTGAGAGAAATTGTTATGACATTTTTTGTTGATGCCTTGACCTCTTTTTTGCTTACTCCGCTGGGTGATTGATTGTAGGATTTACAGGGTTGTACTTTGCCTACTGGGGATAATGTTGTTGTTTCTAAGAAAGAAAATTTAGAGGGAAAAACTTTTGTCAAAGATACTCATAAAGTTTCTGATCCTACTTCGCCAAAGCTTGATGCTGGGGCTCCTGTTGCTGGCCTTCATGAAGAAAATATTGACGCTGGGAAAACAACTTTAGTTAAGAATCCAGCTACGGTTGAGGTTGGCGAAGTTGGTGTTCAGAGTGTGTTGAAGAAAACTGGTGGCTCTAGAGTTTACTCTCTTAATCTTGAAAATAGTGATGAGAAAGTGCTTGATGATGTGATCAACGATGATCATTTGGCGTGCTTGTCCAGCACTACTATCCATGTTGAGAATGGAAAAAGTGTTGAGTGTAATTTGGGTGAGCGCGTCTCTACTGGTAAATGTTTTGGCTTTGCGTTTTCCTTTTGACTTGAATTGTTTTCTTTCGCTAACTATTTGGTTTTATTTTTGTAGAGACTATTTTTCCTCATGCAGCATCTTCTCCTCAGAAAAAATATTAATTTGAACAAATTTAATATTCAAGATCCTGCTATGCCTGTTGTCCCTGCTGCTGGTGAAGGCGAAGTTTCTGACGTTCTGAAGCATGAGTTATCATTTTGTCAGGAGAAGAGTTTAGGTCTTGATGGTTTCAAGTTTATAGGCATTGGGGCTGATAAACTTCGAATGATGCCTCGCACTTCTGACGTTCAGTTAGCAAAGTGTATAGATGAGGCCTTCACTGTCCTTGATGCAGAACTTGAAATATCCAAGAAACCCTTGCTCGATGTTGCTGATGTTGGGTTATCAATGATGTAAAAAGATTCTCTCTTGATGAGAGGTTTGCGGACTGGGTTGGAAGAAAGAGAAAAACTTTGCCCTTCACGAGCGTGATTATCAGGTTGAGATTCAAAATTTGAAAGAGCAACTTGCAGGGAAAGAAAAAGAAAGAGCTGATGTCGTGGATGCCCATAATAACTTAGAGACTAGATTGATTAGTGCTCTTGCTGTGTTGAGAAGGAGGATGAGATGAAGAAGATTGTCACTGAAAATAAAAAATTGAAGGAAATTATGCGACGAGTTGTGAAAAAATTGCAGGAGCTGGACAAGTCCTTCTTCGACAATTGCAACCGAATTTGGGAACTTTGTTTTGAATATTATGACAAGTTTGGAGCTCTCCCTGAGAAAAAATGTTGGGAGCTTGGTGATCGTGATAGTTTCTTCAGTTGGCTTTGTCGTCAATATGAAGATTTGTCCCAATTTACTGAGACCATAGTTGATATTGGGGTATATTACTCTGCTTGTGCATTGTTTTATTTGATGAAACAAAGTAAAGATCCTTTGTTTGTGCAACTTTGTGATGCCAACTACAAGTTTCCTTCTGTGAATGAACTTACCAATGTGACGAAGGCTACACAAATATTGTGCAACAAGTATCTAGAGGAGTATTAGAGATCAGGTGGTCAGGCTCATTGTTTTGATAAGGCTAGGGAAAAATTGCAGAGGGTAAGTTTTATACTTAACCATTTTTATTTTTCAAATGTGTTCCATGTCTAACTTTTTGTTTTTGTTTGTTAGCAAATTGCAAAGGAGATGGAGGCTGCTCTAAAGGAGACGGAGGAGACTGCGAGGAGGGAGGCCAATGCTAGAGGTCAAGGTGGTAATGGATCTAGCAATGTTAGTGGCGGCCATCGTTAGGCTCTAGTTATTTTTTCTTTTGTGAGATGAGAGGGTCTTAAGATACAGTGGTTCTCAGTTATTGTCTTTTGTAAAATGTATACTTGGAAATTATTTGACTATTTGTCCATCCTGCGTAGGTTCCTCATGCTGCCTGTGCAGGATGTTGAAGATGTTATCACGCAGCTAATGTGTAAAGATAACTTCGTTTTTGAGCCTAGTGAGTTCTATGATTTTTGTGCGAAGTATGATGGTTGTGATGATTTTCTTGCTCGTAAGTTTTTCTCTCATTTTTTGAAACTTAAACTTTTTTGGTGATTCTATCTTACAATTTTTTTATGGATGTGAATAAACGATACCGTAGTATCAGGCCTCCCAATTGTCGAGTTTTTGATTTCACGAACTTTGCACAGGTAAAAATTTGACGTGTAACGTTTACTTTTTGTGGTTGGACTTTTGTTTTCTAATGTCTTCTTCTTATAGTCATCTGAGTCAAGTACTTCACCGATGAATGTTTTTAAGGACTATTTACGCCGTGAAGTGGACGAAATTATTAGCGAAGTTGTGAGCGACATACTTGGTGATGCTGCCGAAGTAGTTTGTTCTCAAGATGATGAATTTTGTAAACACATATTTTTGTAATTGGATAAGTTGTATTGTAAATATCTTGTTGTATTGCGAAGTTTGTGAATTTGTCTTCGCTTGTGTGAATGAGTATTGAATAAACAATTTTACTTATTGTCCTCGTTTTTTGGAAATCTTGCCTTTGGTTGTTTGTGTTCATTTTAGGAACTAGAAATATTTTTGTTTTAGGTAAACTGGTTCAATAAATTTAGCAAATTTTGAAACGTCGTCCCCTTCTTTTCGCGTGATGTGGGCACCTATGCTTCGCTTAGAAGCTTGAAACATTTTCACCTTGGTAAAATAGAGTCTAAAAATTTTCCTTAGAAAATTTTGAAATGTCGTCCCTTCTTTTTCGTTCGAAGTGGACGCGTATGCTTCACTTAGAAGCTGAAAATACTTTCACCTTAGTGAAATGAAGTCGAAAATTTTGCCTTAGCAAATTTTGAAACACCGTCCCTTCTTTTTCATTTGAAGTGGATGCGTACGCTTCACTTAGAAGCTGAAAACACTTTCACCTTAGTGAAATAAAGTCAAAAAATTTGCCTTAGCAAATTTTGAAACACCGTCCCTCCTTTTTCGTTCAAAGTGGACATGTACGCATCGCTTAGAAGCTGAAAACACTTTCATCTTAGTGAAATAAAGTCGAAAAAAATTTCCTTAGCAAATTTTGAAATGTTGTCCCTTCTTTTTCGTTTGAAGTGGACGCGTACGCTTCGCTTAGAAGCTTGAAACATTTTAACCTTGGCGAAATAGAGTCAAAAAATTTGCCTTAGCAAATTTTGAAACGCCGTTCCTTCTTTTTCCTTCGAAGTGGATGTGTACGCTTCGCTTAGAAGCTTGAAACAATTTCACCTTGGTGAAATAGAGTCAAAAAATTTGCCTTAGCAAATTTTGAAATGCCGTCCCTTTTTTTCGTTCGAAGTGGATGCGTACACTTCACTTAGAAGCTGAAAACACTTTCACCTTACTGAAATAAAGTCAAAAAATTTGCCTTAGCAAAATTTGAAACGCCATCCCTTCTTTTTCATTCGAAGTGGATGTGTATGCTTTCCTTAGAAGCTGAAAACACTTTCACCTTAGTGAAATAAAGTCAAAAAATTTGCCTTAGTAAATTTTAAAATGCCATCCCTTCTTTTTCGTTCGAAGTGGATGTGTATCCTTCGCTTAGAAGCTAAAAACACTTTCACCTTAGTGAAATAAAGTCAAAAAATATGCCTTAGCAAATTTTGAAACGCCGTCCCTTCTTTTTTGTTCGAAGTGGACATGTATGCATTGCTTAGAAGCTGAAAACACTTTCATCTTAGTGAAATAAAGTCGAGAAATTTTCCTTAGCAATTTTTAAAACGCTGTCCCTTCTTTTTCGTTCGAAGTGGACGCGTACGCTTCGCTTAGAAGCTTGAAACATTTTCTCCTTAGTGAAATAAAGTCGAATAACTTGCCTTAGCAAATTTTGAAACACCGTTCCTTTTTTTCATTCGAAGTGGATGCGTACACTTCGCTTAGAAGCTTGAAACATTTTCACCTTGGTGAAATAGAGTCAAAAAATTTGCCTTAGCAAATTTTGAAACGCCGTCCCTTTTTCGTTCGAAGTGGACGCGTACGCTTCACTAAGAAGCTGAAAACACTTTCACCTTACTGAAATAAAGTCAAAAAATTTGCCTTAGCAAATTTTGAAACACCGTCCCTTTTTTTTCGTTCAAAGTGGACGTGTATGCTTCTCTTAGAAGCTGAAAACACTTTCACCTTAGTGAAATAAAGTCAAAAAATTTTCCTTAGAAAATTTTAAAATGCCGTCCCTTCTTTTTCATTCGAAGTGGACGCGTACGCTTCACTTAGAAGCTATAAAAACACTTTCACCTTAGTGAAATAAAGTCAAAAAATATGCCTTAGCAAATTTTGAAATGTCGTCTCTTCTTTTTTGTTCGAAGTGGACGCGTACGCTTCACTTAGATGCTGAAAACACTTTCACTTTAGTGAAATAAAGTCGAATAATTTTCCTTAGCAAATTTTGAGTTGGATAAGTTAGTATTTTTTAGATTTAATAAAATATTGATGCTAACTTATTTTTGCAAAATTTTTGCCGATATGAGAGTATATGTTGGATATACTCTTCGGCATTTTGTACTTTTAGTTGTGCAAAGTAGAGACATATCTTTGGGGAAACTACTTTCTCATTTATATTCATGAGATTTACAAAGAGACTACCTCGTTAAAAAACCACTCACCCTGCTAAGGATTTCCCCTAAGTGGAAAAAGAGTGCAGCTCAGTTATGCTTTCAGGAATGTAAACTTGCTTGTAAAGAGAATTTCTACTTCTACTTTTTGCTAAAAAGTAAACTAATCTTGCAATCTTGCTTATGGATAATACTTATAGAGTGCTTCTATATTCCAAGTGTGACTGAGTTCTTCACCTTTTAGATTTGCTAGATGATATGCACCTTCTTTGTTCGTTCTTGTGATGATGAAAGGCCCTTCCCACTTTTGTAGGAATTTTCCCACTGTGTCTTCATCTCTTTTTCTTTTGAGGATAAAATCTCCTGGTGCTAACTCTCTTGGCTTGAATTTTTTGTTGTACCACTTCTGTGTTTCAAGTTGGTACTTCTTGAAATTCTCTTGTGCTTCATTTCTTTCTTTTCAACTAAGATTTTGCTTGTTGCTTGATCCTCTTCTGTGATCATTTGTATGTTTATTGTTGGTCCACCAAACTTTATTTCTTTAGGAGTCATTGCTTCATCTCCGTATAATAACTTGAATGGAGAAAAATCTGTTGTCCTTAGCTTCGATGTGTTGTGGGACCAAATTACTCTTGGTAATTCATCTACCCATTTTCCCTTTTTAGATCAGTTAAGCATTTTGAAATTCCTATGCAAATTATCCCATTTTCCCTTTTCACTGCTCCATTTGACTATGGATGCCTTACTGATGCGAAGCAAAGTTTGATTTCCATTGATTGGCAATATTGTCTGAAATCTTCGCTATCAAATTGAGTTTCATAATCTACTTGATGTGTCTTGGAACTCTAAATCTGTATATAATGTTTTGCCATAGGAACTTTTTCATTGTGTGAGAAGACATGTATGTGATTGGCTTCACTTCAATCTACTTGGTGAAATACTCAACTGCTACTACTGCATATTTGCCTTAAGCCGTGGGTAATTTTCTAATTATGTCGATGCCCCATCTTGCGAGTGGACAAGTTGGTTCAATTGGTTGTAAGTTTGTTCTTGGTACATTGACTTTGCTCCCTGCCATTTGGCAATTGTGATAGGTACGAATTATTTCTTTGCTGTCACTTTAAGCTACTACTTCAATATTCTTCGAGTAAATCTTTGCTTGTTGCTTGATCCTCTTCTGTGATCATTTGAATGTTTGTTCTTGGTCCCTCATACTTTATTTCTTAGGGGGTCATTGCTTCATCTCCGTATGGTAACTTGAATGGCGAAAAATCTGTTATCCTTGGCTTTGATATGTTGTGAGACCAGATAACTCTTGGTAATTCATCTACCCATTTTCCCTTTTTTAGATCTGTTAAGCATTTTGATATTCCTGTGAAAATTATCCCATTTGCTCTCTCTACTACTTTGGACTGTGGATGCCTTACGGATGCGAAATAGAGTTTGATTCACATTTAGTGGCAATATTCTCTGAAGTCTTCGCTATCAAATTGGGTTCCATTATCTACTATCATGTGTCTTGGAACTCCAAATCTGCATATGATGTTTTGCCATAGGAATTTTTTCATTGTATGAGAAGACATGTTTGTGATTGGTTTTGCCTCAATCCACTTGGTGAAATATTCAACTGCTACTATTGCATATTGGTAGTTGCCTTGAGCCGGGGGTAATTTTCCAATTATGTCGATGCCCCATCTTGCGAGTGGCCAAGTTGGTTCAATTGGTTGTAAGTTTGTTCCTGGTGCACTGACTTTGCTCCCTACCATTTGGCAATTGTGACAGGTTTGAATTATTTCTTTGCCGTCACTTTGAGCGGTTGGCTAGAAAAACCCTTGCCTGAAAGCTTTCCCAACTATTGATCTAGCCCCAGCATGGCATCCGTAGACTCCCTCATGTATTTCTTTCAGGAGGTTTTTTCCATCTTCTCTTGAGATACACTTTAGGCATGGCTGGCAAATTCCTTCCTTGTATAGTTCTTTATTGATGATTTTGTAACTTCTGGTCTTTTGCTTCATTCTTATTTCATCAACTTCATTTTTGTCTCATAAAATCCTGAGGAATGTGATAGAACCGACCAATTTATTTGAGCACAAGCACATAATCCACCATTAATTCAGCAAATCATATGATTGAGACCTAATAAACCCGATAGTCCGTGAAATCTCGAAGGATTTCAAACTTTTCCGGCACGACCAAGATCGTAATAGTTTAGCGATTCCATTCACAAGTACACAGTTCGCACATAGTTTAAAACATCATCGGAGTACAAAATAGAGTTATTACAAACCAGTTTAAAGACTCAAAGTAGCGGAAGCGATTTAAGTTCAAATACCACACACACACATTTGAAATACAGTGCTAGGTCCTTGGTCCACATCCAGCAAAAGCATCAAGTCGAGAAGAGTGACCATGCCCAAGGTCTAGTCATCTCCCAAGGCGGGATAGAAACAGTTCTGACAATAACCATAAAGCATCTCACCATCTGCAAAAACATGGGAAATAAAACCCTGAGTACGAGGATGTACTCAGCTAGACTTACCCGTCATAAACTAAAATAAAATGACTCCAAGGAGTATGCAAGGCTGTATAAGTAGGATAGCTGACTCATTTAAATTACGAAAAAGCTTGCATTAAGAAACAATTAATAAGAACCTTCTAGCAATGTATTTTAATCTGATTAACCTTATCATGCTACATTAGCACCTGTACTAAACAAGCATGGTAATAATTATTCAACAGAAAGTAACCAATTTCCGGTTGAGTATCTTTCAGTCTCAACAGCTCAACCATCTCATCTCTTGTTCAAATTCTTACTACGATGCCGCTGCTCAAGTCAAGTGTTCACTATCCAGGAACGATGGCGATTATAATCAATTACTAACCAGCTGGCGGGTACTCCTCACACAAACCACACTCACCAGCCACGGTGAGCAACAGGTCACCGACATCCAATTCAGGAAAAACGCGAGATCAACAGGTACCATTACATCCGGGCACCGTCCGGCTGCCAGCAGGGCGCACCATGCTATATTCAGGCCTTACAACCGCGTAACCCGTGGTCCCCCATCTTCACCAATGCGATGCGTACAGCAGGTCGACTCCCGGCCCAAATCAAAATTAGGCTTCGTGGTCGGAATGACTTATCCTTCCAGCTAAATATGAGGCATAAATTCAATATGACTTGAGGACGTACAACGGACGGGGTCCTAGTTTGACACAGACAGGATAAACCACATTGAACCTCCAGTTCATTCTCAACTCCAATCCCGCCCGGTCTTGATTTATTATCTCCACATGGTAATCCAAGATAACAATGTATTCAACCATCCGAGTTACCACCTATAACTCGCGGATGACAGGAAATCACCCGACTTCTACCGATCTAGTTAAGCAGGGCTAAGCATATAACCGTACCTGAACCTAACAGGGTTGAAGTATAAACAGTGGCAAGGAATATAAGTAATGCAGCAACGGTATAAAACAACGCCTATAACTTAATGCAACAAACAAGTAAAGGACTCAAGTTAGATATTTTGCAAACCACAGGGAGAATGCTCCGGGGCTTGCCTTTCAGGAAAGCGCTTGGCTGGTGGTCGGGACACTCTGGAAGATCAGCTTCAGGATCCTCTTCTGCTGCTGCTTCCCGCACCAAAGCTTCCTGTTGGCCTTCCTCTCCTGGTGCTCCGGGAACTACCGTTGCGAGCTCTGACGATCCTGTATGATGCATAGTGCGTATGAATACCGTGCATAAATATAAATACAATGCTGATGGTGATGGTAAATGAATGCTCAGCTAAGATGAATGATATGATATTTGAAAACATGTATGATAAGCACATGTCATCTGCATTCTCTTCTACCGACAAATCTCCAAATAGGCCTCGCATTACAATTTACTCGCACACTATAAGGAATTATAAACAACCATTGTTTTGCACACTACACTCTACTGAACTAAAACCAATAGAAGATCATACATATCATGAATAGCATAAAAAGCATTTTTACACACATGAAATGATAACTCTAAAGCATTATTTATAAATAAAAGAAATCAGGGTATAACTACAACATGACTTTAGACTACTCAGAAAATTCTGTAAAAATTATAGAAGCTTAATCATACCAAATAAAGACTATCATAAAAATTTCAAGTCAAAACAGTAAGTACTTTATCCTGCACAAAAATGACAAGGCAGCACAATTTTAGGGGCATAAAATACTTTGTACATAAAAGTATATCAAATAACAGATCTCAGAACATAATTAGCTCTAGATTGACATAAAAACACTCACCAAAAAGTTTCATGCACAAATTCCTTATACATTATTTATTATGAATTATTTATCCTCACATGAAAATAGACACCATAACTAGACATAGCAAAATTTACATATGAAATAGCCTAATAATATTTTTCACAGATAGAGCATGACATAAGAAGACTAACAAACTTGGTCTCACATTTTTCTGAGCAACAGAGAATTAGTTATGCATTTCCTAAGATAAATGCAATTAATAGAGATAAATAAAGCTATACAGAAAAGTTTCACAAATTCCACATTTCATATTTTTTATGCATAGATCATCTCATAAGAAAAATACTACAAGTTGAACCAACTCATTTGGATGAAAAATGAGCAAGTTATGAATTTCCAAAGCTTTAAACAAAATCTGAAATCTATTCTGGAAAAGAAAAAGGAAAAGGCACTTTACAC
Organism: Bothriochloa decipiens; assembly: GCA_023333625.1. Lineage (NCBI taxonomy): Eukaryota > Viridiplantae > Streptophyta > Magnoliopsida > Poales > Poaceae > Bothriochloa > Bothriochloa decipiens. The sequence goes on from CM041645.1 coordinate 24,463,894, forward strand.
CGGGGACCCTGACATTTCCAGAAACTAACCAAGCCCTAACCGGTAAATCCCTGTGTCTGGCAACTTTACACCGAGGACCTTAGGGTTTCCTACATTCTAACCCGATGGTCCTCGTCGGCGGTGAGGCTCGGCCGGCCGTCCCGGCGGCGCTCCGGCGTCACCAACCGGCGGAGAAGAGAGAGGAGAGCAGCGCGCATCGATCGAGGGTACTCAAGATGGGAGGGAGCGGCTTGAGGCGGTCGGAGCACGAGCGCGGCGGAGCGGCGGCACTCCGAGGGGCGGCCCGACGGAAATCCGACCCCATGAAACCCTAATCGATGCCATTGACCATCGTCCTAGCAGCTATCCACCACGACGCGTCTGATTCGCACCCTAATGGCGAGAGAGGATGGCCAGAGCAGCGGGACCACGGTGAAGCCGAGGTGCAGCAATGGCGGCCGGGGAGAAAATGGAGTGATTCGGGCGAACCTTGACGGAATGGGCCGAGGCGAGGGTGGAGGAAGGTGGAGCGGACTCGGGCGCGTTCGATTGCGGGGTCAATCGAGAGGATGCACAGCTGATGGTGGCGAATTTCTTGATGGCGGCGAGATGAGCTCGGGCGACGCGGCGGCGAGCAGAGAGGGAAATGTGTGGGGATGAGGGGGTGAGAGTGAGGGCGCGGGAGAGTGAAGGAGCGGGCGGTTTCGGACGACGCCCACGCGGCCAAAAACTCCTCCGGACGACAGACCCCGAGCGCCACGTGGCCGACGCATGCTGCCGCGGGCGGCCATGGCGCGTTCCTGGTCGAGGATTTCCCTGACGGCCAGGAAACAACCGTCACCGAAAAGCTATTTTCACTAATTTAAAATAAACTTTGCTGATTAATAACTCTTAAACTAATCCGAATTAGCAAAAACTCAAAATAGATGAAATGTAGCTTTTGAAGAGTAGAACATTTCATCTTAAAGAAGTTTTACCAGATTCTGCCTATATTTTGAATTAAAAAAATCCAAATAAAATACCTTTAAAAAATTCCCAAAATGGAAAATCAGCCCCCAATTCTGCCCTTTTTCAACATTTTTGAACACCTTCCACGCATTTTCATGAAAAGTGGTAAAAACAACTTTTGTTCCTTATAAAATTCTCTACAAACTTCATTTAGGGTGCACACACATGCAAGCACTCTAGCTACCACTTCCAAATCAGTCAAACAAAACTACTTTAATGGTCCACCTTGGTCAACCATGACAACAAAGCTTAATTAGCCAAAACCATGAACATAAACCTAGGTTAATTTGGTGTCCTAATCATGTCTAGGTTACCTTAGGGGTCATCCAACACCAAACACTCATACCACATATGCACTTCGTGTGAAAGGCAAGCAAAATTCGAATAATCAAGCATGATACATGAAATGACAATAACTCTTTTCATCAATGCTATGTATAATGATGCTTATGCTTAAGAATGCAAATGATTATGCTTGCTTAACACCAGGGTGTTACAAGGAATGCCATGATTGGAGCCCTCCAGTCTTCGCTTTCGATGATATGTACTTCTTTTGTTTGTTCAACTTTTGCCTTTGTTGAAGCTTCGATAATAATTTGGAAGAATACTTCTGGTGGTAGCTCCAACTTTTGGGCAGTGATTTTTGCAATTTTGTCTGCATCTATGTTATCATTTCTTGAGATACTCTTCACTGTGAATCCGGCAAAGTGTTTTTCTTGATCTCTCAATAGTTGGAGGTACTTTGTTAGCTCTAGGTTTCTTGCTTTGTAGTTTTTCTCTATGTGCCCAGCCACAACTTGAGAGTCTATTTTGATTATTAACTTTTGAATTCCCATTGCCCTAGCCTTGCGAAGTCTCAATAGTACTGCCTCATATTCTGTAATGTTATTTGTACATTGAAAGTCTAGTCTTGCCGCATATTTGAGCTTGACTACAGAAGGTGAAGTTATGATTGCTGCTACTCCGGCGCCAGTGAAGCCCCAAGCACAATTATAATAGATTATCCATTTTTGGCTGCTCCATTTTTTCTTGATTGTATTTTGATGGTGTCCAGTCTGCTATGAAGTCGGCCAGTACTTGAGATTTGATCGCTGTTCTCTTCTCAAATTTGATGAAGTATTGAGATAATTCTGCTGCCCATTTTCCCAATCTTTGAGAGGACTTACATCCTTGTAATACTTCTTTGAGAGGTTGATTTGTTGGTACTCTTATTTTGTGTGCTTGGAAGTAATGTTTCAACTTTCTTGATGCCATAAGTACTGCGTATGCAATCTTCTCTATTTCTGAGTTGAAAATTTTTTATCCTGACAGGGCTTCGGATGCGAAGTATACTGGAATTTGCCTTGTTGAGTGCTCATTTTCTTCTTCTTGTATCAAAATTGCACTACTGTTCTTTATTTCTTTGAAGGCTTCTTGTTGTGCTTGACCCCACTAAATTTTTCCTTTTCCCCTTTAATGCTTGAAACATTGGCAAGCTTCACTCAGCTAATTTATATATGAATCTATTCAGCAAAGCTAATCTTCCTATTAATTTTTGAATGTCCTTGATGTTTCTTGGCACTTGCATATTCAGTATTGCCTTTACCTTCTCTAGGTTTGGATCAATGCCTTTTGCAGATACGATACATCCCAGAATTTTGCCTGTTTGAACTCCGAATGTGCATTTTTTGGGTTTGGCTTTAGAGTTGCTTTTCTGAGGTTTGAGAAAGTTTCTTGTAAGTCTTGGACATGTTCTTCTCTTTTTTTGCTCTTGACTACCAAATCATCGACATATGCAAGCAAGTTTCTTGGTATTTGATCTTTAAGGACTGTGGATGTCATTCTGATGAAGGTTGTTCCTGCATTGCAAAGCCCCTCGGCCATTCTTTGGAAACAGTAAGTTCCAAATGGTGTAATGAAACTTGTGTACTCTTTATCTTCTTGTTTCATCCAAAATTTGATGGTAGCCTGAATAGCAGTTGAGGGCAAACAACAAGTTCCAACACTCAAGAATGACAAACACAGAATGAAGACCACTTCAGTGAATAAACCATATCAACAACACAAGAGAAGTCAACAACCAAGGACCAAGCTCGAGCAATCAAAGAAATTTCCAAAATGGTAGAAATTTCAAGGAAAATTTTCAACAAAGACCAAATTATAACAACCAAAGCAGAAACTTCGAAAGAAAAATTTTGAGGCCCGAAGAATTGTATTGCATTATACATGGTAAAGGGGCTAGCCACACATCAAAGATGTGCCCAAAAGTAAAAAAAGCATTGAAGAAGTGCAAGAAAAGAACAGAGCAACTTCGCAGCTAAAAATTGTCAACCATCTAGCTCCCCAAAGAACAAGTTATGTGCCAATAACTTACCCCCAGCACATATTGCCACCACCTCCGCCAATCTACAACTATCAACTGTTAGCAATGTGCCCGCAAAGTCAATGGGGCCCAAGTCAGCAGCAAAGTTTCTACCCTGAAAGTTCAATGGCAAATAGAAATCACCAAACCCAATATAATAACAACACACCCAAAGCTTCAGCAAGCAATGGGAATGCAGTCATCCCAAGCAAAGGCAGAATCATGACAATCTTCGAAGAAAACAGCATGGAGCTAGATACAAGAAATGAAAGAAGAAATTATTTTAGAAAAGTAAACTCCATAGCAGTTGAAGGTCCATTCAAGAAAACAAGGTGGTCTCACATGCCAATCACATTCTCAGAATAAGATCTCAAACTTAAATATTACCCCCATATGGATGCAATGGTCATAGAAGCAAACATCAAAGGTTGGACAATAACAAAAATTCTGATAGATGGCAGTGGCTCAACAGATATCATATTCACAAGAACCTTAGATGTAATGCAAATTGACAGAAAAACTTTAGGAAGAGCTGAGCACCCATTAGTAGGCTTTGGCAGAAAGAAAATAAACTCCATTGGCAGAATTGTCTTGCTAGTTTCATTTGAAATAGTGAATAATGCAAAAACAGAACAAATAGCATTTGATGTTGTTGAAATGTACAGCCAGTACAACGTAATCTTTGGAAGGGGAAGCTTAAATGCCTTCGAAGCCATAGTAAGCTACCCATACCTATGCATGAAGATGCCAGCAGTCAATGGCATCATAACCGTCTTTGGCGATCAAACAGAGGCAAGAAACATAGAAAGAGATGCAAGCCTAGCTTTTAAAAATATCCACATGATACAAGAAGAAGAGGATGATGAGCTTGAAACTAAAAATGTGAAGACACAAGAAAAAGCGAAGCCTTGCGAAGGCACAAAGAAAGTACTAATCGACCCAATGGTGCCAGAAAGACAAGTTATCATTGGCACAAATCTATCAAAAGAAGAAGAAGAAAAGATAATACAAGTCCTATGAAGTAACAAGGATATATTCACCTGGTCTGCACAAGCCTTAGGAGGAGTAAGCAGGGATGTCATAGAACACAAGTTAAACATCGACCCAAACTTTAGGCCGAAAAAGCAAGAACTTAGAAAATTGTCGAAAGACAGAACACAAGCTGTAAAAGCCAAAGTCCAAAGATTGTTAGATGCAAAAGTCATAAGAGAAGTCCAATTCATAACTTGGCTCGCAAACATAGTCATGGTGCAAAAGAAAACAAAAAGTGGAGAATGTGCATAGACTTTACAGATCTCAACAAGGCGTGGCCAAAAGGCAACTTTCCATTACCAAGAATAGACACTTTGGTAGATCAGGCAGCAAGAATTGAAATGCTCAGTTTCCTCGACTGCTATTCAGGCTACCATTAGATCTGGATGAAAAAAGAAGATGAAGAATTCACAAGCTTCATCACACCATTCGGAACTTACTGCTTCCAAAGAATGGCCGAGGGGCTTCACAATGCAGGAACAACTTTCATCAGAATGACATCCACAGTTCTCAAAGATCAAATACCAAGAAATCTGCTTGCGTATGTTGATGACCTGGTAGTCAAAAGCAAGAAAAGAGAAGACCATGTTGAAGACTTGCAAGAAACTTTCTCAAATCTCAGAAAAGCAAATTTAAAGCTAAACCTAGAAAAATGCACATTCGGAGTTCAAACAGTCAAAATTTTGGGATGCATCATATCCGCAAAAGGAATCGACCCAAATCCAGAGAAGGTAAAGGCAATACTGAATATGCAGGTGCCAAGAAACATCAAGGACATCCAAAAGTTAATGGGAAGATTAGCTTCGCTGAACAGATTTATATCTAAATCAGCTGAGTGAAGCCTCCCAATATTCCAAGCACTAAAAGGGAAAAAGGAAAAATTCAACTGGGGTCAAGCATAGCAAGAAGCTTTCGAAGAAATAAAAAAGCACCTATCCAATCCTTCAACTTTAGCAACACCTAATCCAACAGCAGACTTACTACTATACATATCAGCAAACAAAAGCAAAGTTAGTGCAGTACTAATCCAAGAAGAAGAAAATGAGCACTTAACAAAACAAGTTTCAGTCTACTTCGCATCCGAAGCTCTGTCTGGATCAAAAGTTTTTTACTCAAAAATTGAGAAAATTGCATATGCAATACTTATGGCATCCAGAAAGTTGAAACACTACTTCCAAGCACACAAAATAAGAGTGCCAACAAATCAACCCCTCAAAGAAGTTCTACAAGGCTGCAAATCCTTAGGGAGATTAGGAAAATGGGCCACAGAGCTATCCCAATACTTCATCAAATTCAAGAAAAGAACAGCAATCAAATCTCAAGTGTTGGCTGACTTCGTGGCAGATTGGACACCTTCGAAGTACAACTAAGAAAGAATAGAGCAACCAGAGTGGATAATCTATTGCGATGGTGCTTGGGGCTTCATCGGCGTAGGAGCAGTAGCAGTCATAATTTCACCTTCTGGAATTAAACTCAAATACGCAGTAAGATTAGACTTTCAATGCACCAACAACATCGCACAATACAAGGCAGTATTAGTGGGGCTTCGCAAAGCAAGAGCAATGGGGATTCAAAAACTAATAATCAAGATAGATTCTAAGTTATGGCTGGGCATATAGAGAAAAATTACAAAGCAAGAGATCCAGAGCTAGCAAAGTATCTCCAACTACTGAGAGATCAAGAAAAACACTTCGCTAGATTCACAGTGAAAAGCATTTCAAGAAATGATAACACAGACGCAGACAAAATTGCAAAAGCCGCCGCCCAAAAATTAGAGTTACCACCAGAAGTATTCTTCCAAACTATCACCGAAGCCTCAACAAAAACAAAAGTTGAACAACCAAAAGAAGTACACATCATAGAAAGTGAAGATTGGAGGGCTCTAATTGTCGCATTCCTCAAAGGATTCTATGAGCCAGAAAACGAAGCTAATGAAGCAAGAATGAAGCAAAAGACCAGAAGCTACAAAATCATCAACGAAGAACTATACAAGGAAGGAGTTTGCCAACCACTACTAAAGTGCATCTCGAGAGAAGATGGGAAAAACATGTTGAAAGAAATACATGGTGGAATCTGTGGATGTCACGCCGAGGCTAGATCAATAGTTGGAAAAGCCTTTAGATAAGGGTTCTTTTGGCCAACTGCCCAAAGTGACAGCAAAGAAATCATTCAGACCTGTCACAATTGCGAAATGGCAGCAAGCAAAGTTAAAGCACCAGGAACAAACCTACAACCAATTGAACTAACCTGGCCACTGGCAAGATGGGAAATCGACATAGTCAAAAAGTTACCTGCAGCTCAAGAACTACCAATATGTAATAGTTACAGTCGAATATTTCACCAAGTGGATTGAAGCGAAGCCAATCACAAACATGTCTTCTCATACAATGAAAAAATTCCTACGGCAAAACATCATATGCAGATTTAGAGTCCCAAGACACATCACTGTAGATAATGGAACCCAGTTTGATAGCGAAGACTTTAGAGAATACTGCCAGTCAATGGGAATCAAACTTTGCTTCGCATAAGTAAAACACCCACAGCTAACGGAGCAGTCAAAAGAGCAAACGGGATAATTTTCACTGGAATTTCAAAGTGCCTAACAGACCTCAAAAAGGGAAAATGGGTCGATGAATTACCAAAAGTAATCTGGTCACACAACACTTCAAAATCAAGGCCAACAAATTTCTCTTCATTCAAGTTACTTTACAGAGATGAAGCAATGACCCCCGAAGAGATAAAATACGAAGGTCCAAGAACAAATGTTCAAATGATCACAGAAGAAGACCAAATAACAAGCAAGGACTTGCTCGAAGAAGTAAGAAATGAGGCACTTGAGAACATCAAGAAGTACCAACTTAAAACACAGAAGTGGTACAATAAAAAAGTTAAGCCAAGAGATTTAGCACTAGGAGATCTCATCCTAAAAAGAAAAAGAGATGAAGACACAGTGGGAAAATTCCAGTAAAAATGGGAAGGCCCTTTCATCATCACAAGAATAAACAAAGAAGGTGCGTATCATCTGGCAAACCTTAAAGGTGAGAAACTCAGTCACACCTAGAACATAGAAGCACTCCGTAAGTACTATCCATAAGCAAGACTACAGGATTAGTCTACTTTTTAGCAGAAGTAGAAGTAGATTTTTCCTTTTAAGTAAATTTACATTTCTGCAACAATAACCAAGCTGCACTCTTTTTCCACTCAGGGGAAAACCCTTCACAGGGTGAGTGGTTTTTTAACGAGGCAGTCTCTTTGTAAGTCTCATGAAATATAAAATAAGAAACTAGTTTCCCCAGAATTATGTCTCTACATTGCGCAACCAAAAAGTACAAATGCCAAAGAGTATATCCAACATATACTCTAATATCGGCACAAATTTTTGCAAAACTAAGTTAGCATCAACATTTTATTAAATCTAAAAAATGCTAACTTATCCAATTCAAAATCTGCAACGGCAGATTTTTTGACTTTATTTCACTAAGGTGAAATATTTCTGCTTCTAAGGAAGCATATGCGTCCACTTCGCTCAAAAAGGAAGGGACGGCCTGCTACGGCAGATTTTTTGACTTTATTTCACTAAGGTGAAATGTTTCTGCTTCTAATGAAGCATATGAGTCCACTTCGCTCAAAAAGGAAGGGACGGCCTGCTACGGCAGATTTT
>CM041645.1:24471924-24507456 GCA_023333625.1 Bothriochloa decipiens
GTCCACTTCGCTCAAAAAGGAAGGGACGGCCTGCTACGGCAGATTTTTTGACTTTATTTCACTAAGGTGAAATGTTTCTGCTTCTAAGGAAGCATATGCGTCCTCTTCGCTCAAAAAGGAAGGGACGGCCTGCTATGGTAGATTTTTTGACTTTATTTCACTAAGGTAAAATGTTTCTACTTCTAAGAAAGCATATGCGTCCACTTCGCTCAAAAAGGACGGGACGGCTTGCTAAGACAAATTTTTTGACTTTGTTTCATTAAGTTGAAATGTTTTCAGCTTCTAAGGAAGCATACGCGTCCACTTCACTCGAAATGGAGGGACGATGTTTCAAAATTTGCTAAGAAAAATTTTTCAACTTTGTTTCATTAAGTTGAAATGTTTTCAGCTTCTAAGGAAGCGTACGTGTCCACTTCGCTCAAAAAGGAAGGGACGACGTTTCAAAATTTGCTAAGACATTTTTTGACTTTGTTTCATTAAGTTGAAATGTTTTTAGCTTCTAAGGAAGCGTGTGCATCCACTTCACTCAAAAAGGAAGGGACAGCATTTCAAAATTGGTAAGACAAATTTTTTGACTTTGTTTCATTAAGTTGAAATATTTTTAGCTTCTAAAGAAGTGTATGCGTCCACTTCGCTCGAAAAGGAAGGGACGGTGTTTTAAAATTTGCTAAGACAAATTTTTCAACTTTGTTTCATTAAGTTGAAATGTTTTCAGCTTCTAAGGAAGCGTACGCATCCACTTCGCTCGAAAAGGAAGGGACGGCGTTTCAAAATTTGCTAAGGAAAATTTTTGACTCTGTTTCATCAAGTTGAAATGTTTTCAGCTCCAAAGGAAGCGTACGCATCCATTTCGCTTGAAAAGGAAGGGACGGCGTTTCAAAAATTGGCAAAGACAAAGTTTTCAACTTTGCTTCACTATGGCGAAAATGTCTCAAGCTCCCAAGTGAAGTGCACGCATCCACTTTGAATGAAAAAGAAGGGGCAACATCTTAAAGTTTACTAAGGTAAAAGTTCTCAATTACATGTTTCTCAACAAAGTACTTACACAATTTAACTCAAAGTACTTATTCCATACCTAGTCATACAAGCGAAGGAAAACTCACAAACTTCACAGCACAACAAAGAATGCTTACAATACAATCAATCCAATTACAAAAATATATTTACAAAATTAATCATCTTGAGAACTAACTACTTCGGCAGCATCATCAAGTATGTCGCTCACAACTTCGTCTATAATTTTGTTTGCTTTACGACGTAAATAGTCCCCACAAACACTCGCTAGCAAAGTACTTGAATCAGATGACTATAACAAGAAGAAGTTAGAAAACAAGAGTAATAACAGAAGAAAAACAAACCCCACAGATCAAACTTCTACCTGCACAAAGCCTGTAAAGTTAAAAACTCGGCAATTAGGTGGCCGGACGCCGCAGCGATGCTTGTTCACATCTATAAAAGATTTGTAAGTCAAAATCACCAAAAAAGTTCAAGTTCAAAACAATGACAGCAAAACTTACAAGCAAGAAACTCATTGACATCACAGCCTTCGCACTTCAGCGAAAACCATAAAACTCGGCAGGCACGAAAACAAAGTCATCTTTACACATTAACAGCGAAACAATGTCTTCGACATCCTGTGCAGCCTCAGCATGAGGAACCTGCACAAGACGGGCAGTTAGTCAAGCATTCTCCAAGCATATATCTTACAAAGACCACAACTTAGAGTCATTGTATCTCAAAATCCCTCGTCTCACAAAAGACAAAAGCTAGAGCCTAAAGATGGCTGCCACTAATATTGCTGGGTCCGGTACCGCTTCGACCTCTAGCGCTAGCCTCCACCTTTGCAGTTTCCTCCACCTCCCTCCGAGCAGCTTTCGCCTCATTCGCAATTTGCTGACATAAAAAAGAGAAGTTAGATACAAAAACACAATAGAAAACAAAAAAACTAAAGCGCAAAATCTACCTTCTGTAATTTCTCTCTAGCTTTGTCAAAGCAATGAGCCCGATCACCTAGTCTCCAATACTCCTCCAGATACTTGTTGCACAACATTTGCATAGCCCTCGTCACATTGGTAAGTTCACCAACAGAAGGAAACTTGTAGTTGGCATCACAAAGTCACGCAAACAAAGGATCTTGACTTTGCTTCATCAGATGAAACAAAGCACGACCAGAGTAGTATACCCCAATGTCAACCGTAGTTTTAGTAACTCAAGATAAATCTTCATATTGACGACAAAGCAAACTGAAGAAGCTATCATGATCACCGAGCTCCCAACATTTTTCCTCAGGGCAGGCTCCAAACTTGTCATAACATTCAAAGCAAAGTTCCCAAATCCGATTGCAATTGTCGAAGAAGGACTTGTCCTGTTCCTGCAACCTTTTCTCAATGCGCCTCATGCCTTCCGCTAACTTTTCCTTATCTTCCATAATCTTCTTGATGTCATCCTCTTTTTCTTCTACACGAGCAAGAGCGCTGATAAGCTTATCTTCCAAAACATTATGGGCATCTACAGCATCAGCTCTCTCCTTTTCCTTCTCGGCAAGTCGCTTCTTCAGATTTTCAATCTCAACTTGATAATCACGTTCGTGAAGAGCAAAATTTTTCTCTTTCTCCTCTAAACCAATTCGCAATCCTCTCATTAGGATAGAACCTTTGTACATCATCGATAATCCCGCATCAGCTACTTTGAGTAGGGGTTTCTTGGATATTTCAAGTTCCGCATCAGGGACAGTGAAGGCTTCGTCTATACACTTCAACAATTCAACCTTAGAAGTATGAGGCATCATCCGAAGCTTATCAGCCCCAATACCAATGAACTTAAAACTATCTAGACTTAGCCCTTCTTCTAACAAAATGCCAACCCATGCTTAAGGGCATCAGAAACTTCTCCTTCGCCAGCAAAAGGGATAACAGGAGTAACAGGTTCTTGACTGGTAAACTTGCTTAAGTCGACACTCTTCTGAGGAGAAGACGGCGCATGAGGAAAGATAGTTTTTGCAAGAAAAATCAAAAGTTAACAAAACAAGGCAGTTCAAAATCAAAAAGAAACAATAAGTCAAAGTACTCACCAGAAGAGACGCGCTCTCCCAAGTTGCACTCAACTTTCTTTCTGCTCTCAACATGGATGGTAGAGCTCAACAAGCGTGCCAAATGATCATCATTTTCTACATCATCAAAAACTTCATCATCGCTATCTTCAAGGTTCAGAGAGTAAACCTTAGAACCTCCACCTTTCTTTAACACATTTTTAGTATCAACTTCGTCGGCCTTAGCAGCAGCTGGGTTTTCAACTGAAGTTGTTTTCCCAGCATCAACAATTTCCTTGTGAGGCCCAGCAGCAGGGGCCTCAGCATCAGTCCTCGGTGAAGTCGATCCAGCAACTTTCTGAAAATCCCTAACTTGAGTCTCTCTATCAGAGACCAAGTTAACCCCACATCAACTTCACAAAAACCACCGGCATAAGTTCCATGAGCTTGCAAATTCTGTAAATTTTCGTTAAGTGGAGTAAGTAATAGTGGAGCCAAACCACTAGAAGAGAAAGTCATACAAATTTTTCTCACCTCTCCTTCAACATCTTGAGAAACAGGAAAACCGACATCATCATCATCACCACCACCTCCTACAATCTCAACATCACCTTCGCCACCAACACCAACACCAGAAACAATATTCCCTTCCATATCTAGAGTCTGATCAAGGATAGCGTCAAGTTCTTCGCTATCAAGTAGAACAGAAGGACTTTGATTCTTCTTCAATTTTTTAGCAACAGTTTTGCTAGGACCAGCCTTGCGCTTCACACCTTTAGCAGCCTCCTTCTTCTGGCCTTGCTTCTTCTCACGGCGATAAGCAGGAGGAGGCCGTTCACCATACTCAACATGCACGACTTCAAAAACTCTATTCAAACGCTTGTATTTATTTTCAAGAATTTTATCGATATTGTTTTTCTCACTCTGCACATATTTTCCAAGTTGATCTTCGGCCTGACTCTCGATAGACTTCACAAAATCTTCATCACTAGCAAAAGTCCATGGACGATGAAAATCATTATCTGGAAACTTATAACTTATACCTCGAACATTCTTGGGATGAAAACGTTGAAAGGACCATCCTTTCTTTAGTGGCCAAATCCTAGCAGCAGCATATTCTTCTACAAGATCTCTTGAACATTGCAATGAAGCCGTGCACTTGTATGCCTTAACTGCAGTTTTTGAAATCATAGAAAAAGGAAGAGACGGAGACAACTCAAACCTTTCAATCTCCATCCTATCAGACATTGAATATCTTTTCACCATCCTCTTAGTCACAGAAACTCTTTCCTCAACCATGGGCACTTTATGGTAGAACCAATACCTCGACCAATCTCTAACTCCCCATTTATTCCTTGTTGCCAGAGAAATCTGGACAGCATTGCGGGCAGCTTTAAAACTTGAGCAAGCAAAATACTTAGTAATCACTCATCCCTCAAGCATGAACTCTTTGAACTGAGTATGCATCTCAAAAAGCTTGCAAAAAGCTACAATGTCAGCATTGGCCTCCTGAGATTTGATGGCCCAAATGAACTGAGCCAGTCTGACTACACCATTCCGAGTCAAATGGTGTATCTGAATGTTGAAAGCCTTCAACACATCCTCAACAAAGTCCTGGTAGGGGAAGCAAAGACCAGTAGTGAATAGATCTCGATAAATAATGCACTCATCAGGATGGGGCTTTGGATTAGTCTCCAAAGGATCAGGCACCCTCACTTGGTCATGATCAACAAGCTTCAATCGTACCATCTCATCAAGATCACTCTTTTCAAACAAAGTCTTTCCAAAAGTTAAAGTAAAACCCTCGTCATCTTTAACCAAATCCTCAACTGATGCATCAACACCTTCAAGGCCTTCTTCATCAGAATCTAACTGAGATTTATCTTCCTCAGTTTTTGAACTCTCCTGAGAATGAAGTTGATCATGCAAATCACGTGAATACATCTACAAAAACAAAAATTAGACACTTTTTCATCAAAAACGAGAGTATATAAAAGTCAAAGGAACAAACCTCGTCGAAGATGTCTCGCTAACTTCGATCAAAGATGGCAAAAACGTCAAAATAAGCTATCTCAAACTTTAGGGTTCAAGAAAAATTTTGGCAGAGTTTTCCATCTTCTGAAAACGACAGCCTCAGGGGGAGGCCTCACTATTTATAGGCAATGTCTAGTCAACTGGGCAAAACTAGCCATTGGATTCAAATTTCAAATAGGCCAACTCCAAAGTTTGGATGGCGTTTGTCAGGCAAAGTTTTATAAACTTCACAGGATTCAGACCACTGGAGTAGGCCTTCGCCCGCGAGTGGCTGCTGTTGGGGAACAACTTTGATATACAAACATCCTTTCCAAACTTTGGAGACAAACATTTCATTACAAACATCTGAGATGCTAACGAATACAGCAAAGATAGCGTAAATACTTCGTTGCACATATTTTTGACTTCGCTTACGAATTTCCACATATTTCAAGCTGATTGGCGAAGAAGACTTCACTACACCTTGGATGCTCAGCGAAGACCATGTGGGTACTTCGCTGTAAATTCCGAACTTCGCGTATATGCTTTTACATGTTTCAGAACACATGGCGAAGATGATTTGAAAGACTTTGCTATATTCCCAATGATCAGCAAAGTGGTCATGATGACTTCGCATGGAGAAACAATGAGGTCATTAGCCAAGCCAAGAAATCAGGATCAGGCCTAAAGTAGTTCGAGGAGACAAAAGAGAAGGGGCGAAGTATGTTTCACTACTTCGCCAATGCACTTTATAGCTAAATGTGTGGGAAATGCTGCGACCATGTTTGTAAGCTACTTTAAATGACAAAGCCAGGGGGTCAATAAATACCCCTCTGGGATGTAAATTTGAGAAGGAAGGAAGATAATTACAAGCAACATATTGTGTTCATCTTACTCGTGTAAACTCATTACCCAACATTGAGTCTTTGCATTTTTAGTTTCGAGCTCATCCTCTTCTTATTCTTCTTGTATGACATGGATATTTTTGAAAGCTGGGCTTGCATCACTTTCTATGTTTCTTGCCTCTGTTTGATCACCGAAGACGGTTATGATGCCATTGATTGCTGGCATTTTCATGCATAGGTATGGGTCGATTACTATTACTTCGAAGGCATTTAAACTCCCTCTTTCGAAGATTGCATTGTACTGGCTGTGCATTTCAACTACATCAAATTCTATTTTCTTTGTTCTTGCATTGTTCACTATTCTAAATGAAACTAGCAAGACAATTCTACCGATGGAGTTTATTTTCTTTCCGCCAAAGCCAATTAGTGGATGTTCGGCTCTACCCAAAGTTTTCTTGTCAATTTTCATTGCATATATAGTTGATGTGAATATGATGTCGGTGGAGCTACCGCCATCTACTAGAATCTTTGAGACTGCCCAGTTTGCTTTAATTACCATTGCATCCATGTGAGGGTAATCTTTCAATTTGAGATCTTGTTCTGAAAATATGATTGGTAGGTGAGACCATCTTGTTTTCTTGAATGGGCCTTCGATTGCGATGGATTTTACTCTTCTAAAATTTCTTCTTTCATTTCTTGTGTCGAGCTCCATGTTGTTTCCTCCAAAGATTTTCATAATTCTGCCTTTGCTCAGAATGATTGCATTCCCATTGTTTGTTGATGCTTCGGGGGTATTGTTGGTGTGTTGAATTAGCTGACTGTTGTTTGCCACTGAATTTTCATGATGAAAACTTTGCTGTCGACTTTGGCCCCATTGGTTCTGTGGGTACATTGCTAGTGGCTGGCAATTGTAGATTGGCAGAGGTGGTGGCAACATGTGTTGAGGATATGTTATTGGCATGTAATTTGTCCCTCGGGGGGCTAGATGATTGACAACTTTTAACTGCGAAGTTGCCCTATTTTCTTCTTGCATTTCTTCAATGTTTTTCTTTACTCTTTGGCACATTTTGGACGTGTGGCCAGCCCCTTTGTCATGTATCATGTAATACATTTCCTCGGGCCTCAATATCTTTCTTTCAAAATTTCTACCTTGATTGTTGTAGTTTGCCCTTTGCTGGAAGTTTTCCTTGTGACTTCTATTGTTTTGAAAATTTTTTTGATTGCTTGAGCTTGGGCCTTGATTGGTGGCTTGGCTCGTGTTGTTGATGTGATTTATCCTCTGAAATAGTCTTCGCACAACATTTGTCATTCTTGAGTGTTGGAAATTGTTATTTGATCTTGGCATGTTTCTTTTTTTGTTTTCTTCTTCTATTCTTTTTCTGTAGTCTTCATCGGACTCATAGTACTTTCTCATTTCTTCATATAACTTTTCCACTGTGGTTGGTCTTTCCCTTTTGAAGTGGGAAAAAAGTTGGCCTACCCATAGTCTTTTGATTGCTGCAATGATGACAACTTCATCTGGTATATTTGGTATTTTAGCTTTTGCTTGTACAAATCTTTTGTAATACTAGCTCAGTGGTTCCTTTGGTTGCTGCTTGATGTTGAAAAGATCATAGCTTGTGAGCTCAACTCTTTGTAAGCCTTGAAAATCTAAGAGCAGAGTTGTACAAAATTTCTCCCATGATTTGATTGACCTTGGTTTTAGTGAAGAGTACCAGTGTTGTGCTGGTCCCTCTTACTGCCATGATGAGTGACTTTGCTAAGGTATTCACATCTCCCCTGCTTGATGCAACTGCTGCTTCGAAGCTCATGAGAAATTATCTTGGGTCAGACATGCCATTGTAAGTTGGGATGATGTTGAATTTGAAACCTGCTAGCCACTTCGCTAGCTGAATGTTGATTGACAGAGGCGACTCTGTGTCAATTCTTGCTATTTGACTTTGGCTTTGTGTTGTTGTTTTTGCTTGCTGAGTTTGGGTCTTGGATCGTGACTTCGCTTTCATTTTCTATCTCTTCATTGAGCTTTCTTATTTCAGCTTCTACTTCTGTGATTTTTTGCTTCAGGGACTTTTCCCTTGTCTTCGCTCTTGCTTCTTCTAGTTGTTTTTTCTTGATGGTGACTTGATCTTTGAGTTCCTTGAGTCTTATTTCTTTGTTCTAAGTTTCTTCTTCTTCTTGAACATGTCTGGTTTTAGTTTCTGTTGCATCTCCTATAATTGGGTCTTGTACGGTGTTGTTGTCAGCCAAAACTGTCCTTTTACTAGGTCTTCCCATTTTGGTGGTCATGAGTGTCTTCAATCACACAAATAGATGGCACCAAATGTTGGGGTGGAGGGATCACAGAAGTGAACTATGAGGTGAAACAAAATACAAATTGCAACTGTATTTCATTCTGGCTAAAAATTTACACCCCAGGGTGTATTTATTGACCCCCTGGCTTCGCTATTCACAGAAACTTTACAAAATAGATCGCAACACTACCTATACAACCAGCTAAACATATATCAACAGAGTAGTGCAGCTCACTTCACTATTGTCTTCTTGACTCCTTAAACAACTTTGGGCTTCTGACCAAATTTATGACTTCGCAGGTTGCCTTATTCAATCTTACACAAAGCCGCCACATCATCTTCGCTAGGCGCCTAGAGTGCGGCGAAGTCATCTTCGGTAGTCAACCTAAATCATGCGAAAATGCACAAGTGAAGTTGAAAATAGTTACAGCGAAGTGTCTATGTTATCTTTGATGGACATGTTAGTATCTCAAATGTTTGTAATAAAAAGTTTATCTCCAAAGTTTGGAATGAATGTTTGTGTGTCAAAGTTGTTCCCCAACACTATCACATGGAAATCTTTATGTTGTTGCTAGAGAATCAATTCTAGTAATGATATTAAGACCAGCCTAGAAAAGGCGTTTCTAGTGTGATCGCCGAAGATGGGTTTCCTACCTGTCTTTTGGTGTTTGTGCTAAGAAACGCCAACACTGACCTTGGAGGTTGTCCACCCTACTGGTTTATAATAGCGAGTTGTTCATTTTGCTGAGCTTTGTTTACCACCCTTTTAGGTTCTTGAGTCTTCTTCTGCATGACTTCTTTCTCTTTTTCTGCCTTCTTTAGAGATTCAAGATGTCTGGTTACTTCGTTTATTCTCTCTTGTTCTTCGAGCTTAGCTGCTTGTTTCTCTGCTTTCATCTTGTTGTACATCGTGTGATCTTGCCTGTATTTGGTCCATGCTTGCTTCTTTCGCTTCGCTTTAGTTCTTCTGCTAAATCAGCGATAGTTCTGACCCAGCCTCGACTGCTTGCAATCCTCACTTTCGTCTTCCTCAGTTCTTTCATCTTTAGATATGTCATTTTCTAACTCATCAGATGAATGTACTTTAGGTGGTCTTAGAGACGCGGGTAGTTCAACTACATCGGCCATGTAGACGCTTCTTCTCCTTAGTCTTCTTAGAATTTTTGCAGTTTCGTCTTCTTCTGAATCGACATTGTCCAAAGATAAAGTGGCAAGTTCTTTTCCTTCTTGAAAGGGTAGTTCTCGATAGTAGTAATCAGGTTGTATTCCGTTGGTGGCGAAAGTACTTGGCCAATGAGTAGGATGATCTTCATCAGTCATGGTTGTAAACAATCTTCCTAGGCTTCTAGTTGGTTCAAAGTTCTTCACTATCTGCTTTACCTTTCTTCTTGGGTCTCGAGGATTGCGAACCGGAGTAATTAGCTCCACAGATTGGTTCTTCCTACTCCCATGGATTGGGCACCCGTGCGAGTTCTTCAGGTATTCTTGCATAATAGATGCTGAGTTGCACAACCCATACAGAAATGAGTTGGGAATCTTGATGAATGCCTTTGAGTTGTAGATGGTACTCAAGTTCTTCTCAGAGTCAGTTTCATATTCCTCCTCTTCTTGACCTTGAGTCGGATTCTTGATGGTGCTGGAATTATAAACGGTCTTTGAATTCTTCTCTGAGCCGGCTTCATGGTCTTCTTCTTCCCGATTTGAATTTGAAGTTGAAAGCATTATGAGCTTCTTGGCAAGTCGAGATTCTTCCATGACGTCCATCTTGATGTCATCGACCTCTGACTGCTTGGCCAGATAGCTCTAGAGCTTGCCTTCCCGTTGGCCTCGCAGATCCATGAACCAAAAGCGAAGGTTGTTCCCATTGAGAAACTCATCTTGAAGGTGAAGTCCACCGAACTCTCAGGTACAATCCGCCGAAAGCCCCTACCTAGCATGCCAGTTGTCGATGTTTTATCACCGATAGCCCACCACCGGGGTACCCGGTAGGGTGTATTTGTTCGGAGGAGCTTTGCAGACTGCGGAACTTGGCAGTTGTGGCAACAAACTTGACAATTTTTATCACCGATAGCCCACCACCGGGGTGTCCAGCAGGGTGTTTTTATTCGGAGGAGCTTTGCAGACTGCGAAACTCAATAGTTGTGGCAACAAGCTTAACAAGACGGATGATTTTATACTGGTTTGGGCCCTCGACTTGTGTCGTGTTAAGACCTTTATGTCCAATCAGCGTGAGCCTATTGCATTGTATTGATGATTATGAGGGATTGTGTATTGCTGTGTACTTTGTGTTGACGGTAGATAACTCATAATTTTAACCATCAAACTGAACATGAAAATGGACCTATATGCACACACCTAGTAGATATAGGGTTATCACTAACAGAATTCCATGAGTTTTGGTGAATATCTATTTTTGCAGGGTGTCAGCTAAAAACTACCAAAGAAGGTCCACATGTCGGGATTATATAGAGATAAAGGATGAACGTGTACATAGGAACAATCTAGAAGACTTGGGCAGCCACCCCCTAAAAGCTGGGGCCCACCTGCCAGCATGGCTGGGCGGGTGCCCAGGGACAGGGGCGGCTGCCCAAAGCTCTCCACCAATCAGGTGGAGGCTCGCGGAACCTGCCTCCACCGACTTTGAGGATGAATATTAGCCATCTATTTAGGTCAGTTTGATCCAAGGGTTGTGGTGCATCCTGGAGGGCTATATAAATAGGGCCCTAGCCCCGAGATCAAGGCCAATTCAGAAACCCTAATTCATATTTTCTAGAGAGAATTATCCAAAGAAAGGTCCCTTGAATGGATTTGTCTCTTTAGGGTATTAAGAGAGTATAGGGTGGATGTAGAATTGGAGGAAGCCTGGCTTGTCGGTTTCACCTCTTTAGTTGTACTTGTGGGATCAACTCTCCTAAGCCAAGGCTTGGTTCTAGGATCATTCGGCAATTCGACTTCTAATACTAGTAAGTTCATTATTCTTATTGTTCTTTTATTTACAAGTTTCCTTTATTCGCTTCGCGTAGGGAATATAGTAATTGTTCATAGCATAAGCATGGTGCTTGGGCTAGGAATACTAATAGATACTCCCTATCTGGCTGGATTTGTGGTAACAGCGGGGGAAGTGACAATCCCCTTGGTGTCTCCGTAATCCATGTTCTGTCAGGAGGTTTGGTTGAAATTAGTGTACCGGGGTTAACCATCATCTGAGGTGTCTCTTTTCCCTATGTGCCCCCTTAGAACAATAATCGCAAAGCTTGACATAGGTTAGAGGAAGACTGACGGAGTAATCCTCTCTATATCACTTAATTCTTGCTATCTTGCCTTACAGCGTAGGGGTAGTAGTTAAGACCGCGTTAGTCTTTTTGCACATTTTCTCCTAGCGGATAAATAATTACGATACTCTGGATTTATCTCCTAGGTGAACTGCTCATCGATATCCATGCGCTTACGGATTATTTCTCTTTTATTCTTTCATGTGTGTAACCAATATCAACAAGTATTTTTGGTGCCGTTGCTGGGGAGAAATATGGTCTGCTTAGATAACCTAAGTCTTGCTCTACCTTGTACATATACTTTTATTTTTTCTATTATCACACCTTTTCTTTCATCTTACCATTTTCTATCCTTATGGATAATTTAAATTCCATTCCTATCATTCAAATTTCTGCACCCATGAAGACTAGCCTAGTGCCATATGAGTCATCACAACCTATCCAGACACTTAGCTATAGGCTGAGTCCGCACTTGATTGCGTTGGTCCAAAGCCTATCCTTTTTAGGAGAAGAAGACAAAAATCCTTACCTTCACATTAGAGACTCTCTTCGCGCTGAGTCCGCACTTGATTGCGTTGGTCTCCGTAAACATGTGACTGTCTTCGCATAGAGGGCATGTCTGATAAAACTCTCTGTTGGAAGCTATTTCCTTTCTCATTAAAGGGAAAAGCTAGACAATGGTATGATAGAGCTGTAGGTAAGCAACAAGGGGATTGGGGATCCTTACATTCAAACTTTTTCCTTGATTTCTACCCCATCTCCCAAATTGTCGACCTTAGAGTCAAGGTTCTGACTATCAAGCAAGAACCTGAAGAATCTTTGGCCTCATCCTAAAATCATTTCACTACACTTTTAGCATCAGTCCTAGACCTTAGTCTACCATATCCTATTCTTTTGCAGCACTTTTACAAAGGTCTGTGTAGAGATAGCAAAAAGTTGCTTGACACAACTTCTAGAGGATCTTTCTTGCATGTCTCCTCTGAGAAAGAAAGATTAATCCTAGATCAAATCCTATCCACTGAATTAGATTACCTTCTAGAAGTAGACCTAGAACCTCAAGTAGCTGAAGCCAAGTCTTTGCCAGATATACCACCTACTTCAGCTAAACCATGTCTTGAGCAAGAAAAAGAAGAAATTTGGTTTCCAGATTTTATGCTAGACATAGAACCTGATCTATTTTCTGATTTTAGAAACATCTTGAATTATCATTCTATGAAAAAGCCATAGAGTAAGCATCATCTTAGAGAGCCTTTAAATGCCTTTGAGGACATTCCCTTTGGAAGAACCTTAGGAGAATTAGTATCTGTTATGAGCAATGAATGGTTAGAAGAATCAGAGCTTTCCTCTGAAGTAATCTGTTTGGATTTATCTTCTCTTCTAGTTTGTTGCATAATCAATATAGATCAAATAGAAGCTCTCTACAATCTAGTTGTGGGTATAAATATCATGTCTGTGTCACTTGCACAATATTTATTGAAGGACATGACATTAACCCCAATAGGGAAATTCATGAGAAGTCTCTGAGGACATATCATCCCCAGTCTAGGAATTGTACATGTCCTACCAATCCAGGCAGAAGGAACCCTAGTGCATTTGAGCTTTTATATCTTTGACACAAGGGACTTTGACCTGTTGATAGGACAACCATTTAGAAGACTTCTCTATGAAGAGCAAACTGGGAAACTAAACATCTGCTTAGGCAAGAAACTTCAGTTCCTGCTGTCCATTTCACACTCTTTAAACTCTAGGACCGAGCCCTATCCACAATATGATCCATTGGACGAATTTAGAGTTGCTTCTTTGGACTTTTTAGCTAAGCCAGAATTATAAGATGAAGCTAGATTCTTCATAGAAGAAGAAGCTGACCCTACTGAAAATGAACATTTAGATGAGTTTGCAGTGCCACATAAACCTTCTATTGAGCTTAAACCTTTACCATCCAGTCCTAGATATGCTTTTCTAGGCGATGATCCAGAGTCTCCTGTTATTATAAGTGATAATCTCACTCAGGAGCAGACTCTCTGCCTAATGGCTTTCTTAGAAAAACATCATTCAGCCTTTAGCTACTCACTCCAGGACCTTAAAGGAATTAGTCCTGCTCTTTGCATCCATCGCATTCCTACAGATCCTAACATTCCACCATCTGGAGAACCCCAATGTAGACTCAATAATGTGATGAGAGAGGTTGTTAAGAAGGAAGTTTTAAAGTTGTTGCACGTTGGGATTATATATCCTGTGACACACAGCGAGTGGGTAAGCCCTGTTCAAGTTGTGCCAAAAAGGGAGGCATGAATGTTGTCCAAAATGAGAAGAATGAGTTGATCCCTCAATGAACCATCACAGGACAACGGATGTGCATAGACTATAGAAAGTTTAATAAGGCAACTATGAAGATCACTTTCCATTGCCTTTCATTGATGAGATGCTAGAGCGGTTAGCCAACCATTCTTTCTTCTATTTCTTAGATGGATATTCAGGTACCACCAAATCCCTATCCATCCTGATGATCAAAGAAAAATGACCTTTATATGCCCCTATGGAACATATGCCTATTGTAGAATTCTTTTGGGTTATGTAATACGCCAGCTTCTTTTCAAAGATGTATGATGTCTATATTCTCCGATATGATCGAAAAGATAATGGAAGTTTTCATGGATGATTTTTCTGTTTATGGAAAAACTTTCGATGATTGTCTAGAAAACTTAGATAAGGTTTTGCAAAGGTGTGAAGAAAAGAACTTAGTCCTTAATTGGGAAAAGTGTCATTTTATGGTTAGAGAAGGAATAGTGCTAGGATACTTAGTGTCTAAAAGAGGCATTGAGGTAGACAGAGCTAAAATTGAAGTAATTGAATAGTTGCCTCCGGTTGTTAACGTGAAAGAGATTAGAAGCTTTCTTGGCCCATGCTAGTTTTTATGTTGGTTTATAAAAGATTTCTCATTTATTGCTAGACCCCTTACTCATTTATTAGCCAAGGATGTTCCTTTTGAATTTGATGATGCATGTTTACAAGCTTTTGAAATTCTTAAGAAAGTGCTCATCTCTGCACCAATCATTCAACTCCCTAATTGGTCTTTACCTTTTAAAATTATGTGTGATGCAAGTGATTATGCTGTGGGGGTAGTGTTGGGATAGACTAAGGATAAGAAGCATCATGCAATATCTTATGCTAGCAAAACTTTAACAGGACCCCAACTTAATTATGCAACTACTAAAAAAGAGCTCCTTGCTGTTGTTTTTGTTATTGATAAGTTTAGATCTTATTTAGTGGGAGCTAAAGTAATTGTTTATTCTGATCATGCTGCTCTAAAATATTAGCTTGCTAAGGACAATGCTAAACCCTGTCTGATAAGATGGATCTTGTTACTCCAAGAATTTGACTTAAAAATAAAAGATAAAAAGGAAGTAGAAAATTCTGTTGTCGATCACTTGTCTAGAATGCAGTTTGCGAATCCACAGGAACTACCCATCAATGACTCACTCCAAGATGACATGCCCTATAGAATCAATAGATCTGACCCCTGGTATGCAGATATTGTTAATTTTATGGTTATAGGTTATGTACCACCAGGAGGCAATAAAAGGATACTCGTCCAGGAGAGCCATGCTCACATATGGTATGAACCATACCTCTTCTGAGTATGCTCTGATGGCTTACTCAGAAGATGTGTGCCAACTGAAGAAGGAATCAAAATCATTGAGAGATGCCATTCATCACTATATGGGGGAAATTATGGGGTATTCCGTACACACGCAAAGATCTGGCAATGTGGATTCTTCTAGCCAACGATGTATGAAGACATAAGAGAATTCATTCGAAGGTGCGGCCTATGCCAAAAGCATGGCAATATTAATTCAAGAGATGCCATGTCACTCATCAACAATCTCTAGATTGAGCTCTTTGATGTTTGGGGGGATTGACTACATGGGGCCATTCCCACCATCGAAGAAATATGAGAACATCCTTATGGCGGTGGATTATGTCTCCAAATGGGTCGAAGCCATGCCATGCAGAAAAGCTGACAGCATGCATTTCAAGAAAATGTTTGAAGAAATAATATTTCCAAGATTTGGAATCCCAAGGATAGTGATAAGTGATGGAGGATCACACTTCATCAACAAGCGTTTCGAGCAATACTTGTCGAAGCATGGAATATGTCACAACATCACTACTCCTTATCATCCTCAGACAAGTGGCCAAACAGAGACATCAAACAAACAAATCAAGAATATTCTACAAAAGATAGTGAATGAGATGAGGACAGCATGGAAGGACAAGCTTCATGATACCCTCTAGGCATACTGAACAGCATACAAGACACCCATTGGAATGTCACCATATCAACTTGTTTATGGGAAGACTTGTCACTTGCCAGTCAGGCTAGAATTCAAACCTCACTGGGCCATCAAGAGATGGAACATGGACCTAGAAGCAGCAGGAGATAAAAGGAAGATGCAACTCTCTGAACTAGCAGAGTGAAGAGAAAAAGCTTACCATAATGCCAAGATTTATAAAGAGAGGATAAAAAGATGGCATGACAAGAGAATCAAGAAGGAGTTCACCCCAGGAGTTAAGGTATTACTTTTTAATTCCAGGGTGAAGCTCTTCGGGCATGGAAAACTTTGAAGTAAATGGGAAAGACCATTCGACTTCTGAGCTCATCATCACACGGAGCCGTCTTGCTTCGCAACAACAAAGGTACATTATTCAAGGTAAATGGTCAACACCTTAAATTATTTTTAGAGCCCAATAATGAATTAGAGGAAGTAGACATAATTACTTTCTTTCTTAATTAGAGTTATTTAGGCCTGACTTTTTACTTTCAATTTTTAGGGTGCAGTAATTTTTTCGAATACTAAAAACATATAAATAATTTTGCAAAAAAGTTGAGACGGGGAGGGCTCGAGGCTCGGGCGGCCGCCCGACCCTAGGGGCGCCTGCCCAACTCTGGCAGCAGTTTGACTTTTTCCCTCGTGATCCTTCTACATCCTTCATCCATAAAAAGAAGATGCTCAATTTATTTGTGCATTTCTCATCACGTTATACCCCAAAGATGCCCATTCTATGCCTTTCACCCCCTATATAAACAGCCCATGCCTCTGGTCAATCTCATTCCATCAGAAGCTCTCATCCCTTCTTGCTTAGAAGCTTGCTACGCCTCTCCACACAGCCATGGTGAAGCAAGAGCCCGAGAACCTAGATAGGAGGATGATCCACTATGGGATCAACCTCAACACCATCCCCAAGGAGGAGCCTGAGTGCAAGGCCATCATTGCAGTTAATGAGCCTACTCCCCTCGCCACCAGTCCACCAAAGCCTCACAGCTATGGTAGCTCCTACTTTGCCCAACCTATCCTCACTACGCCACCTAAGCCTTTTCTTTTGGATGAGGCTCCGAAGGGCCCCATCGTCAAGCTGCCCGAAGGGACCAAGCTCCTACCTCCTAAGCACGATGAGGTGCTCATGGGGGTGAAGACCAATAAGAGCGGGGAGATCATCTGCACCAAGTATAGCACCGGGGAGCGCACCTACTTCGAGGGAGTTCGCACTCATGCTAGCAAGGTCCAATTCATCTCGCTGAAGGAAGCTCCCAAGCATGCCCTTGTTGCATCCGAGACTCCGCGCAAGCGCCGTAAGACCATGGCATATCTAGAGAAGGAGCTTGAGGCTCAACGCGCTATCATCACCTCTCTAGAGTCTTGCCAGCGTCTTCAGGGTAGATGCATCATCCGCACCAACAAAAGGGTGCTAGATATGGA
Source organism: Bothriochloa decipiens (assembly GCA_023333625.1). Lineage (NCBI taxonomy): Eukaryota > Viridiplantae > Streptophyta > Magnoliopsida > Poales > Poaceae > Bothriochloa > Bothriochloa decipiens. The sequence goes on from CM041645.1 coordinate 24,489,133, forward strand.
GAAAAGCTCCACCAATATAGTTGGGAGGGTGAATGCTTTAGAACACCCCAATAATTAGAAGTGATCTATCCTAGCATCTGATAGGGACTGAGTGAGAGTTAGATTAAAGTTTGCTTAGATTAAAGTTTAGTTCAAGTTTGCTTAGTTAAAAGGTTTAGTTCATGTCAATTTGAGTCAGTCTTTGTAATCAAGATGCCCTTTGTGATGATGCAATAAATACTATAATATTATTATTAGATATGCTTTGCCTCTTTTGTCTCCACCATGTTGTGAATGAAGGATAATAGGAAACAAGTGTGGGGGAGACACCCAATGATGTAACGAATAAATTTCTACGTAGCAACTAAAATTCTTGAAAAGATATGAAACGAAGACCGTGCTCGACGAAGTGGACCCCAAAGGGCCACCAACAGTGGGCGGCCGCCCAGCACCCTTGGGCGCCCAACCAAGATGTGGGCCCACCTGGCTCCAGCCTTGACATGGACAGGTATGATCTCCCTATGTTATAAAATTTTATCCTGATCATGATGTTTTGGTTCATTCTAAAATATCTTGAATTAAAACACTTAATGAATATATTGAGAAGGTAGAATATTTTAATCATGACCCCAAGATAGACTCACACCATGATAATTCTTGGGAATTCCTGTAGCTATTGGGAACTTTAATTATAGGGATCGCATTTTACTTAGGTTGTTGTGGAAAGTGAGATAGTATGAACCATGAGAACCTAATTTCTGATGTGTGGTCATTTGGAGAATTTCTTTTCAAAAATTTAAAAATTATTAGCTACACTTCTCCTCTGTGGTAATAAATGTCTATAGAGCCTCATCAATGAATTATAAACCAGCACATAAGCTCTTACCTGTGTTGCGAGTAGTCAAACCGTGTTAGACCCTTGTCGAGAGGGTGTCATGCTCATAAGACCAAGTCCACTTACACCCACATATTTTTGCTACTCCTACATTGGGGGTACGGACAAACATGCTTTTCGCCTTTTATCTATGTCCTACACTGGCAGAAGATACAAACATTTGTTAGGACTTCCAAATAAATGCTCCAAGCTTGTTATTAGTACTTCAAAATTGTTACCATCATGTGCCTTTAAGTTATTGTATTCCAAAGGAAGAGACATGGAGCTATGCAAAATAAACAGAAAGAAAGAAGTCCAAGCATTCAAAAAAAAGAGAAGTAGAAGAGAGAAAAGAAAAGTGATGATAGCCCACGGTCTCCAATGTTTGAAAAAGCTCTTCATTGTCAAAAATAGAAAGTTCATCAAGGAGCATTGTCATCATTTTCTTAGCCACCAAATATTCCACACACATGCACACTTGGTCTAGAGCATAGCATTCCCCTCCGAGGATCCCGTTTTGACTGGGGAATATACATGGGTATGTATGCTATTCATTGAAATACCTTCAACTCCATATAAGCCTCTATAGAATAAGATATAGCATAAGGGCATACATCATACGTGCCTTGGTGAGTTCCACATACCACATATAATGAGTGATTCTAGTGTGCTACATGACGGAGAAGGGTAAGCTAAGTTTTTCATTGCAAAAATATTATAAAACTCCAAGTGATAGGACTGAAGGAAAAAGGAGCTCTACTTTGTGTTGTTCCATCATCAACTTTCCAAAGTCTTGTGGTAGACATTTTGAATCCCGCAGTATAGGTATGACTAGGGATCTCCTGTTGATGTATTGGTTTGTGGTTATGCTTAAAGCAATCCATCCTTTTCCTCAAAGACAAGTAAAAGATTAAGTGTGGGGGAGTTTGTTGATGGTAGATAACTCATAATTTTAACCTTCAAACTAAATATGAAAATGGACCTATATGCACACACCTGGTGGATATAGGGTTATCACTAACAGAATTTTATGAGTTTTGGTGAATATCTATTTCTGCAGGGTGTCAACTGAAAACTACCAAAGAAGGACCACATGTCAGGATTACATAGAGATAAAGGACGAACATGTACACAGGAACAATCTAGAAGACTCGAGAAGCCACCCCCTGCAAGCCGAGGCCCACCTGCCAGCATGGTAGAGGCTCGCGGATGTTGCCTCCATCGACTTTGAGGATGAATATTAGCCATCTATTTAGGTCTGTTTGATCCGAGCTATGGTGCATCCTAGAGGGCTATATAAACAGGGCTCCTATCCCCTGGATCAAGGCCAATTCATAAACCCTAATTCATATTTTCCAAAGAGAATTAGCCAGAGAAAGGTCCCTTGAATGGATCTGTCTCTTCAGGGTATTAGCAATAATAGAGATTAAGAGAGTATAGGATGGAGGTAGAATTGGAGAAAGCTCGACCTATTGGTGTCTCCTCTCCAGTTGTACTTGCGGATCAAGTCTCCTAACCCGAGGCTTGGTTCTAGGATCATTCGGTAATTCGACTTCTAATACTAGTAAGTTCATTGTTCTTATTGTTCTTTGGTTTACGAGTTTACTTTATTCGCTTCGCGTAGGGAATAGATTAATTGTTCATAGCACAAGCGTGGTGCTTCGGCTAGGAATACTCATAGATACTCCCTATCTGGCCAGATTTGTGGTAGCAGCGGGGGAAGTGACAGTCCCCTTGGTGTCTTTGTAATCCATGTCTCGTCAGGAGGTTTGGTAGGAATTAGTGTGCTGAGGTTAAGCATCCTTTGAGGTGTCTCTTTTCCCTAGGTGCCCCCTTAGAACAATAACCGCAAAGCTTGCCATAGGTTAGAGGAAGACTGATGGAGTAATCCTCTCTATATCGCATAATTCTCGCTATCTTGCCTTGCAGCCCAGGGGTAGTAGTTATGACCGGGTTAGTCTTTTTGCATGTTTTCTCCTAGCGGGTAAACAAATACGATACTCTGGATTTATCTTCCAGGTGAAGTGCTCACTGATATCAGTGCGCTTGTAGATTATTTCTCTTTGATTCTTTCGTGTGCATAACCAATATCAACACTTTGCTCTTTTTTTACAAGGGGTACCCACAGCGGCTTTATATGGGGTGAGGCTGGCTGCATGCTCTATGATTCCTATTCAGATTCTAGGGAGTCCTAAACTAAGAGTTTCGTACTCTTTCCTATTACAACCCATCTATGATATGGTAGTTCTCATGTCATCCCTATTTCGTCTTCTTTGGGAACCTTCGGTGTCCCCCGTCAACACTCAGTCATCTATGAGTTAGGAAAATAGGAAATGCCTCTACAAACTGGCCCCTACAGACACGGTTGCTCTGTGTTAGCATTGTCAGCCTCATCATCAGTGTTTTTGCAAACCAAATGTCCTCATCGTCAACCGCATCTTAGACGCAGTTGCTCTGTGTTAGCATCATCAGGCTCATCATCAATGTTTTCGGCAAACCAAATGCCCTCATCATCAACCACATCTAGGGCTTCATCAACACTCTCGGCATCCCAGCGCTGGACCAGATTCATTTGAGCCGATTTGAGGCCTAGAAGGTCCGGCAATGCTTTCGGTGAAAACAACATCCACATTTGCATCAACAGCAAGCATCCAAACTGGAGTCCTGTTGGTACTAGTAGATGAGCTATCAGTCCTGGTAGTAATGCCCTGCTATCAGTTCCTCTATAACTGGTGCTGCTTGACTAACCAATTTCGGAAGATGAACTCCTAGACATCTTACACATGCACACAAATTTAAGTCAACGTGATGAAACTAAAATAAGAGAAAGACAAAAGAATAAGAAAACAAATCAAAACAACCTACCAAAAGAGCAAAGATGAAACAAAGTACTAGACCTAGTTAGAAGCTTATCGAATGGTACTATTGGAAAATCTTAACGCAACAACCAAAAGTAGACAGAAAGCCTATCCCTAGTAAATGCACTAGAAATGCTTGTTGGTAATTCTTAGCATTGCTACCAGAGATTTTGTAACAACACTATAAAGGCATGTGGGGTATTTCTTATGTCAATTGAATTATTCTGCAACCACACAGAATATACCAATGTAGCACTTCACCGAGAATGAGTATTTCAAGGGATCGTTATTTGTTTTATCCTAGGGGAAAGCAGTAGCTAGGAATATTTAATAAAAGGGGAAAGAGATCCTTGTGTCTACTAGAATCTTGTATCAACTAGTGTAGAAGTGGGGTAAATGGATCAAAAATAGGATAGGTAAGTAATATAGCAAAGATCATAATCTAAAGATAACTGGTAGAGATTTAGCTAGGTGAGAGGACAACGAGTGAGTAAAGGACTCCTATGTATCTAACTTTACTTCTATGCGCTTAATCCTAATAGATAGATGACTCAACTAGATTAGTGCCTTATTACTTGTGTGGTGGGGATAAACAAGATAGCAGAAGATAGAACCTCTACCAAAGCGACTATTTGGCTTTCGGATGCCTACCTTTTAAGAACTTGCCCGAACATGGTCAGAAACCCTAATGCCGCCCAAGATCTATCACCTCTCAGGCATGAACTGTCTGTGCGGACCAACGACAATCAAAGGTAAGACTAAGTCTGAGCACCTCGCTCACACTTACTCTTACAACTCTAGCTAACGCACAGATAGCTAAAGCTCCTATGCAAAGATAGGACGATGATACACACACAAGGAGTTGGCTATAGGAAACCAATCCAACTAAGACAACTACACTACTAAGACAAGCACACAACAAGACTATAAAGACTACAGACTTGCACTAAGTAAATACTGAGTAAAGTAAAGCAAGGATGATATATTAATAAAAGGAAAGTCTTACAAAAGAGAAAAGGTACAAGTGTTATACTAAACTCTCTCGAAGACGACTCTGGAGACCCTGAGCTTCGCTCAACTTGTCTCTAACTCCCACTCTAGACTAACTACTACTACTCTTGCTTGATATCCCTTGGAGTATAAATGAGAGATTAGACATGTGGAGATGCTTTCCAAGGGTGGTGGCAGCCTCCTTTTATAGGCAAAGGAGTAGGGGTGCCACATCAGTGATCCATGTGCTCCTTGCTTCATCACCCTTGGATGAACCAACCTTGAACACGCCTCAAATGGACGTCCACGATGAAACCAGCTACATGGTGGCATGCAGGGAGGTGGTGGGAGCCAACCGACCTAGTAGGGCCACCAGGTGGGGGTCGGCCGACCCCCTCATTGGTTGGTGGGCCTGGCTAGGTCTTCTAGAAGCTGTCCCCTCCTATCATTTGAAGTGGTTCGATGTTTTCCAAATATTTGTCATGTTGCTTGCTTCCTTGTGGCCTAATCAATCCATGTGCAATGATCTTTGTCCATTGGATGAAATTGCAAGTTGATCTGATGGTTGAGTTGGACTCATGGGACCTTGACATGGATCATGCTCAAAGCTTAGCTCAAGCTGATCTTAGGTAGGGGTCGGCCGACCCCCTATTTGGGTCCCACTGAGCTGCATTTTTTGTTTCCTAAAATCACAAGCTAAGAGTACAAGTGGAAATAGTTATTGATAAAATATGCTCATGTTGTGATATTCTTTTTTGGAATCGAGGCATGTTGATGATGTTTTGAGTGTGGATTTTTAGGGTAAATCCACCATCAACAAGACCCCCAAGCTTAACCTTTGCTTGCCCCGAGCAAATAATCAAACTTAGCCTCGGTGGATTAGGTATTGTTACTATGCCCACATTTCAAGAGTACCATGTGCACAACAAATTTCTTCTCCTTGAATGGAAAAGTTAGCTATGAAAACTCACCCATATTACCTTAGTCCTCCATGGGGCCTATGGCTTTTCCATTGTCTTGGGTAGTTGAAAAATAGAATAGTTTGACTTGAGCACTAACTTTCTTATTCCTAGCAAGTTTCATACCGGAGTTTTTTTGCAATGTTTTTCAAAATATAACTTAATGTTCCTCATATGGTTCTCTCATGTCACTCAAATGGTGTATGATTCCTCACCAAGGCACAAGGTAAAAGTTGCCTTTCCAATTCCATCCTACTTCTAAAAAGGCTTATGTGGAGCTTGAGGTAGGGATAACAAGGAGATAGCATACTTACTTGCGTTTGTTGCGAAGTCAAAGCTCGGATCCTTGAAGAGAAGTTTCATACCCCTAGATCAAGATGTGCAAGTGTGTGGTATATGGTGGACTAGGTTGCTCCTTTATTTAATAAGATCTCTCTCTATTTTTATATTGAGACAGGGCTAGCATTTTTTTCATGGACTTTCATGTGTCCATCTATATGAATACTTATTTTGCCTAGCCCTTTTCTTGTGTCTCATCTACAACCAATATTTAGAGAGATTTTCTAACACTTAATGCATGGAGCAACCTATTTTTTTTGAAATGGAAAGCATGTTTTTGCGTACTTCCAGTGTAGAAGCAGCATATATGTATGTGGCGTGCGTGTGATCTTGATCTTAGAGGCATGAAAAGTCTCTTAATAGGGATCAACAACACTTGACAACACTCAACACAAAGCAAATAGCTTATGTGGAAAGTTTGTAAACATGTAAAGCATATTTGGCTGTGGTAGGAATTTATCACCATTGAGGAACAATTAAGGTTTTGATCATTTTAAGAATAAATCCTCTGGTAATCAATCATGCCTAGAATAATATTATAGCTACTCTTATCTGATCTCATATCTCCCAACAACTTAGACTTAGTTCTAGCACTCGGAACCCACAAAGTTTTTAGGTTCATGATGGTTTAAGAGAGCTAAGTAATCCATACTTAGAGAAGTACTAAGTTGTAAACTAGGCACTAGAGAAACATTGAAAAAGCAACTAGTCATCATTTCCATAAGGAGAATGAGCATACATGAAGCATAGGAGATAATAGAAATAAATAAATAATTTTTTGGTATTTTTAAACTTTTTCATTTTTTATATGTAATAAGATAAATAACTAGAATGCAAGATGCTAAGATAGAATACTTACCTTAGTGGGGGAGAGGATCTCCCCCGAGCTTGGCTCTTGCTTACTGTGGTGGCGGATAGTGTTGGAACCATCCAGCCTAATGTTGTGCTTTTTCTTCTTGCATTGCCTGCAGATATTGGGCATTATGTTGCGCCAATTGTAATGTCGCTTCTTGTTCAATGTGCATTGTGCCCATGTTGTTGATGAGGTCGTCCACATTTGTTCTCTGGTGGCACCTCTCTCTAACCCATGGGCGAGGAGTGCGATGTGGACGTGGAGGCCTCCCCATGGACCCTGAGAGGTCCATGGAGTTTGCCTCATCACCTTCCTCAACTTCTTCTTCTATAGGGTGTGAGGGTCCAGCTTGCTCCATTTGGGCAGTGCGTGACATGCCTCTTGTCACTCTATCTATTCCTGCAACATTGTGGCCTCGTGCCTCTCGATCCAATTTGATGCTTAGTGTATGAAGCACATACAACCAACATTTCTGACAAGGGAGAGGGACTTCGACTGTACGGCCAGGATATATCATTTTGAGTCCACCTCTTGGACCTCTTTTGAGCACATCAGAGTTAATGAAAACATTCTCATTTATAACATCCCTAGTAGAGGTAATGTACTCAAAGTTATGTGACTCTGTCAGACCCCATGTATCTGCTATACGAGTACTGAATGATGTGAAATAAATGGAATTTTCATTCTCAAAGCAACTAAGCCAATAGTTCACTAGCAGTTCAACAGGAGAGACTTTAATTTTATAAACCATGGCATAGAGCAATTTAAGTTTATCATCATTTAAGGTATATCCTCTAGTGCCAGGAAAGAGAGTAATATTCATCTAATAATGAAGAAAACGTAGAGATGGATTATGGATTTTAGAAGCTGTAAGGGTAGAGCAATCATTGGAGCTAGAAATTGTTTTCCAAAATTCAGCTTTGCTAAATCCATCAATGGCAATGTCTAAGTCAAGCTCACAATCATGATCACATCCGAAAGAGGTGTTTAAGAGGCTCCAAGATAAATTATACTCTTCCCCACACATGTGAAAGGCTACCCCATCATTTGTTAATTGTAAAGTGCACAAAAATTCTTAGGTAAGCACTTTTATACCAAACTCATGAACTTGCCGAAATCCTCCCCATCCAATTGCATCAAAGACAGCATTGAATTCTGCACTCATACCTATGCGGACTAAGATGACCGGGTCGATGAGGCTGGTGTGATGAAAGTTGCTTTCTTGAAGGATGTTGAACTTCTGCAGCTCTTCTTGGTTCAGCATGAGGCCACTCTCGGGCTCCATCACTCTTGAGGAAGGCTCATAGAGTACCATCTGGTGGTAGCTCTCTTCATCCTCTCTTCTCCCAGGGTTCCTTCTTTCGCATGGTGAGAGCTCTGAGAAGAACTCTCACCTATCTTGAACTTCTTGAACCGGGAGAGGAATGCTTTCTTCATCTAGCTGCATAAGTGAGACAACCAATCTCTTTCTACTACTACCATGCAAGAGAGAAAATATTTTTTGGTTTTTGTTGGAAGGCTACTTATAAACTAAACTTGAGAAAGAACTTGCAACAAAGGAGAGAAGAAGAGAGATTGTGTGCTCGAGATGATTCTGAAGGTTTGGGTGTGGAGCTGAGCTTACAATGTAGGGGTATTTATAGGGGGATAAGGGCAAGTGGTGGACCCCAAGGTAGGGGTTGGCCGACCCCCCAAAGCACTTTAAACTATAATTTGAATCCTGGCAGGGAATCTTGCAACATGCGTGAAAACTTTTTCAGAGTTTGTCCAAAGTGGGGGTCGGCTGACCCCATTCTAGGCCTTCCAGCTCTTTAAACATTATGTCATCAAGTGTCTGGTAAAGTAAAGGCTAGGTGTGGACCAAAAGTGATATTCTTTTCAGAGATTCCCTTGCCTAGTGCTTTGTGAAAGCGAAAAGATGAAAGGAAAAAGTGGAGACATGTCTAAAGAGATTCCCATGGACCATGGGAGCACTGGAGCATGCCTAGGTGACCACTTTGCAGGTTTGAACTGGTGGTATGGTCCCAAAAGCATCCAAGATGAAAAAGAGATAAAGCAAGGGACCATTCTTTTCAGACTTTGGCTAGTGTTGCATGCAAAGTATTCTTTTATGTGGTAAGTGGGAGACAATAGGCTGCAAAATGGGTCAATGTGGGGTTTGGCCAACCCCCACTTGAGTGCCCCAATGCATCCAAGTGCTAATCTTGAACTAGAACATCGAGCCAAAGTGAAAAGATGGCATGTGGGCCCACTGATGGGGTCGGCCGACCCCACCATGGGTGACCCAGCAGCTCAAAAGTTTGTTGCAAATTACTCCCAAGATTTTATTTATTATGACTAAGTATTTTGTCAAAAGTAAATATGCAGAGTTAAAACTAAGAGAGAAATTTAAAATGAAATGAAACAATTAAAATGTAGAAAATAAATATGGGATAAATACTAATTTACCTTACGAGAAAGGGCTCCATGTTTTAGGTCCGTAGAGTAGGACCTCTTCATCTTGTTCATTCCTTTGGTGCTTCAGTTGGTCTCGGAGATGGGGACCGTGATTGCACCTCTTTCTCCCGCCACACTTGCTTGCCTTTGGCTTGTGGTTTAGCGGGTTCTTCCTTCTTTACTTTGGCCTTTTTGGCTAACTCACCTTTCTTGTTGCTCCTTCGGCGCAGGTAGTAGCAAGGTTTGTTTTTTGATTCTTTGTCCTTCACTTGCATGTTAGCTTTATAACTGTTGAATGGACATTTTACCTTCTTCCCTAGGAATTGAAAATGAATCTGGTCAGACCCCACATAGACGACGGCGTTCACCGTGTTGAGGAATGGCCTTCCTAGGATGACTGGGACTTCATTGTTGGACACCATGTCCAATATGATGAAGTCAGTAGGGATGTATTCATCTTGCACCTTGACAAGTATATCCCTTGCCAGTCCCTCAAGGAACCGAATCATTTGATCCGCCATCTGCAAATGAATAAATGTGGGGTGGAAAGGCCCCCTAGCAAATTATCATAAGTTACCTTGGCCATGATGTTGACACCCGATCCAAGGTCGTAGAAGACATTAGAGAGGATTTATGGTCTGATCTCGCAGGTGATGGGAGCCCCGGATCTTCTTTCTTGGCGATGAATGGTGGATCAAGAAGATAGCTCTAGTTGGAGCATACCAGTGGCTTATCGAACCTCATGGTTACCAATTTAACACCTCCAATATGATCCTCGGGTTTCCCTTAGATCTTACCTTGCTTGAAGGATGGGACAGCTGCTGCTAACTTAGCTAATTGGGTTTCTATCATTTTATTAAAGCTCAATTGATTTTTCATAGAAGAAGTAAAGCTATCTATTTTCTCACTTATGTTTTCAAGAATCTTATCATTAACCATCATTTTCTTGTTAATACTGTCATTTATTTTAGTTTGGCCTAAGACAAGATCTCTTAAGGTTGGTTACCAAAATAATTATTGAAATTATGATTGTAACAGTTACCTTGGTTTCCTTGGTAGAAGGGTGTAACACCCCTGGTGTTATGATAACTAAAACCTGCCATGTCATCATATGCATTGCAAAGCATTTATGTTTAGGTCAACCTTGATATGCATCAACTAAAACAAGTTTACATTTCATAGGTTGTTTGTATTTATGAAATGTTGTGTCACATGAAATCATAAAACCTAATTTCGAATGTCATCCAAAATACTTAGTTTATATTCTATGTACTTGAGGTGTAAACTGTGTTTACACTAGTGTCAAGCATAGTTAACCCTAATGAACTTAGAAAGTTGTGTTGGCTTACAACTTTATCATGAAGGAAAGTTGTACTCAAGTCCTTAATCTGGTCAAGCATTGTTGGTGTTTTGACCATCGAGGGGTTAACACCAACGAGTAATATTGTAATTGCGTGCTCCCTAATCCAGTGGGTGATGCAAGAAGGACACAATGATTTATCCTGGTTCGGGCAAAGAAGGCCCTACGTCCAGCGGGGGGAGGATAGTTCGTGTTATCTTGCACTGAAGTGCTAGTACAGTGGAAAATACAAGCAGGTGTGAGGAGCGCGTGGTGGAGCTTGGGCGTTCGGATGCCTAGCTCTCGACCTTACACAAGCTCACGGTGTCATTCTGTGATCTAAAGACTTAGCTATGCTCTAGCTCCTCCTGTTCGGGTCTGGTCCCCCGTTCTAATGTCCTGGCGCCTCCTTTTATAGATGAAGGAGGGGCACAGGGGTACATGTGATTCGAGTTCGCATGGCGGATGATGTATGACGTTGAGGCCGATCACGTCGATGCCGCTGTAGTGATGTACGTCGGTATAGGAGGCCCTGCAGCCGTCGCGTCGGGAGTTGTTGAAGTTTCGCTCAAGGGTTCATTGATGAAGTCGAGGGGCGACCGTCGAGGGTCTTGGCCGGAGTCGAGGGGGATCGTGCCGAGGAGGTCGAACCTCGCCGGATAAGGCCGAATCCCGGAAAATGCGGAAAACGTGCTGGTTTATACGTCTCAAGGTGGTGCTGGACGTGGCACAGTGCTCGGTATGGTGCTATAGTGCGGTACGATCCGCAGAATTCCGAGGCATGGGCGGTAAAAGCAGATTTGACTGCCACCACGGTAAAAGCAGATTTGACTGCCACGCCTGCAACTATTACCGTAACTGTGGCCATATGGTTAGGCGGGGGTAGGTAGATTGCATTAAATGCGCCTAGATCCGTACGGGAGAATCGGTAGCCGAGGGGTGCACCGTCGTCGAGGACCGCCCATTTGCCCGGGTGAAGTTCCGTCCTCGAGGGCCGGCTCATTCGTCGGGCGAAGTTCCGTCCTCGAGGGCCGGCTCGTTCGCTGGGCGAAGTTCCGTCCTCGAGGGCCGGCTCGTTCGCTGGATGAAGTTCCATCCTCGAGGGCCGGCTCGTTCGCCGGACGAAGTTCCATCCTCGAGGGGTCGCCCAAGTTGTAACCTCGCATGTACAGTACCAGTCCGTTTGGTAGCCTCTCAAGCGTACAGTACTAGTCCGTTTGGTAGCCTCTCGAGCGTACAGTACTAGTCCGTTCGGTAGACTCTCGAGCGTACAGTACTAGTCCATTTGGTAGCCTCTCGAGTAGGCTTTGGCTTTGGGTCGTCGTTGTCCGTTCATGGGTCAGCCCAATATATCTCAGCCTACAGGCCTTCGTATGTTAGCGCGGGAGGTTACCGGACGGTTAGCGTTGCTGATTTTACGGGGTTTAGTTCGGTAAACCAGGGGTTTGGGGTACCCGTTTCTAGGGTATCGACAGTAGCCCCCGAGCCCCTGCGTGAGTGATGACACTCGGGGAGGTGGTCAGGACTTGGAAATGGGTCATGATTCGGATTTTTTTGTGGGGGGCGCGCGAGCGACCCCTGCGGGGGTAGCCCCCGAGGCCTCGTAGGAGTCGAAAGACTCCTGCGAGGGCTTAATTTATATTTAGTTAAAGGGTGCTCGTCCAGTCAGGTACAGGCCTAAACTGGAGTCATAGCGCTTTACTGAGGGGAGCCCCCGGGGGATTTTTGACCCTCTTTCGTCGAGGGGCACCGGGCACAGGCGAGCCCCCGAGCCTCGTGCGGCTGGGGCATTGCTGGCCTCGGCATTCTTCTCACGAGTCCTTTCGATCGTACGTGAGGCGAGAAGCATCGGACTACCCCCGATAGGGCAAGCCGCGAAGTTCTCAGTGAGCTGGTAATGGGAAAATCCAAGCGAGAGCCCGTTCCTCATTCGATAGAGGTCGGCAGGAGGCCCGGAGGCGGTCTCATTAAAGCAAAACGCAATGGTCCTACGGATACCGATTCCATTCGATAGGTCTCGGCGGCTCGATGCCTCCCTTCGGGGGGATTCCATAAAGTCCATAGCGTTTTGCCTTGGATGCATCCAAAGGGGTCTCGAGAGTCCGTTCTCGAGCAGGGCCTCGCGTTGGCTCCCCCTTGGTCACCCCTGACTCGGGTGCTCGACGGCGGCTGTCGAACCCTGTTCGTGGGGTCAGCCTTCGCTCCTTTGAGGCTTAGGGCCGGAGCCTGATTTTTGGTGCTCAAGGGCGGCCGTTGAGCCCTCACTCGAGGACCGGCCTTTGCTCCTTCGAGACATTGAGGTAGGGTCAGAGCCCGTTTTCACCTCTCGTGGAAATCTCCATCGGCGAGTAACCGTTCTTTTTTGGCGCTCAAGGGCGGCCGTTGAGCCCTCACTCGAGGACCGGCCTTCGCTCCCTCAAGGCTTTGAAGTGGGGCCAGAGCCCATTGTTTTTTGGTGTTCAAGGGCGGCCGTTAAGCCCTCACTCGAGGACCGGCCTTCGCTCCCTCGAGACTTCGAGGCGGGGTCGGAGCCCATTCTTTTTCGGTGCTCAAGGGCGGCCGTTAAGCCCTCACTCGAGGACCGGCCTTCGCTCCCTCTAGACTTTGAGGTGGGGCCAAAGCCCATTTTACCTTTCGTAGAAAACTTCGTTAGCGAGCGACGGTTCTTTTTTCTTACCGTTGGGCACGCCTTTTGAGGAGAAGGGCTTAGCGGTGCGATCGTGGCGGGCCCGAGCAACGGCTCTTTGCCAGAGGTGTGACGCGTGCATCCGGTGGAGGATCAAGGGGGAACGGTCAAGTAAACGCATTAATTGTGGGGAGTTACCTTTTCCCTGCCACTAGACTCCGCCCGTTGCTCTTCCCGAGTATAAAAACGGAGGGGGACAGGCGCTGTTTGCCCCTACTTTCACCATTCTGCCGAGCTCCTGCTTTCCTGCGTGTGTGAGGATAAAAACTTAGAGCGAGAAGTCATGATTGGGAACCTTCCTGGTCGACCGTCCGTCGAGGAGATTCGTGCTGTTGTTGCCGCCGCCGCGTCCACCGAGCAGATCTGTGCTGCCGCTGCCGCCATGGCCCCCGTCCTCCAGCCCGCTGAGCCCTGGCGCCCGTCGACTGTGACGCGGCAAAGGTTGATCGAGCTGGTGAGGGAGGGTCTTCTCCGCCTCGTCACCGATTCGAATCGGCCAGAGTGGATTGCGCCGCCCAGGGACCACCACGAGCCAAATCCGCCGGAGGGCTACGTGGTGAGCTTCCTCAAGTATCATTGGCATGGGTTCGGTGTGCCCCCGAGCGAGTTCATGCGGGGGTTGACAAACTTCTACGGCGTCGAGCTCCATCATTTCTCCCCCAACGCCATCTCCAACGCCACCATCTTTGCGGCCGTCTGTGAGGGCTACCTCAGGATGGCACCACATTGGGAGTTATGGCTCCACCTTTACAAGGGGGACTGGTTCGCCTCCCCGGTGGCGCAAGGAGTAAGGCGAATCGTCAGAGCTGGGTGCCTCAACTTCGCGTTGAAGACCGGGAGGTCGGAGGAGCCACGCGAGTACATCCCCACCGGGTTGACGTCCAACCACTCTCGGTGGGACGAGCAGTGGTTCTACCTTCACAACGACGGCGGCTACCTCCCGCCGTACACCGGGCGGCTTATCTCCGAGCGTCCATACAACTGGCCACACGGTGTCGCGGGGGATCTCTAGCGTCAACTTCATCCCCTCATCGTCGCGATAAGGACCCTTCGAGAAGCGGGCCTAACCATGGGTGTGGTGGTCTCGGCCTTCCATAGTCGACGGGTGCTCCCTCTGATGGAGCGCCCGTTGCGGTTGGACAAGATGCTCCCATCAGCGGCGCCCGAGGTTCTCAAGAGGTGCCGGATGTCCGACGAGAGGCCGTCCGCTACGGAAATCGTCGCGCGGGTAAAGAGGATGGTGGCTGGCTCGTTCAGGGTGGAAGACGTCAACCGCCTCCCCATGTGGCCCGAGGAGGGTTGCCTCGACCTGGTGAGTGCCTCGAGCCGTGCCTTTCGCGTTTCCCCCCTTCCCTTTCTCTTGTCCCTGTGACTGAAAGTCTTTGTGTAGGGGAGAATCGACTACCAGAGATCGAGGCCCCCGCTGAGGGAGGACGCTCCCGATCGTCAGGTAAGACACTTCATCGCCCAGCAAGAGAAGCGGAGTAAGGACGAGGAGGAGAAGAAGAAAGCCAAGAAGCTCCGGGAGCGTGAAAGACTCGTGAAGCACCGCGCTGAGCAGAGGCGCGACGGGCTCCCGGAGGAGGAGTCTCCCTCATCCGAGGGAGATGAAGATGATGATGTCGAGGGGGTGGAGGGGCGCCTCGACCGCATCTTGTCTGGTTCCTCCCATGCTGACCGCCCCTTCGTGCAGGAGGACGTGGCGGAGCAGCGCGCCCCCCAGCCGGTGGCGTCGGCCTCAGAGCACCGGCATGGAAAAAGGGGGGCCGAGGCCTCGCCTCGAGGGGGTTCACCCTCCTTGTGTCGTACTCGAGGCGGGACCCCACCCACTTTGGTCTAGGAAGCCTGGTCCCGGTCGTCGACGCGGGCGGAGCAGAGCCGTGCCCAGGAGGCTCCGTCGAGGCAGGGAGGCGCGGCGACCCCACCGACGGCCCCGAGCAGCCTCAGCCCCGGGAAGAACTCGGCTTTGGGAGGGGTCTCGAAGTCTGCTAGTGGTTCAAGGGGGACCCAAAAGGCCTCTATCCCCTTTGGGTAAGTGTCGTTGTTTCACTTTCTTTTCGTTGCATCTTGCTTGTGCTGTTTAATAGACTTTTCGCCATTCTGCTTCCCATCTAGGCCCAAGCGCCAGATCGAGGAGGCGTCTCTCGAGCTGGCTAAGCGGCTCAAGATGGATGCAGCCACGAAGATGGGGGCCCCAATCACAGGTGCGACATCGAGGCCCTTGGCTCTGTGGGAAGCCAAGTGGTTATCCTTAGCCCTCGGTGCTCTGGCACGCGGTAGGCTAACGGGTTCCACTCTTGCTGCAGGGTCGAGCGTCTCGGGGGCCGCGGTGGGCAGCGACTTCGAGTCGGGGAGGACGCATGAGGGAGGGGGCGCCTCCTTGACGTCATCACCTGTGGCCCTCGAGCTCGGCCCGGCACCAGGGGGTGGTGCCCGACGCTGGGAGCTTTGACTCCTGGCGGGCCAGAGGCCTCGATCCCCGCACCCAAGGCAGGAGCCCCCGAGGGCCACGAGCCGAGAGAGGAGGTAGTCATCGTGGACCTCGAGGGTGAGGAGACCATGGTCCTTCCTCCCTCGATGGGAGAGCGAAGGCCCTGGCCGACGGGGCTACGCGAGCTCGAGGCCCAGAGGGAGCAGGAGCAGGGGGCCCTGCAAGAAGCGGAGCTGCCACGGCCGCAGCAGGAGGGGGAGAAGGAGCCGCTGGAGCGGCAGGAGGAGGAGGAAACTAGGGGCCAGCCCCAGCATCAGCAGGCGTAGCAGACGCCGCTGGGGGACACGGCGCCGCTGGACCCGCCGACACAGCAACCGCCCGAGACGTCGGAGGCGGAGGCGACTTCCGGACTGCCCAAGCAATGGGTGTCTGTGATTACCCTAGACGAGCTGCTGGCCGAAGGAGAAACAGCGTCGAAGGTGTCGACAGTCCCGCGGCTGCCGGGGACGCAACCAGAGGAGGCCTCGGCATCGAACCCGACAGAAGACTCATCGATGGTGGCCCTGCCAGTGCCACAACTCGTGGTGTTGGGGGAAGCGATGGCCTCGACACCTATGCTGCCTCCGACCTTGCCTAAAGCAGCGTTGAGTCAGCCGCCGCAACTGTCGACAGAGCAGCCGGAGGAGAGGGCGGCTTCTTGCGTGCTGAGGAGGTCGTCTTCCGACCCCGGGCTAAGGAGTGCCGACGCTGTGTCAGAGTTTAGCACCCCGACGGAGTTGGCTGTGCGTTACGACATCCCACACGACGTGGTGGACGAGATCGAGTCCTTGGCGTGAACCAAGGTCAAGACGGTCCTTCCATGTTGGCGCAAGGAGCGCATCATACTCCGGGAACCTGGCGACTCCAGCGCTCCGGGGATCAAGATGAACGACCCGGCGGAGGTCGAGTGCTGGGAGGAGGCTGAGCGGTCCCGGGCGTGGCTGCGGCACTTGCTGAAGCTAGGCGTCGAGCTTGCTGAAGGCCTTGACCGGAACCTCGCGGTGAGTCACTATATAGGCCATATGCAGTTTTTTAAGTTCTTCCGTATGGGATGCCTTAACCCTCGATTTCCTGTCCCCAGGAGGCACGGAGGCGTTCTTACTCCAAGTCAGACTTCCTCCATGAAATGCACAACAGTCGGGAGGAAGTGCTTCACCAGCTCGAAGCCGGCCGCTCTGCGCAGGGCAGGGTGGCCGAGATCGAGGAGGAGCTGAAGCGGACCAAGGAGGAGGCCGCCAAAGCCAAAGTGGAGGCCGCCCGGGTGAAGGAGGACTCCGACGCCGCTCGAGTGGAAGCCGCCCACCTCAAGGAGGAGCTCAAGCATGCGAGGGAGGAGGCTGACGTGGCCAAGGCCGAAGCGGAGAAGGCCAGGGGTGAGAGCAACCGAGCCCAGGAGCGCGTCGAGCTACTCATGGCGGAGGCTCAGAGCTCCATGGAGCGCATCCGCACGCTCGAGGCCAATTTCGCCGAAGTCTCCGTGGCGCGCAACGCCCTCTTCGCCTTGGTCCAGGAGGAGAAGAACCGAACCGCCAGCCTGGAAACCCAGCTCGGGGCAATGAAGGTTACCCTCCAGGAGAAGGAGCAGGCCATCATCCTGGCCAGTGGTGCTCTCAAGACCTCCGCTGCGAGAAGACGGAGGTGACCCGAGCCTTCAAGGAGGCCCAGCGGGAGCGGGACGAGGCTCGGGGGGAGCGCGACGCCGTGCTGGAGGATCGCAACGCCCTTGAGACTCGCTGTGCTGGTGAGTTCCTTAAAGAGCTTTTGATCATTTTTCTTCCCGTATGGTTTTGTCTGATTCTTGCTTTGTGTTTCAGGCCTCGAGTCTGAGCTGCTCGATACCCAGACCGCTGCCAAGGTGCTGCAGGAGAGCCTCGTGGCGGAGGGGGCGCTTCTCAGCCAGCTCCGGGTTGCCCTCGACGGCCTCTGCGCCTCCTGGGAGGTCGGGCCCGTCGAGGGTGCCGAAGAAGACATCCCGGGTGCCGTGCTCGTGGACCGGATCTACTACCTCGATGCCATCCTTCGAGATCGTGTGCGGGAGGCACTTCACACCGGCGTGAAGCGGGCGCTTGCAGTGGTCTCTTCCGGCTTTGTCTTTGACATGAACGTCGTGGCCCAAGGCTTCATTCCTGATATCTCGAAGACCGACACCGAGAATGAGGAGCGATGCCGAGGGCTTATCAATGACGCCGAGAAGCCGGGGGAGCGCTGGCTAAGCTGTTCGAGGACGAAGTCCTCCCCCCTGTGGATGGAGGGTACCACGTCGAGGAGGGCGGCGATGAAGCGGGCCTGTAGGGCAAGGCTGGGCGGAGGTGCCCATGTAATGAATTAGTTTTTTGTAACTTATATTCAATGTGGCTTTGAAAGCCCTTTTTGAACATTAATGCATCTATCGAAATGCGTTTTGTCATTTTACTTTTGAGCCTTTTCTGCTTTTTTTCCCTAGACTTTGCTTTTTTGACTAAGCTTTCGACGCATGCTCGTATCCCTCGAGGGGGAGCGAGTGGAGGTACCGTAGCCCGGAGGCGTAGGAGAGCTCCGGCT
>CM041645.1:24507466-24537467 GCA_023333625.1 Bothriochloa decipiens
GAGCGAGTGGAGGTACCGTAGCCCGGAGGCGTAGGAGAGCTCCGGCTCGACAGCCCTCGACCCCTAGGGATTTTGAGGCATTTTTCAGCTTAGTTGGGAAGCGAAAGGGAGGCGTGCGGAAAAAAAGTCATTCGTATTTTCAGGAACTTAGGGGGTCCCCCCCGTTAGCCCCCGAGGGAGGCTCGACTCTGGCAAGACAGGGTCGAGGCTACCTCTTGCATTACAATAACAAGTTTGAACTTATAATCGAAAGTACTCCTTATATTTGTCATGCGGAAATGTACAAAACATGTGAGAATGTACAAGGGCACTTGTGCCCTAAGGGTAGAAACGACGTAGCTGTGCGATGTTCCATGCGTTGGTGAGGATTTCGCCTTTGTCGTTAGCGAGCTTGTACGTCCCGGGCTTTAGCACCTCAACTATGGTGTATGGGCCTTCCCATGGTGGGGTCAGCTTGTGATGTCCCTTGTTGCTCTGTCGTCGACGTAGGACGAGGTCTCCAACCTGGAAGTCCCTCGGGCGCACGTGCTTGTCGTGGTAGCATCAAAGTTTTTGCTGATACCTTGCGGAGTGAATTAGCGCCATATCTCGAGCCTCCTCGAGCTGGTCGACGGCGTTTGCGAGGGCTTCTTCGTTGCTTTGCTCGTTGTACGCCTTTAGTCGAGGGGATCCATACTTGAGGTCAGTGGAGAGGACGGCCTCGGACCCATAGACCAAGAAGAATGGGGTAAAGCCCGTGGCTCGACTAGGTGTTGTCCTTAAGCTCCATAGGACCGACGGCAGCTCCGCGGCCCATTTTTTTCCGTGCTTGCTAAGGCGGTTGAGGATCCTTGGCTTGAGGCCCTGTAGAATCATGCCATTGGCGCGCTCGACCTGGCCGTTAGTTCAAGGATGTGCAACCACGGACCAATTCACACGGATGTGATGGCGATCACAAAAGTCCAAGAACTTCTTGCCGGTGAACTGTGTGCCATTGTCAGTGATGATGACGTTCGGGACCCCGAAGCGATGGATGATGTCAGTGAAGAACTCAACTGCCCATTCGGAGCGGATGTTGCTGATGGGCCAGGCCTCGATCCACTTGGTAAACTTGTCAATGGCAACGAGCAGGTGCGTGTACCCTATGGTTGTTCTCTTGAGAGGCCCCACAAGATTGAGCCCCAGACTGCAAACGGCCAGGTGATGGGGATCATTTGTAGGGCATGAGCTGGGAGGTGCGTCTGCTTGGCATAAAACTGACACCCTTTGCACGAGCGGACAAGGTTTGTGGCATCAAAAACGGCGGTCGGCCAATAGAAACCCTGTCAAAAGGCATTGCCTACGAGGGTCCTTGGTGCTGCGTGATGGCCGCAGGCCCCCGAGAGTATGTCCTCGAGGAGCCTCCTGCCTTCCTCGATGGTAATGCAGCGCTGAAGGATGCCTGAGGGGCTTCGCCTGTAGAGTTCCTTGCCGTCACCGTAGATGACGTAGGACTTGGCCCGTTGCGTAATCCATCGAGCTTCGGTCCTGTCCTCCGGAAGCTCTCCTCGAATCAGGCAGTTGAGTAAAGGGGCTCCCCAATCCGGTGGTGGGTTCGATGGAGGAGGGGTCTCCTGGATCTCCATAACCTGGGCCCCGGTCGAGGGGGCCCCGATCAAGGTCGTGGGGTGGAGCTTCGAGGGCGTAGTGCAAGCCCTCGAGCCCAAATCGACGGAGAGCTCGAAGAGGTCCCTCGAGAACACGTCCGGAGGGACTGTACCTCGAGTCGACGCAATTTTTCCGAGCTCGTTCGCGGCTTCGTTGTATCGTCGAGCGATATGACTAAGCTCGAGGCCGTGGAACTTGTCTTCCAATTTGCGCACTTCGTTGCAGTATGCTTCCATCTTGGCGTCGTGGCAGCTCGAGGCCTTCATCACTTGGTCGATGATTAGCTGCGAGTCGCCTCGAACGTCAAGGCGTCAGACCCCGAGTTCAAGGGCGATTCGTAATCCAGCGACAAGTGCTTCGTACTCCGCGACGTTGTTAGAAGCGGCAAAGTGGATGCGAATGACGTAGCGCATGTGGACTCCGAGGGGTGAAATGAAGAGCAAGCCTACGCCTGCTCCTGTCTTCATGAGTGACCTGTCGAAGTACATCGTCCACAGCTCGGCTTGGATTTGGACTGGCGGCAACTGAGTGTCGGTCCACTCGGCGACGAAATCCGCCAGAACTTGAGACTTGATGGCCTTGCACGGCGCGTAGGTGATGGTCTCGTCCGTGAGCTCGACCAACCACTTAGCGATCCTTCCAGCGGCCTCCCAGTTATGGATGATCTCCCCCAAGGGGAACGACGATACCACGATGACCGGGTGGCTGAGGAAGTAGTGCTGGAGCTTGCGACGTGTAAGGACGATGGCGTAGAGCAGCTTCTGCACCTGTGGGTAGCATATTTTTGTTTCTGAAAGCACTTCACTGACGAAGTAAACGGGCCGCTGGACGGGCAAAGTGCGCCCTTCCTCTTGCCTTTCCACCACTATGGCCGAGCTGACCACCTGAGTGGTTGCGGCGACATAGAGGAGGAGGGGCTCGGGTGGTTCAGTCGACGTCGCCGGTCGAGGAGGGACGAGAATTGGAGTGGATGTCAGCTTGGCTTTGAGTTCGTCGAGGGCCTCCTCGGCCTCCGTGGTCCATGTGAATCGCTCGGATTTTTTCAAGAGGCGGTATAGAGGCATGGCCTTCTCCCCTAAACATGAGATGAAGCGGCTGAGGGCCGCGAGGCAGCCCATGACCCTCTGCACTTTTGGTTGTCCGCTCTTTTGGACTTGACCACGATGTCATCGACGTAGGCCTCGACCGTGTCGCCTATGTGTTCACCGAAGACGTGTAGCATGCATCGCTGATATGTTGCCCTGGCGTTTCAAAGGCCGAAGGGCATGGTGATGTAGCAGTACATGCCAAAAGGTGTGATGAAGGAAGTCGCAAGCTGGTCGGACTCTTTCATCTTGATTTGGTGGTAGCCGAAATAAGCATCGAGGAACGAGAGGGTTTCACATCCCGCGGTAGAGTCGACAATTTGATCAATGCGTGGTAAAGGAAATGGAACTTTGGGACATGCTTTGTTTAAACTAGTATAGTCAATACACATCCGCATTTTTCCATTCTTTTTCTTAACTAACACGGGATTAGCTAACCATTCGGGGTGATGGACCTCCTTGATGAATCCAGCCGCCAAAAGCTTGTGAACCTCCTCGCCGATGATCTTGCGCTTCTCCTCATCGAAGTGGCGCAGGCGTTGCTTCACCGGTCTGGACACGGCCCGGATTTCCAAGGCGTGCTCGGCGACTTCCCTCGGTATGCCTGGCATATCCGAAGGACTCCACACAAACATATCAGCGTTCGCGCGGAGAAAGTCGACGAGCACAGCTTCCTATTTGTCCTCAAGGTTGGCGCTGATCGTTAGCACCTTCTCGCATGGGCAGCTCAGGTCGAGGGGGACTTTCTTGGTGTCTTGTGCTGGCTCGAAGTTGCCAGCGTGTCACTTGGGGTCAGGCATCTCGTCGGCGAGGTGCTCGAGGGTCACGGCTATCATGGCATTTTGCTCGACGGCCTCCCCATATTCGACGCATTCGACATCGCAGTCGTACGCGTGCTCGTAGGAGGAGGCGACAGTGATGACGCCTTTGGGTCCTGGCATCTTGAGCTTGAGGTAGGTGTAGTTCGGGATCGCCATGAACTGCGCGTAGCCCGGTCGGCCGATGATGGCGTGATACGTTTCGTGAAACCCAACCACCTTGAAGGTGAGGGTTTCTTTCCTGAAGTTGGCAGGGGTGCCAAAACAGACAGGAAGGTCGATACTGCCGACGGGGAAGGCCTTCTTCCCTGGCATGACGCCATGGAACCCCCCGGCGCTGGGTCGGAGTTGGTACCTCCTGACTCCCAGGAGGTCGAGGGTCTCGAGGTAGATGACATTCAGGCTGCTGCCACCGTCCATGAGGACCTTCGAGAGGCGGGTGTTGATGATGATTGGGTCGACGACGAGCGGATAGGCCCCGGGGTTGGGGACTCGATCCGGATGGTCATCGCGGACAAACGTGATGGGCGCATCAGACCAGTCGAGGTAGTGAGGCGTTGCGACATGAATGGAGAAGACCTCTCAACGCTCCTGCTTACGCTGTCGGGGCGTGAGCTGGGTCCAGGGGCCCCCGTAGATCATGTAGCAATCATAGACTTCGGGGAATTTTTCGTCTTCCCCGTTGTCTCCCTCGCCACCGCCTTGGTCTTTCTTATCGTCACCTTTCTTCACGCCCACTTGCTCGAAGTGCCTTCGAAGCATGCGGCAGTCCTTAAGCTTGTGCCTTGCCCCATCCTTATGATAAGGACAAGGCTCCTCGAGCATTTTGTCGAAGACGGCGCCCTCGGGGGGACCTCGAGGCCTTTTGCGTTCGGTTGCTGCGACGAGATCGTCCTCTGCAGCCTCACGCTTGCCTTGCTGATGTTTCTTCTTCTTGTTATTTCTCTTCGACCCCTTGCTCGAGCCTCTGGTGTTGTCGGCTACCGGTGTTTTTCCCTTGTCCTTCCCATCGCTGAAGAAGGCGCCGATGGCCTCTTCGCTAGCTGCGTAGTTGGCGACCACATCCATGAGCTCGTCAACCGTGTCGGGGCGGTTATGCCCTAACTCGCGAACTAGGTCCTTGCAGGTTGTACCCGCAACAAACGCTAGAACGACGTCGAGATCGGAGATGTGGGGTAGTTCGGTGCAGAGCTTGGAGAATCGTCGAGCAAAGTCGCGGAGAGACTCCCCTGGTTTCTACTTGCAGTTGCGCAGTTCCCAGGAATTTTCAGGACGTACGTAGGTACCTTTGAAGTTCCCCTTGAAGATTCGGACAAGGTCGATCTAGCCGCAAATCTAGTCAGGGGGAAGCTCCTCGAGCCACCTACGCGCGGTGTCAGACAGGAACAGGGGAAGGTGTCGTATGATGGCATGATCATCACGCGCCCCCTCGCCTGACAGGCCAGCCGAAAGTCGGCTAGCCACAGTTCGGGATTGGTTTCGCCGTTGTATTTGACGATGCTCGTGGGGGGTTGAAACTTGTCGGGCAGCTGGGCGCAGCGGATCGCCCTGCTGAAGACTCGGGGACCCGGTGGCTCCAGGGCCTGTCGGTCCACGTCGCTGTCGTAACGCCCTCCACGATGGGCGCTGTACCCTCGAGCCTCGGCATCCCCGTGCTTGCGTCGGTGGTTCTCAAAAATGTCAAGACACGCGTCACAGGGAGCGCGGTCGTCATTGATACGTTCTCGGGCCGGCTTCCTGTTCTATCGGGGGGCCGCCCCCTGGTCGACCGAGCCTTCCCTTTCGGGCCGAGAGGGCTCGACCTGAGGTTCAGAGGCAGCCCCTCGACGCCTCGAGGCTGAGCTCTCGGCTTGCTGAACAGCAGCAACTTGGAGGAGATCCTCGACCTCGCTTTGTATCCGCCGAGCTTGCGAGTTGGATGGCGCGGGCATATTGCGGAGGAGCATAGCCACCGTGACAATGTTCTGGCTTGCTCGAGGATAGCGGTTGGCAGGTTTCTCGGGTGCTCCTGCCTCGATGATCTGCCGGCTGACTTCTCAGGCCCTGGCTCGGGCTCTACCGCCGGGCGGTCGCCGCTCTTGTTTGAGGGTCAGCTCGAGTAGGCGCAAGCGTTCCTGCTCATCGGCGAGCTTCGCCTGCAACTCCCGAATCTATGCCAGCTGTGCGTCCTGCTGGCCAGGACGGGGGCACACTTCTCGGGGTGCGTCTGGTTGTTGGTCCTCTGCTCTGGGGGGAGCATCTCCCGCCACGGCGGTGGCTGCCGCGGCCGCTGGATCGATGGTTTCCTGATCGGAGTCGACACCACCATCGATGTGGAGGCACTCGCGGGTAGGATCCCAATGATCAGAGTCAGAGTCGGGGTCACCGTAGTAGAAGACGGGGAATTGCCCCCGTGCCTCCTCCTGCAGCTGCCGCCGGAGCGTGCCGACGGTGTACCTCCGGGGGCCGGGCGCTCTTACGAAGGCCAAGCCCTCAGAGGCCGGTGTGACAGTTCCCACGTCCGTTATTGCATGGAGAAGGGCGCCTGGGCGGTCCTCCAACGTGCTCATGTTGGAGTGGGTTGCTATCGAGATCATCGTCGTGGGGTGGTTGAAGTCCAACGAAGGCCGCCGACGACGCTCGAACAGCTCGCGTGGGAGCGGGCTCGATCGAGCGGGGGCTTCGTCGTGCTTCCTCGACGAGCGCACTATGAAAGTGGAGTCAGGGTTGTGGTGGGATCCTGCCGGTTTGCCCTCTGCCTCTGAACTTGGGTCAGATACTCCCTCAACAAGAGGTTCCTCATCTCCGATCTAGGGTGAGGGGAAAACGGCGAGAACCCTCTCTGACTTAGGCTGATGGCGATGACGGTGTCGACCGTGCCTCCTTCTGGACATGGAAGCAAGGTCGTGAGACTGGTGAGCGGCCCCCAAAAGCGTGGGGGTGTACTGCGACCTCCGTTCGGGTCACTGATTGAGAGCAGGGTCATGTCGTAGCCCCGGTCGAGGGTCATGAACTACAGGCTCCCAAACCAGATCACCCTAGCGTGCGGAAGTGGTGAAACAAGGTCGCCCATCCAGAAAAATGGCGGGAAATCATTAGTGACACGTGGCTCCCCTACCTGGCGCGCCAACTGTCGGTGTTTTGACCCTCAAGGGGTTAACACCAACGAGTAATATTGTAATTGCGTGCTCCCTAATCCGGTGGGTGATGCAAGAAGGACACAATGATTTATCCTGGTTCGGGCAAAGAAGGCCCTACGTCCAGCGGGGGGAGGATAGTTCGTGTTATCTTGCACTGAAGTGCTAGTACAGGGGAAAATACAAGCAGGTGTGAGGACTGCGTGGTGGAGCATGGGCGTTCGGACGCCTAGCTCTCGACCTTACACAAGCTCACGGTGTCGTTCTGTGATCTAAAGACTTAGCTGTGCTCTAGCTCCTCCTGTTTTGGTCCGGTCCCCCATTCTAACGTCCTGGCACCTCCTTTTATAGATGAAGGAGGGGCACAGGGGTACATGTGATTTGAGTTCGCATGGCGGATGATGTATGACGATGAGGCCGATCACGTCGGTGCCGCTGTAGTGATGTACGTCGGTATGGGAGGCCCCACAGCCATCACGTCAGGAGTTGTTGAAGTTCCACTCGAGGGTTCGTTGATGAAGTCGAGGGGCGACGGTCGAGGGTCTTGGCCGGAGTCGAGGGGGGTCATGCCGAGGAGGTCGAACCTCGCCGGATAAGGCCGAATCCCAAAAAATGTGGAAAACGTGCTGGTTTATACGTCTCGAGGTGGTGCTGGATGTGGCACAGTGCTCGGTATGGTGCTACAGCATGGTACGATCCGCAGAATTCTGGGGCATGGGCGGTAAAAGCAGATTTGACTGCCACGGTGGTAAAAGCAGATTTGACTGCCACTCCTCCAACTATTACCGTAACTGTGGCCATACGGTTAGGCGGGGGTAGGTAGATTGCATTAAATGCTCCTGGATCCGTACGGGAGAATCGGTAGCCGAGGGGTGCACCGTCCTCGAGGACCGCCCATTCGCCCGGGCGAAGTTCCGTCCTCGAGGGCCGGCTGGGCGAAGTTCCATCCTCGAGGGCCGGCTCGTTCGTCGGGCGAAGTTTCGTCCTCGAGGGCTGGCTCATTCGCCAAGCGAAGTTCCGTCCTCGAGGGCCGGCTCATTTGCCGGACGAAGTTCTGTCCTCGAGGGCCGGCTCGTTCGCCGGATGAAGTTCCGTCCTCGAGGGTCACCCGAGTTGTAACCTCGCATGTACAGTACCAGTCCGTTCGGTAGCCACTGAAGCGTACAGTACTAGTCCGTTCGGTAGCCTCTCGAGCGTACAGTACTAGTCCGTTCGGTAGCCTCTCGAGCGTATAGTACTAGTCTGTTCGGTAGCCTCTCGAGCAGGCTTTGGCTTTGGGCCGTTGTTGTCCGTTCGTGGGTCAGCCCGATATGTCTCAGCCTGCGGGCCTTCGTATGTTAGCGCGGGAGGTTAACGGACGGTTATTGTTGCTGATTTTACAGGGTTTAGTTCGGTAAACCAGGGGTTTGGGGTACCCGTTTCTAGGGTATCGACAAGCATCCATTGAGCATCATGTTTACTATTCGATCATGTTGAAGCATATCATTATATCGTATAGTTTTCGTTAATAGAGAGTTTAATGTTGTTGCACTAGATCCCAAGGAAGAGCAGACTTAGGAGTTGGGTGTTAATCCAGAGCTCGAGACCGTCTACCCCGAATACCAAGGCAAGCCCAGGATGCATTTACACCCTACCCTTATGTTATAAAAGTTTTATCGCTTCAATTATGAAATGTTGCATTAAGTAATAGGAGTTGAGTGATAACCCACTAATTGCATTACCTATCTTATTTCCTTATTCTGTGTTACCTGTTATTTGGAAAATGCATAGTAATGCTTAGCCCTGCTTAATTAGCTAGGTTTCAAAAAGTAAAAGAATGAAAAGATGAGAATGCTTTGTTTGTGGAAACATAATGATAGTTAATAAATCGAGTCCAGACGGGTAACTTGCATTGGGAATGGAGTCCCTCTATAGTGATTCCGTCTGTTGATGCCCTAGGTCCCGTTCCATGGTGAATCGGTGATATCGAGAAACTAGAAATTCCACATGCATGAAGTGATATACTGAGGGTTGGAGCCTAGGTATGTCATGGAGTGATATATATGGGCCAGAGTCCCTAGATATGTCATAGTATGGTATACTATGGGTTTAAGTTCCCACGTATATCGGTACACTGGGTCAAAGTGCTCACGTGTATCATGTGGTGATATATGGCTGTGGTTGTTATCCCGGTATATCTGTGATCTGGTATGCATCGGAGTTAGAGTCTCCAGTATCCCAGTGATCTAGGTCCTAGCTGGGTATAAAAATGGATTCAAATCACCATTGCTTCTCGGAGAAGAAGACTCACTTGGTGTTCATCATCATAGTAACAACTTGAATGATGATAAGGTATCAAAATGAAGTTGGTTGGTAATCTTGAGCTAGAGCAAGACAACTTTACTTTCTATCAAGCTTTTCTGCAAAAATTCTTATCTTTTGCAAGCCTTACCTTATCCCTCTAGCCTGCATTTCCTGAGTCTTCATCCCTCTTTTTTGTCGGGTCAGTCTTATTCAGTACTTTTGTACTCAGGGTTTGTTGAACCCTTGTTGCAGGTGAGTCCCATGCACAGGATTGCTTTGCACCCTACTGCATGATAGTCATTGCAAAGAGTAACGACGAATAGGTTGTCTCGCTCTTAGGTAGAGCATATCATCAAGGTTTTGTAATAAGTTATATTGCTACTCCACTACTCCTATGGTTGTAATAATTAAAAACATAAGGTTTGTAAGTTTAAAACTAAATGGTTTTGTAAACTTATGTTATTGTAATCCTTCTGCTATTTTACTCTGATATATCTTATTTGTTTAAAACTATTGTAATACTACAATGTCTCTTTGTAATGATTGATCTTGCTCAGAGAATCGTGGATGATTCGGGATTTACCTGACAAACCTTTTAAGCCTTATGGAACACATTCATGGTTATTAGGAGTCTGTTTAGACAATAATAATGCATGTGGGCCATATGATTTAGGAGGTTCTGCCACAGCTAGTATCAGAGCCAGGTTCATTATTAAAAAGAGTTGTTGCAGTATTCCTTTGTGAAAACTTCAAAAGTTTTGAGTCAAATAATTTTAACTTGACTATTTTGGGTCCAAATTGCTTAATCCTTACCTATGATTCTTTCTATTGACCCTTATTCTTATTTTAAAAGTTTGGTGGTGGAATAGCATACTATAGTGCCCTATGTTATAAAAGTTATCTTTATGTATGTGTTGCCTTAAAAACCTTTTATGCTTAGATCATAAGTTCGATTCATGCATCATGTTTAATTAACCTGTTTTAATTACCTTCCCCTTTAAAGTGGTTGGGTTAAGTAGTATCAATCCTATTCATGCTAACCTTTAGATTTCATCCTATCTATCCTTATCCTTTATGACCTATCTTTCTTCTGAATGGCCCTTACTAAGCAGACTCCCCGTAAGAGCACTGCACCGAAGGGGGTACCTCGACATCATCTAGCTCCCAGATACGAGATTGGCGAAAGCAGTACAATCCCAATCTAGATCCGCAGGCTGAAATAGCAAGACTTAGGGCCAAGCTGGAGAGGGCTGAAGCTAATAGGGTCGAAGAGGCCACGGAGATTACACAGTTGAGGCGATCTCGGAGGTATATGAAGCACTAGAGGAATGATGCTTAGGCACAAGAAGACGCAGCGAATGTTCATATCCAAGAACTTGAGGAGTACGTAGAAGAATTGGAGGAGTATGCAGAGGAAGCTGATGATGAGTGTGTGAGGCTGAATAACCTGTTGGATCTTGAATATCAATGACAGGAAACCCAAGATGATCTTGGTCTTCTAATGGGTCAGGATGAGGAAGAGGAAGACCCTAAAGAAATAGTGTCCGCCGATGATGATGTCATCGATGAGGAAGAAGAGAATCAGATGGATGTAGAGAATGAAAATGAAGAGGGTCTTATGGAAGAAGAAGAAGAAGATACTGAGATAGTAGAGGAAGAGCCTGAAGAGGAAGAGGATCCCGAGGAGGAGGAAGAAGAGGAGGTTGTAATCCCCGTGGATGATAGTGAGGAGGATGAGTAAGGAGTTGGAGTAGTGAGTTGTATAACATATCCTATCCTTGTTTCTAAAACCTAGTAGGTATGGAAAGTCTTGCCAGAGTACGGACTGTTGTAACAAAAATAATGTATCATAAGTGTGTTTCACGTTTGTAATATCTGCTTATGAAATCCAATAAAGTTTTGTGAATAAAGTATAGTTTGTTTTCAACAGATGCCTACTCACACTCAATCCCGTGATGCTTCTTGTACTTCTCATGATGGAGGTGATATCCCAAATCCTCCACCAGTTCCACCCACCCTGGCCGATGCAGTTGCGGCCTTGGTCAATGCAACCACTATGATGGCCCAGAACCAGAATCAAAATGCACGTCAGGGGAATCATGGTCGGAATAATAGGAATGAGACCACATATGTGGATTTTATAGACACATGTCCTCTGGTCTTCACCAGAATAGATGAACCAATGGAGGCAGACGATGGCTCCACACTATGGAGCAAAAGTTTGGGCTAATTGAGTGCACCGAATATCAGAAGCCCATGTTTGTAGCCCAACAGTTGAGAGGCACTGTAGGAGCCTGGTGGGTTAACTTTGTTGCTGCTTTGCTTGAAGGTCATCGTATTACTTGGGCTGAATTTTGTGAAGCTTTCTAGGCTCACCACATTCCTGAGGGAATTATGACCATAAAACTCGAACAGTTTCTTTCCTTGTGACAAGGTGATATGTTAGTTATGCAGTACTTTGGTAAATTCAATCACTTGTCCCAATATGCTCCTGACTATGTTATACTGACCATAAGAAGGAGTGTTTCTTTAGGGGTCTGAATAGCAAGATTCAGAGGATGATGACTGGAAACCCAAATGCTACCTTCCATGAGACGGTAAATATTGCCATATCTTATGAAAAAGAACTGTCAACACATGGAAGCTAAGAAGAAGAAAACTGTAACATCGGGATTTTCTGGTGGCAGTCAAAAGTGCCAGAAAATAATCTATCGTCCTCAAAACCATTTTCATCCTTCTTACCATCTACCACAATACCAAGCCCAGCAACAGACATTTGTTCATCCTGCTGCTACTCTTTCTTATCCACATAGCCAAATGCCCTTGGTGTTTGTAACCCCAATTTCCAGCAACAAATTTTCCCATGTTTCAATTGTTTAGTCTAGCCATTACTCAAGAAACTGCCCGCATCCGAGGTAGTATAATTCTTATGTCCCCAGAACTTTTGCACCGCAGCAACATCAGATTCCAAACAAGGATGGTAATCAGAAGGTGCAGAAGGATAAAAATAAGAAGAAGGTTGGTAAGGTGTTCTACACTCATGTTGGGGAAATTCTAGAAGGAGAACCTATCATGATGGGTACGTTCCCTGTTGCTGATCATCCTGCAATTCTGCTTTTCGATTCTAGTGCATCCCATACATTCATCAATGGTACATTTGTTAAGACACATGAAATACCAACAATGAGGACAAAAGAACAATTCTTTATACAATCACCTGGGGGGCATATGTGTACTAAAGAAATGATACATGATGTGCCTATAAGTTTGGGTGGGTATATTTTTCCCACTGATATGATAATATTAAAGGATCAAGATATATATGTGATCCTAGGTATGAATTGGATGAAACGTGTTGATGCAAAAAGGCGTTGGATCTGCAAACACACCGGGCTAATACCCAAGTTCGATATCAAGGCGTGCTAGTCGATTTGACCTATTAATCGACAAGGATGATAAATTTGAATAAAACCCGAACGAGACGACAGCGATACACCCGGACGTCAAAGCTCAGAGGATATTCGATAACTGTTGAACAGATCAGACGAGACGACAGCGATACGCCCGGACGTCAAAGCCTGAATCGTGCTTGGTAGATGCAGAACCTGCAAGGTCGTCGGAGATCAAGTTGATGCAGCCCGTCGATTCTTGAAAGAACTCGTTGAAAAGGAAAAAGTACTGGTGACAAATTCGTCGAAAAGTAGATTGCTTGAAAAGTAGATAAAAGTAATAGATTTGTTGTATTTGATTGATTGACCTTTTCTACATTGCCTCTCGGTACATATTTATACCCTGGTACTATGAGTCCTAAACAGACACGACAAAGTATTACCTAAACAAGTCTTATATCTAAGGAATAAAAAATAATGACTCGTACCAAGGTCGGACTCAAAAGTAAACTATTAAAATATTGGCATAAATATTGCCAGTTTCCTTATCCATTGCTTATGATGAAACCTCTATCGGCACGCTCCTCATCCCTGTAGATTCCATCGGCAAAACCCATCGATAATGATTCAGCTCTGCTTTCCATGTTCTTCAGCTCTGTTTTCCATCGGCAACTATGCTTCTCTCTCCATCGGCAACAGCCTCCTTCTCTCATCAGCAAGATCATATTAACCTTCATCGGCAACCATCTTTTAGCCATACTTCAAAGCAAAGTAAGCTTTAAAAGCACAACCACTCCCTTGCCGATCGGCATAGTTTTTGGCCTATATTGACACGTGTCAAAAAACGGTGTCAACACATGCCCCCAATTTCAAAGTATAAAATACTTTATGCGCCGAAATTTCCTCCAGGTCATGATTACCCAAATCGCTTGAACTTCTCCTCATGAGTTGCGCGCGCGGTAGTGAAAATCCTGTACCAACAGGCCCATATAATGCTTTCTCCGCCGCGGCCCATTTTTCACCTGCGATTCAAACCCTAGCTTTTCTCTCTCCAGCGGCGACATCAACAGGCGATCCTTTAATGATCCTGATCGGCAGCACTCTTGACGGCGATTCTTAGCCTCCATTAGCATTCTTTGTTTTCTCCATCTTCGTTGCGGCTATGGCTATTCGCTTCGATGTCCCCAAGGTTAGTCTTCTTCTTTTACCCGTACTCTGACATTTCGTTCCTCCTTCTCCGCGCAGTTCATGACTCTTCCTTATTCCCAATCTTTAATCTCAGGAACTTTGCAATAATCTTCTCATTCCAACGCATCGGAATCACTTTATCTGCCTAGGCCCAATGGGAAATCCAGACCCAACCGATATCATAAACGCAGAAACCAATCGAATCCCCTTTAGAGCTCAGAATTTTGACTTGGGATTCTGGACTGATACCTTTCGATCCTGGCCAAAAACCACCAAGGGATGGAAAGATTGGTATTTGAGGGTTGCTAGACCAATGGAGCTATATTGGGCGGAACGCAAATTAGAACAGTGCATCAGAATATCTATTGCTGATATGGAGAGGAATGAGTCATTGTTAATTGCCGCCTCCTATTTCTGGTCTGATACCCTAAATGCCTTCATCTTCAAACATGGGCCAGCTTCTCCAACCCTTGCCGATGTGTACATGCTCACTGGCTTGGACATCTCATCTGCCAATGCTAACTCACTGTTCCAGCGAAAACCTGAGCATCGGCTGACTACCAGGAACATTGGTGGCTGGACTGGTTATATCAGTGAGTATAAGAAATCTGGTTCAGTCAGTCACAGGGAGCATTCAGCTTTTTTGAATATGTGGCTTGAGAAATTTATTTTCTGTGGTAGAACAGTTGGACCGACCAACATGCACCTTCCTGCAGCAGAGCTGTTGGCTAGTGGCGTCAGACTCCCACTAGGCCGATACCTTCTTGGCTCAGTCTACCATCTCCTTCATCAAGTGTCACAAAGGCTGCTGCAAGGCAAATCCATCGGCAATCTAGGGGGCCCTTGGTGGCATCAATATATGGTTGAACGCTCATATGCACAAGTATTTCCACATTGATCTGTTTGCCCAGCAATTCCCTCAAAGTCTTCCTGAAGATTATCAACTCGGGGAACAAGAATCGGCAACGCGCCCCTATCAACTTTAGAGAAGCACTGGCAGTATTACCAGGGGCAGAGGCAAACAGAGTCCAGATCGGCAATCTCTTCCATAGATTCTACATCGGCATCCCTTCTGAGCTTCGGGCCTGGGTCCCGTATGTTGATGAAGCAGCAAGATTCCCTCTTTCCTTTAATCTTACCGATGAGGCTTTGAACTAGGATGCCGACATTCTTAGTGCAATAATCACCCCTCGTGCCATCCCAGTCAACATATTTGGAAGCGGGAAGAACATTAATCCCACATACGAGTTTTATTATCCATCGGTAGCAGCAAGACAACTAGCTTTTGGACAACTGCCCATCAACCTCTGTTTTGCCGATGTGATTAAACCGAGAGAGACTATTGCGAGCCGTGTGGATTGGCACAAGATTGTTACTCTCCTTCCCGATGCCGATACCTCAAATGTCGATCTAACTGATTGGGTACCGGCTTCTTTTGTCACCAAGTCCTTCAAATTATGGTGGCAAGAATGGAAAGAGCAGCCATCCGATGCCGATATCTTACAGCACAAGCGTAAGGCTTCATCGGGTGAAGAATCACAATCCAAACGGGCAAGACTTACATCATCTCCATCGGCGTTCTCACCTAGCCCGACATCGCCTGACGTATCTGTGCAGACTTTTCCATCGGCAACTGCTCTTCCATCGGCCATTGTACCTATACAAGGATCTTCATCGGCACCGGTGTTGCAGCAGCAACCAATCGAGGTACCAACACAAGAAATGTCATCGACAATTGTACCTGAGGTTGCTTCTTCGAGCCAAAGGCGAGAGATTGCCTTGAAATAGGTAAGTTAACTCCCTTAGATAACTTTTAACACTTTGGGTTCTTCTGCTGACATCACCTTTTCCTTTTTAGGAGCAAGATTCCCCCGATAGTCTGTTTTCCTTTTCTATCAGTGGGATTGTTCCCGATGATGAAGATTCTGAAGAAAGCTCTGCTCCAGCCCTTGGAATTCTATCACCTAAAACCAAGTCAAAACTAGAGATGCTATTATCCTTGCTGCAATAGGAGACCTCTTTACTGATCTAGGATTCTGATTCTGCAAGAGCAACTTTTAAAAGAATTCGAGGTCATATTCCTACCGATATCGAGGAAGCACTCTTCCAAGCTGCACATCTGGAGAGTCGGCAGTTGCAGTATCAGAGGGCTGCCCAGCGGATTGCCAATAGAGTCACTCAGGCAAAACTCCAGGAGGACATGATGAAGCATAAACAACTTGCCAATGAGAAGCACAAAGACATCGGTAAGCTAGAAGCCTCTTGTGCAGATCTAGAGGACAAGATTGCTCAACTATCGGCAAGAAGAGAAGCCCTGCTAGCGGAGCTGAGACAAATTGAAGGAGCCTTGGACGCAGCAAATCATGAGAAGGCCCAAATGCCCGAAGCTGTCAAGACTCTTCAGCAAGAAAGGGACAACCAAGTCCTCAAGACGCTGGCGCTTAAGAAGAAGATCAAGCCAGTTGAAGGCAATGCCGATGAAGATGCAAAGATACTAGAGGAAGCTGACCAAATTCGCCTGCGTGCGATATCAACTATCCATTCATTGTTGAACTTGTAAACCTCCCTTTTCATCGGCAATGGGATGTATCGGTAATTTGTAAAACTTCACATTAACGTAGTGCTGATACATTCTTTTTGAACAAACACTTTATCTA
This sequence comes from Bothriochloa decipiens, assembly GCA_023333625.1. Taxonomy (NCBI): domain Eukaryota; kingdom Viridiplantae; phylum Streptophyta; class Magnoliopsida; order Poales; family Poaceae; genus Bothriochloa; species Bothriochloa decipiens. The sequence goes on from CM041645.1 coordinate 24,523,629, forward strand.
TATGTATATTTTTTATTGGCAAGTGCTAAGAATCTCATCGGCAATAGGAAAACCATGTTGATGTCTGCCGATGGACCTTCACTTTTGCGCTTCAGCCATCATACTTGAGTTTTTGCTCCACGGGAACTTTCCTCTTTGTGCTCACGTTGCATCTTCCTCTTTTGAGTCCTCGTTAGACCTTTAGGGCACCATTGAGGAAGCTTCGTCTTCCAGACGGGTTGATAAATTTTTGCACTTGAACCTGGGCAATTTGTATTGGGATCCCTGCAGAGTACTATTTCATCAGGGACTCCTGCATTGGTCATCTCCTCGAGCTCCTCTTGATTCATCAGCAAATAGTCAGCATGCCTACCCAATCTTTCAGGCACACTGGTTCTGCCCCCAAGTCGATCATGTACCGATGCCCCTTCTCTGATCGGCTTACCGATGTATTTGCTCCGATCACCATAGCGCGGCCTTCTTTCTGCCTGATCGGTTCGATCATAACCATTGCACTCAGGGCAACTATCAACAGTAGGCAAATTAATGCCTTCTTCCCAACAATAGATGAAGAAGGGGCATCTCCAATGGTCTTTGTGTCGATGCCACGCTTCCCAACGCAACTCCTCTTGCCGATGCCGATAGCGGTTACTTGGAATTCTGTACGGAGCTGGTCTAGGAGGCCTTCTTGAACTACTGCTTTCTTCAACTATCTCTTTCCCCTTCAAGTCATCGGTAGTTGCTTGATTTCTAGGATCCATCGATGCTCTCCTCTTAGCGCTTACCGATGTCAACACTTTGGTCTTGTTTACGGCCTCCACTATGTTTGCTGGGAAAGGATGTTGATCAATCTTCATCGGCCTCTGAGCTTTAGAGTTGTCAAACTTGATCCTCCCAGATTCAATTGCTGATTGCAACTGCTGTCTGAAAATCTTACAGTCATTGGTACTGTGCGAAGTTGCATTATGAAATTTACAGTACCTTATCTTCTTCAGCTCATCTGCCGATGGAATCACATGATTGGGTGATAGCTTGATTTGGCCCTCTTGAAGTAGCAGATCAAATATTCTATCGGCCTTTGTGACGTCAAACGTGAATTTCTCTGGCTCTTTCTGACCAAAAGGACAAGATAAAGGTTTTTTACCTTTTACCCACTCAGCCAGGCCGATAGTTGGTTCTTCATCTGAATCTGATTCCTCTGCCTCTACAAAGGACACCTTCTTGTTCCAGCTCTTCCTATATTCTGGGGCTTGAGCACCTTGATCAGAGATCCTCTGCACAATATGGCTTAAGCTTTCAAACTCCTGAGAATCATATTTGTCCCTGAGATGCGGCAACAAACCCTAAAACACCAAACCAGCTAACTGGCGATCATCAAGCACTAGGCTGTAGCACTTGTTCTTCATGTCTCGTACCCTTTGCACAAAACTCTCTACCGATTCGTCGCTTCGCTGTCTTAATTTCATCAAATCGGTAAGCTTCTTTTCATGGACACCAGCAAAGAAGTACTTATGAAATTGTCTTTCTAGATTGGTCCAAGTAAGAATAGAGTTCAGTGGCAATGATATAAACCACGCGAATGCTGATCCAGACAAAGAGGACGAGAATAAATGGATCCTCAGCTCATCCCTGTTCGCTGCTTCCCCGCACTGGATAATGAATCGGTTGATGTGCTCCATTGTTGACGTATCATCTTGCCCAGAAAACTTAATGAAATCTGGCACCTTGTACCAATTCGAGAAAGGAATTGAATCATAAGATGAAGGGTATGGAGTCCGATAAGAGTAAGTATCGATCTTGGGCTGAATCCCAAATTGTTCTTTCATCACTTCTGCAATCTTATCAGTCAAGAGTGCATCCTGATCTTGCCGATGCACTGGCTGGATCTCTACTGGAGGCATTGGCTGATATGCTTCTACATACCCCTGTGGCACTTGGTTTGGATAAATCGGCATATTCTACGGAGTAAAGTTCATCGGCTGTTTTGCCGATGCTTGTTCCTGGAAAGTTGTCTGTGGACTATACCGTTGAGTCTCCATTGCTTGGTAGCTTGGCTGAATAGCAGATTGCTAAATTGGTGCTTGCCCTGACCAATTGAGATTGTAACTCATCGGCACCTGGCTTGCCGATGGCTGATAGCTTGCAGACAATTGATGCTCTTGTATAGATGGATGATAGCCAGCATAATCGCCCTGAATTGCAGGTAATCCAGACTGAGATATGAATGGTACTATGGGCTGCTCTACAATGGAAGCTCTCTGTTGAACTGGTGGAGGATTAGTCAATGATTTCGCATAAGATATCTGTTGCGGAGATGCGTAGAATCCCATTGACAACGGCTATATAGCAGGAGGTACAGTAGAATAATGTGGCGCTTGAGCCACCGGCCGAATTGGTGTAGCCGATGTCATTGGACCCTTCCCTGCTACATCATGCACTTGGGGCAGCCAGAGTTGGCAGTAGATGGACCTGGAGGCATACCGTATCCCCACCAATTAGCAGCAGTTTGACTATGTTGACCTGAAGGACCTGACATTGCCGATGCCGATAGATCTGTGCTCAACTGAGTACTAGGCCTCTCTTGAGGTATTAGATCTGATCCTATCGGTGGGGCTTCAATGACGGATGGTCTTGATATAGCTGAAAGAGTAGGCACTTCCATACTCTCAACGGCTGGAGTTGCCGATGGAGTACTGGTAGATGCCGATCCCGGCTGATGATATGCCGGCCCGACATACCCTGGTGCTTGTCCGTCTCTTAACGTTTGCACAACAACATTGTAGACAGTATTGGACAGCACGGTGGAGTGGTTCATCAAAGCTTGATTTAATGCAGAATTAACCATCTCCTATAATTTACCAGGGTTAGAGTCAAAGGTTACCTGCCGAGGCAACGGCAGATCTTGCTTCTGGATGACTTCTCCTCCCCTATTCATGCTGAAAGACTTTAAGCAGAGCTGCCTGTAATCCTCCATAGCTTTCTCCATGGCTTGCCTCTGATCCTCCTTGAGATCTGATTCTAATATCTCGATGATGTTTTCTGGAGTGATATCAGTAGTATTCTTCATGATAAATCTGTTGACTTGGTCCCACCGGGCGTGCCAAAAGATGTGTTGATGCAAAAAGGCGTTGGATCTGCAAACACACCGGGCTAATACCCAAGTTCGATATCAAGGCGTGCCAGTCGATTTGACCTATTAATCGACAAGGATGATAAATTTGAATAAAACCCGAACGAGACGACAGCGATACGCCCGGACGTCAAAGCTCAGAGGATATTCGATATCTGTTGAATAGATCAGACAAGACGACAGCGATACGCCTGGACGTCAAAGCCTGAATCGTGCCCGGTAGACGCGGAACCTGCAAGGTCGCCGGAGATCAAGTTGATGCAGCCCGTCGATTATTGAAAGAACTCGTTGAAAAGGAAAAAGTACTGGTGACGAATTCGTCGAAAAGTAGATTGCTTGAAAAGTAGATAAAAGTAATATATTTGTTGTATTTGATTGATTGACCTTTTCTACATTGCCTCTCGGTACATATTTATACCCTAGTACTATGAGTCCTAAACAGACACGACAAAGTATTACCTAAACAAGTCTTATATCTAAGGAATAAAAAATAATGACTCGTACCAAGGTCGGACTCAAAAGTAAACTATTAAAATATTGGCATAAATATTGCCAGTTTCCTTATCCATTGCTTACGATGAAACCTCTATCGGCACGCTCCTCATCCCTATAGATTCCATCGGCAAAACCCATCGATAATGATTCAGCTCTGCTTTCCACGTTCTTTAGCTCTGTTTTCCATCGGCAACTATGCTTCTCTCTCCATTGGCAACAGCCTCCTGCTCTCATCGGCAAGATCATATTAACCTTCATCGGCAACCATCTATTAGCCATACTTCAAAGCAAAGTAAGCTTTAAAAGCATAACCACTCCCTTGCCGATCGGCACAGTTTTCGGCCTATATTGACACGTGTCAAAAAACGGTGTCAACAAAACAGCATGGTGCTGTGATAGACATCCTGAATAGAACTGTGAGAGTGAACATACCTAATTGCAAATCTCAGCTTCTTATCCAACTTTCAACACTTCAGAGACTATCGAAAAGGTATGTGCAACTTCTATGAAGGAGATCAAAGATATACCAGTGGTTTGTGAGTTTCCTAATGTGTTTCCTGATGAGTTATCGGGTTTACCTCCTGATAGAAAGGTAGAGTTTAGAATTGATTTGAAGCCTGGTACTGCTCTAATATCCAGACGAGCTTATTGGATGGCACCACCTGAGTTAGCAGAGCTCAAGACTCAATTGCAAGAGTTACGGGATAAAGGTTTTATTCAACCTAGTTTGTCACCTTAGGGATGTACTACAATCTTTGTGAAAAAGAAAGATAAAAGTTTGAGGTTATGTGTGGATTATCGTCCCTTGAATGAGGTAACAATCAAGAATAAGTATCCTCTACCTTGCATTGATCTGCGTTTTGATCAATTGGCGGAGGCAAAGGTGTTTTCCAAAATTGATCTTCGATCTGGGTATCATCAAATCAAGATTCGCCCAGAAGATATTCCAAAGACTACCTTTACCACTCAGTATGGTCTCTATGAGTATTTGGTCATGTCTTTTGCACTCACCAATGCACCAGCTTATTACATGTATTTGATGAACTCAGTGTTCATGCCAGAACTTGATAAGTTTGTGGTTGTCTTCATTGATGATATTTTGATATATTCCAAGAATGAAGAAGAACATGTTGAACACCTCAGAATTGTTCTGCAACATCTTGGTAAGTGTGAGTTTTGGCTGAAAGAAGTGAAATTTCTTGGACATGTTTTATCGAACAAGGGAGTTGTTGTTGACCCTAGCAAAGTACAAGAAATACTTAATTGGGAACCACCAAAAACAGTGCATCAAGTTCGTAGTTTTCTAGGAATGGCAGGTTACTACCATCATTTTATCCCTGATTTCTTCAAGATATCCAAGCCCATTATTGAATTGCTAAAGAATGATGTTAAGTTTATCTGGTCACCAGATTGTGAAGAGGCATTTCAAAAATTGAAGAAATTAATGACAACTTCTCCAATCTTAGCACAGCCGAACATCGAGAAGCCATTTGATGTTTATTGTGATGCTTCTGGCATTGGTATTGGATGTGTATTGATGCAAGAAGGGAGAGTTATTGCTTATGCTTCTCGATAGTTGAAGAAACATGAAGAATATTATCCAACCCATGATTTAGAATTAGCAGCTGTTGTACATGCATTAAAGATATGGAGACATTACCTGTGGGGTAACAAATTCTACATCTATACTGATCACAAGAGTTTAAAATATATTTTTACTCAAGATGAGTTGAATATTAGGCAAAGAAGATGGTTAGAATTACTCAATGATTATGATTTGGAATTGTATTACCATCCTGGTAAAGCAAATGTGGTTGCTGATGCTTTTAGCTGAAAGAGTCATTGCCATTGCTTGATAGTGAGGCCTTTGGGTATTTCTATATGTCATGAGATAGAAAAGTTGGGTATAGAGATGGTGTAACAAGGAAGTTTGTCTAACATTGCTATTGAGTCAACTCTCAGAGATCAAATTATTACTGCTCAGAAAAGTAAGAAGGGAATTAAGCATATCAAAAAGAAAGTTAGAAAAGAAAAGTTTCTTGTTTCACAATTGATGAAGCAGATGTATTGTGGTATAAGAATTGTCTAGTCATACCAAAAGTTCCTGAGCTACGTCAAAAGATCCTCGATGAAGCACATCTTTCCAAATTTTCTATTGACCCAGGAAGTAATAAGATGTATCATGATTTGAAACAAAAATTTTGGTGGACTAAGATGAAGATTGAAATTGCCAAGTATGTGGCTCAGCGTGATACCTGTCAGAGGGTCAAAGCTGTGCATTTGAAGTCAGCAGGAGAACTTCAACCATTACCCATTCTAGCTTGGAAGTGGGAAGATGTTAGTATGGATTTTATAGTGGGTTTACCCAGGACAGCAAAAGGTTTTGATTCAATTTGGGTCATAGTGGATCGACTCACAAAATCTGCACATTTTATTCTAGTTCAAAATATATATCCAGTTATACGATATGCCCAATTATATTTTAAGCGCATCATAAGTCTTCATGGGGTACCAAAGACCATTGTTTCCGATAGAGGCACGCAGTTTGTCTCCCAATTTTGGAAACACTTGTATGATTCATTAGGTACTGATCTTTTGCACAGTACAGCCTACCATCCTCAAACATGGGGTCAGACTGAGAGAGTGAATCAGATACTCGAAGTCATGTTAAGGGCTTGTGTTCTTAATTTTCTAGAAAAATGGGATGAGTGTTTGCCTTCAGCAGAGTTTTCTTACAACAATAGTTACCAAGAAAGCATCAAAATGGCACCATTTGAAGCACTATATGATTGCAGTGTAGGGTTATGAGGTTGCTATGCTAGCCAGAAAATAAAAATTTTTGACCTCATAATCCAGGATCTACTGCTAGTTACAGGTTACGGGATTACCACTAGACGCGCAGGTGCAGCGAAAGACTACTCGATGTAGTCATACGCGTCGTAGCCAGTAGTGCAGTTGCGTGGTCATCCATCACCTCAATCCCCTCGCACGGTTCATCCCAGTGCTCCAGATGCAGCACCTCCGAGGAATCCCACACGTGCAGGGAAGAAGAGATGCGCCTCCAGACTGCTAGGTCCGCGAGGAGCAGAAGGTGCGAGCGTGGGGAGGGCAGCAGCGGCTGCCAAAGGCGTGTGTGTAACCCTGACCACGCCCCTACCCCTTGCTTATATAGGCATCCCTAATGAGCTCACGAGTTGGAGGCCCATTAGTAACCCTAAGCCTTATCTAATTTGGGTCCAACCCGAATTAGGCTTCCAGCCCCTTAAGCATGCGACCCTATGGGTTCACGCACACATTGACATGGGCTGAGTACTCCTACTCGCCCAATAGTTAACAGCGGCCTCTAGCAAGGCGTGACAACTCCTATGTGCACACAAAGATCATATCAGACGAACCACTACGACCACATACAAGTTATTCCCTTTGCCACTCGATATATGGTTCAATTCATGGGTTAACACTTAACCCAAGCACAGCCATGCATTTGTTGATCCAATTACTTGAGTGATCCAATGATATCTCTCTCGCGTAGAGAGGGGCAAATTCCATCTTGATTGTCTATGTCTCATAGCATGCTTCCCGACCACCCGAAGACCACCTTTATAACTACCTAGTTACGGAGCAGCGTTTGATAGTCCCTAAGTAGGCCGTTTCACATCTTGAGTACATACCGCAATCTTAGGTCTAAGGATATAACATACATGACATGAATAGAGACTTTCTCATGTAGGGTCAGTCTAGCCTACATGTCTCACATGTGCCCACATTATTAGTTTGACATCTCCATGTCCATGACTTGTGAAACATACCATCAACTAATACATGTGCTTGTCTAATATTCAAGTGTCTTCTCACAAGAACGCCGACCAGGGACAACTTTAGAATAACCATTCAAGTAATTGAGTTCCACAAACAATTCACATAATCGCCAATCAATACAAGTTGTCTATAATGGATATTCAATGAACACTTTATTAATCATGGATACAATCAGAATATCATCATCTACATGATTAGCTCTAGGGCATATTCCCAACACGCAGATGTAGAACTCCATTAAGTTGGTCTGAATTGGGCGAAAGAAGATTCTTTGGAGTTGGTCTTGTAAAAGAAATAGAAGAAAAGGTTAAATAGATACAACAAAATATTAAAGTGGCACAGTCTCATCAGAAGAGTTATGCGGACAAAAGACGTCGACCATTGTGGTTCAATAAGGGAGATTATGTATATTTAAAGGTGTCACCAATGAAAGGAGTTACTCGATTTGGAGTCAAAGGCAAGTTAGCACCTCGATATATTGGACCATTTCAGATCATAGAAAAATGTGGACAATTGGCATATCGTCCGCAATTGCCTGAATAGTTGTCAGCTGTGCACAATGTATTCCATGTGTCACAACTCAAGAAATGTCTTAGAGTAATTGACAAAGTTGCTGATGTTGAAGGAATTGAACTTGAACATGACTTGACTTACTCCGAGTATCCAGTTCAAGTGTTAGATCAGAAAGAACATGTCACTAAAAGTAGAACAATTAAATGGTACAAAATACAATGGGATCAACATTCAGAATCGGAAGCTACTTAGGAATTGAAAGATTACTTATTGGAGAATTTCCCAGAGTTCTATGCTTCTATCTAAGTAATAATTCCCTTTATGAGTTGTAACTGGTTTAGAGTGAGCTGTAAAAACCCTTTCCTTATGTACTTAAGCGAAGTGTGTTTTCTTAGCACATTTCCTTTTCCATTACTTTTCTTACATCTTTAAATCTCGGGACGAGATTTCTTTAAGGGGGAAGGGCTGTAACACCCCTGGTGTTATGTTAACTAAAACCTGCCATGTCATCATATGCATTGCAAAGCATTCATGTTTAGGTCAACCTTGATATGCATCAACTAAAACAAGTTTGCATTTCATAGGTTGTTTGTGTTTATGAAATGTTGTGTCACATGAAATCATAAAACCTAATTTCGAATGTCATCCAAAATACTTAGTTTATATTCTATGTACTTGAGGTGTAAACTGTGTTTACACTAGTGTCAAGCATAGTGTATAAATCTAAGTACAACTCTTAAAAATGATTTCCATATTTGAAGTTGAATTTGGATTTCAAAGCTTATTCCCAAGTTTTGCAATTCAAATTTAAATTCAAATTAGAAAGCTATAAAAATGAGTTTTCAAAAGTCAACTTAGTCAACCAAGGGTGTCATTGGGTCAATGATCAAAAAATGTCCTTGGATGCTATTTGTGATCACTAATGACCAACCAACTAAATTAGAAATTAAATTGAGTTGGAGTTCAGTTTTAAAAACTCTTAATTTCAAAAGCTTGTTTTATTCCCTCTTTTATATTTCAAAATCTATAAAGAATTTGGAGGTACTCTCAAAATATGGTTTGTAGATCTTGACAAGAGCTACATGTTTGGTATTCAAAGTTTTTCAAGTTCCCAAAAATAATTTCAAATGAATTTGAAAATACAATTTTCTAGCATTTGTCCCCTTTTGATTTTAAAATCATAATTCAAAAATTATGCATTATTTGGGAAAACTTTGTATATGAAAAATGTTTGGTTTGAAAAGTTGAGCATTCATAGTTTTGAATATTTTCAAGTTTTATTGAAAAATCAAAAGTAATTTCAAATATTTGTTTTTAGGGTTTTGTTTCCTTTTTGAATTTGATTTCATATTTCAAAAAGTATGCATAATTTGAAAATGTTTCTTAAATAAAAAGTGTAGCTCTTGAAAAGTTATGCAAACTTTATTTTTGGATATTTTCATGTTTCTATATATTTTTGGGAGTAATTTGCAAGTTACCAAAGTGACATCACCTGTTACAGTAAATGCTGATGTCATCATCGTCTTCTCCCCTCTCTGTTCACTGGCGTCACCATGGCCGCCGATGCCATACCGCCCTGCCGTTACCGCCAGCTCACCCCCCATGCTAGAAACTTCATTGTCCCGTGTCAGCCATCCGTGCCTCGCCACCGTGCCTTATATAGAGCAAGCCGGCCGTCGTTTTGCCTCTTCTTCTCCTCGGCTCTACAGCGCCGCTGTCGAGCTCGTCCTCGCCGGCCAAAATTCGCCATCACCAGTCACTCCCCATTTTCATTTTCACTTCCACCAGCATCACCTCGCTCTTGCACATCGACCTAGCCCGCTTGCATCGCCTTGCCCCGTCAAAATCGTCCCTGCACCGTCGTCTTCCTTCCGGGCGGCAGTCGCGTCGCCGCGAGCCGCTCCTCCGTCCTCAGCAGTCATCGTTGGGTATTTTTCATCATCTTATTCGCCATAGTGCTCTCCATGATCTCCTTCAGCTCATGCACTCGTTTGTTTGGCCATTGGTGCCTAGGTTGCCCTGGAACGCCGTCTTCACCGCCGGAGCGTCGCCGCCATCCCTGTCATCATCGCGCTCCCTGCTCTGCCTCGTTCCGGCCGTCATCTTCATGCGCACCATGACCGTGGTGAGCTCCTGGTGCTCATGGTGTCGTTCTTTGGGTCTGGCATGCCTTGTCATGGCCGGCCATCGCGGGTCGCCGCCGGCATGACCATGCCAGCGTCGCCTCGCGCGCAGCTGCTCAGGTGAGGAGCCGATTTTGGCTCAATCTTCTACTCTGTCGTGCTTGCGTGGGTGCGTTGTGCTGCCATGGCCGCTGTTGGCCATGCTCCGCCGCGTCCATCGCCGCGTTATCGTGCCCAGCCACTTCATCTTGCTTCGTAGAGCGCGTAGGTGCAAGCCATGTGGTCGAAGACCTCGCCGCTGGCGAGGAATCCGCGGTCAAAATCCGGCCGCCGCCAGTAACATCGGGAAAGGATTTTCCTTTTTCTTTTCTATTTTCAGAAAAATGATTTAAATGCTTTTTCTTCCATAATTTATAGTAATTCATATACTGTTCTAAAAATTCTAAAAAATTATGTGTATGCTCTTTATGATGTCCTCTACCTAGGAAAAATATAATATGCCAAATTTGAGTACTTTTTCCATAAGTTAAAATTAGTCCTTTTAATTAAAAATGCATCTTCTTTGATTTTTAATAAATAAAATAATTGGCTTTTATTTCTAAAAATTGTTTTGCCATCTAATTAGACCAAGATCTTTTGAAAATAAAATTTTGAACTCAATTAGACAATATTAATTTTATGCCTTTATTTAATGCTTTTAATTAATTAACCCCTTTAATCATGCTTAATCATTATAGGGTTGTTTGACTTTGGGATTGATTGATGAGCTTAGGTCATTAACCCTAATGACCTTTGGCACTTCAATTAATTGTTTACGCTAACCTGGATCATGTCATTAGGGTTTAATCAACGTTATTTTATGTGTTTAATAAACTTCACTAATGAAGTAGTTAACCCTAATGAACTTAGAAAGTTGTGTTGGCTTACAACTTTATCGTGAAGGAAAGTTGTACTCAAGTCCTTAATCTAGTCATGCATCCATCGAGCATCATGTTTACTATTCCATCATGTTGAAGCATATCATTATATCGTATAGTTTCTGTTAACGGAGAGTTTAACGTTGTCGCACCAGATCCCAAGGAAGAGCAGACTCAGGAGTTGGGTGTTGATCCAGAGCTCGAGACCGTCTACCCCGAATACCAAGGCAAGCCCCAGATGCATTTAAACCCTACCCTTATTTTATAAAAGTTTTATCGCTTCAGTTATGAAATGTTGCATTAAGTAATAGGAGTTGAGTGATAACCCACCAATTGCATTACCTGTCTTATTTCCTTATTTCGTGTTACCTATTATTTAAAAAATGCATAGTAATGCTTAGCCCTGCTTAATTAGCTAGGTTTCAAAAAGTAAAAGAATGAAAAGATGAGAATGGCTTTGTTTGTGGAAACAAAATGATAGTTAATAAATTGAGTCTGACGGGTAACTTGCATTGGGAATGGAGTCCCTTTGTAGTGTTTCCATCTGTTGATGCCCTAGGTCCCATTCAATGGTGAATCGGTGATATCGAGAAACTAGAAAATCTACATGCATAAAGTGATATACTGAGGGTTGGAGCCCAGGTATGTCATGGAGTGATATATAGTAGGCCAGAGTCCCCACTTATGTCATAGTGTGGTATACTGTGGGTTTAAGTTCCCACGTATAACGGTACACTAGGTCAAAGTGCTCACGTGTATCATGTGGTGATATATGGCTGCGGTTGTTATCCCAAAATATCTATGATCTAGTATGCCTCGGAGTTAGAGTCTCCGGTATCCCAGTGATCTAGGTCCCAGCTGGGTATAAAAATGGATTCGAATCACCGTTGCTTCTTTGAGAAGAAGACTCGATCGGTGTTCATCATCCTAGTAACAACTTGAATGATGATAAGGTACCAAAATGAAGTTGGTTGGTAATCTTGAGCTAGAGCAAGACAACTTTACTTTCTATCAAGCTTTTCTGCAAAAATTCTTATCTCTTGCAAGCCTTACCTTGTCCCTCTAGCTTGGATTTCCTGAGTCTTCACCCCTCTTTTTCGTCGGGTCAGTTTTGTTGAGTACTTTTGTACTCAGGGTTTGTTGAACCCTTGTTGCAGGTAAGTCCCATGCACAGGATTGCTTTGCACCCTGCTGCATGACAGTCATTGCGGAGAGTGACGATGAATAGGCTGTCTCGCTCTTGGGCAGAGCGTATCATTAAGGTTTTGTAATAAGTTATATTGCTACTCCACTGCTCCTATGGTTGTAATAATTAAAAACATATGGTTTGTAAGTTTAAAACTAAACAGTTTTATAAACTTATGTTATTATAATCCTTTCGCTATTTTACTCTGATATATCTTATTTGTATAAAACTGTTATGATACTGCAATGTCTCTTTGTAATGATTGATCCTGCTCGAAGAATCATGGATGATTAAGGATTTACCCAACAGACCTTTTAAGTCTTATGGAACACATTCATGGTTATTAGGAGTCGGTTTAGACAATAATAATGCATGTGGGCCATATGATTTAGAAGGTTCTACCACAAAGGGGCGCGAGTTCCATCCTTGCATTTCTGTTGGGGCCGGTACCCGTTGTTGTTGTTGATAAAGCTCGCTTCCTCCTTCATTTCAGGACAACTGTTTCCTGAATGATCATCTCCTTCACACACCTCGCACCATGGATCAGCTTCGACGGCTCATGCGGTGGCGTAAGGTTGAATGGCCTCTTGTTCCTTCTTGCAACCTTCTTCCATCTTCTTCATTAAGAGGTCCATTTTAGTGGAGAGCATGTCCACCTCATTTAGGGTGTGGACACCTCTTTTCTTAGGCTGAAGGCGTTCCTCATTCCATCCTTAATTTGTGACCATCTTCTCTATGAGGTCTTTGGCATCCTTGACATTGTGTTGCAAGAATGCTCCTCCAGTAGCAGCATCAAGGTGACTCCAGGACAAACCGGTCTGGCCATGGTAAAAACCTTGAATGATGAGCCATTCCTCTATCCCATGATGTTCCTGGAGATGTTCCCATGCTTCTGGAATCATCTCATCAGCTTGTTGTTGGAAGCTAGAAATCTTTCCACGAAGGGCACTGGTTTTGCCCATCGGGAAGAACTCCTTGAGAAACACGTTGGCGCACTTCTCTGTACCACCTTTGGTGTGTATATTAACTAAAACATGCCATGTCATCATATGCACTGCAAAGCATTCATGGTTAAGTCAATCTTAATGTGCATTAACTAAAACAAGTTTATATTTCATAGGTTGATTGTGTTTTTGGAATGTCTTGTCACATGAAATAATAAAACTCTATTTTAGAATGTCATCGTAAATGCTTAGTTTATACTCTATGTACTTGAAGTGTAAACTATGTTTACACTAGTGTCAAGCATAGTGTATAAGTCTAAGTCCAACCCTAAAAATGATTTTCATATTTGAAGTTGAATTTGGATTCCAAAGCTTACTTCCAAGTCTGGCAATTCAAGTTTAAATTCAAATTGGAAATGCTATAAAAGGTTTTTCCAAAGTCAACTTGGTCAACCTAGGGTGTCATTGGGTCAATGACCTAAAAATGTCCTTGGATGATGTTTGTGATCACTAATAACCAACCAATTAAGTTAGAAACCAAATTGAGTTTAAATTCTATTCTAAAAACCCTTTATTCCAAAACTGAGTTTTATCCCCTTTTCTCTAATTCAAAATCTATAAAGAATTTGTGGATACTCTAAAAAGATAGTTTGTAGATCTTGACAAGAGCTACAAAGTTAGTATAAAAAGTTTTTCAAGTTTCCAAAAGAAATTTTAAATGAATTTGAAAATA
>CM041645.1:24537477-24618297 GCA_023333625.1 Bothriochloa decipiens
CCCGTCCGTTGGTGAACTGGTGATATCAAGAACTTAGAAATCCACATGCATGAAGTGGTATACGGATGGTTGGAGCCGTGTATATCATGGAGTGACCTAGCGTGGGGCCAAAGATCCCATCTGTGTCATAGTGTGTTTTACTGTGGGGTTTAAGTTCCCACGTATCTCGGTACGCTGGGCCGCAGAGCTCACGGGTGCCATGTGGTGATATACGGCTCCGATTGTTATCCCGGTATATCGGTTCATCTGGGTTGCATCGGAGTTAAAGTCTCCGGTATTCCAGTGACCTAGGTCCCAGCTGGGTATGAAAATGGATTCGAATCGCCGTTGCTTCTCGGAGAAGAAGACTCGATCGGTGTTCATCATCGTAGTAACAACTTGAACAAAGATTAAGGATCAATAATGAAGTTGGTTGATAATTGGAGCTAGTCCAAGCAGCCTTTTCTTTCTGTTGAGCTTTTCCGTAAAATTTCTTATCTCTTACAAGCCTTACCTTGTCCCTCTAGCCTGCATTTCTTGAGTCTCCACCCCTCTTTTTCGTCGGGTCAGTCTTGTTGAGTACTTTTGTACTCAGGGTTTATTGAACCCTTGTTGCAGGTGAGCCTCATGGGCAGGCGTGTTTTGCATCCTACTGCATGATAGTTGTCGAGGAAAGCGACGACGAGTAGAGATGTTTAGCTCGTGGGCAGAGCTTTTCGTTTGGTATTCTAATAAGGTTATCTACTACTACTCCACTACTATTATGGTTTGTACAATTTAAACTTATGGTTGTAAATATTTGAAACTCAAAGGTTTGTAAACTTATGTTATTGTAAGTCTTTCGCTGTTTTACTCCTTGATATATTATTTATATCCAACTATTGTAATACTGCAATGTCTCTCTACAACGATTGATCCTGCTCAAAGAATCATGGATAATTCGAGATTTACCCGACAGACTTTTTAAGTCATATGAAACACAGTCATGGTTATTTGGAGTCTGTTTAGACAATAATCATGCATGTGGGCCATATGATTTAGGAGGTTCTGCGACATTCTCCTAGGTGGTGACTTCACTTTTGTTAGCATAGAACCATTGCTTCGCCTTCCCCAATAGCGAGAATGGGAAAATGAGGAGAGGAATGGTGTCTTTTGAGACATTCTTGATGGTGATGGGCATTGTCATCCTTGTGTAGCTTCTCATAGAACGGGTTTGCTTGCACCATATTAATGAGCGTAAGCTTAAGCTCAAAAGTCAAATCCCCAAGTTCAGTTGTAGACCCATGGTGAAATAGTCAGCCAATGGTGCAGAGCACTCAGAGATGGTCTTTTAGACAGCCATAGCTTCGTTAATGTTTAGGGCAGGACTTTCTTCCTCGATTGGATTCAGATCTGAGATGATCCTCTAAGGTGGAACTTGACGACGTCTAGTTCTCGTCAATAATTGCTTAGGATCTTCAACAAAATTTGATAGCAATTGGAAACCTCTCATGCACCTTCTAGTTTCACAATAATGAAAACAAGACAGGTGAGGGATAAGCCCCTAACACTAATTTTTTACTAAATTGATATAGACTCCGGATTCACTTTTATTAAAAATCCTAGGCTGACGCTTTGCCTGGCAACGGCGCCAGAAATGCTTATTGGCAAATCTTAATGCAACTGCCAAAAGTAGAGAGAAAGCCTATCCCTGGTAAATGCGCCAAAAATGCTTGTTGGTAATTCTTAGTGTTGCTACCAAAGATTTGGTAACAACACTATAAAGGCTTGTGGGGTATTTCTTATGTCAATTGAATTATTCTGCAAGTGCACAGAATGTACCAATGTAGCACTTCACCGAGGATGAGTATTCCAAGGTATCGTTATTTGTTTTATCACAGGGTAAAGCAATAGCTAGGAATATTTATAAAAGGGGAAAGAGATCCTTGTGTCTACTACAATCTAGTATCAACTAGTGTAGAAGGGGGTAAACGGATCAAAAATAGGATAGGTAAGTAATATAGCAAAGATCCTAATCTAAAGATAACTGGTAGAGACTTAGCTAGGTGGGACGACAACGAGTGAGTAAAGGACTCCTACGTATCTAACTTTACTTCTATGCACTTAATCCTAAGAGATAGATGACTCAACTAGATTGGTGCCTTCCTACTTGTGTGGTGGGGATATACAAGATAGCAGAAGACCGAACCTCTACTAAAGTGACTGTTTGGCTTATGGATGTCCTACCTTTTAAGAACTAGTCCGAACATGGTGAGAAACCCTAATGCCGCCCAAGACCTGTCACCTCTCGGGAGTGCGCTCATGAACTATTCATGCGAACCAGCGGCAATCAAAGGTAAGACTAAGTCTAAGCACCTCGCTCACACTTACTCTTACAACTCTAGCTAACGCGTAGATAACTAAAGATCCTATGCAAAGATAGCATGATGATACACACACAAGGAGTTGATTACAGGAAACCAATCCTATGCAAAGATAGAACTGTCGATCGCACAGTAACCGAGATAACGGCCTCAACGGTCTTGTCAAAAAAATGACACTTAATTCGGCTCCATGGGGATGGCGTTCGACAGGTGGTCCAAACTTTGTCATTAACATCATCACCAATGATGCGAATGATGAGGGGCTATGTTGGGGCAAGAGAGACCTTGGCCACCACCACCTACCACTCGTTAGCCCCCACACTCCATATATCAGCACCGAGTCAACCTATAGACACTATCAGTATTTGGGCGTGGTATTCGGCAGGCCCCTACTATGGAGTGGGAGACAGCCAGCTATGCTCCACTAGATCCGATATGACATTATCAGTGTCCATGGGAAACTATCGGTGTATGGAATGCAGAGACTGCTGAGAGACACACTCGATGAATGCCCGATTGTCACACCGATAGCCCTATCAGCTGATGTTCGCTCGTATGGGTTTCGCCAAGGTAACCAAAAGTCCGAGAGATTTTCAAGGCTCCTATCGGGAAGTGTGTAGGTGATGAAAAGGATGGTGACGTGAGCCTACAAGCCCTTGTTGGTGGGCCATGCTATTCGTCGATGGTTTTGCGATCGAAGGCATCCTAGAGATAAAAGATAGCTTTGCCCTCCACGCTGGTGGATATGCTTGGCATCAGCAGTAGGTAGGAGGGTAGTTTAGGGATGTAAAGGTCCACAAAACACTATTAATAGCCCCCAAGGGGGAGTGTAACAAAAAAGGGTGATATGTCTTGTCACATCAATCAATAATGAGAACAGAGTCCCCTTTCTAAGTTCTATCATTGTACATTTTCGTTGAAGGGAGGGTACTTCGGTTTCGCCCTTCACCAACATTTTTTATCTTGAAATGAGCAAGGGCTATTATACAAACATATTATCAAGAACATGTCCAACTAAATCTGTTTTAGCTAGTGCCTTCCCCGGCAACGGCGCCAGAAATGCTTGTTGGCATTTCTTAGCATAATCACAGGATTGCAAAGTCCTTGGCAATGTCCCAAGAAACACCGATAGATATTTTGCAATGTTTACAGAACAAGTCCACAAATACCATTGTAGCATTTCACCCAGAAGTATTTAGGGTAATTTATATTTTCCCAAGGGAAGGCATGGTGTAAAAGAGGGGCATGGTCAAGATAACATGAGTGCATAATAGAAAAATGTTCATAATAGGGGTAAAAAAGATAGGTAGATAAAAGGATAACTAGACACACACTCGAGCCAAACTCAAGGATAAAGGTATAAGAAAGAATAAAGAATAACCTAAAGTAGAGCATGCATTCCTAGATAGTTATGTTAAGATAGCAGAAGATCAACAAATACATGTCTTCATATAGGGTTAGGGATCTAAGGTAAGATAGCCTAGCCGTTGCTATCTACTTTGGGCACCGGCTTATACCTGGTCTACCAGGTACCTCTGGCTTATAGCTCTACGTCAAACCCAGACGTGGGGGATTACAAGGACGAACGGGACAAGGTTACTCCCCACCACCTACCATCTCAACCGTATGAGAACGAGGAAAACAAAGGTAGCCTTGAGCCTAGACACCATGTCTAAGCTGTCAACCACTACTGTAGCATGAATTCAAGGGTTGCCTAACTAGGAGGGCCCTTCCACTAGAGCATTCGCAATAAGGACGAATGATGATCCCACAAACCAACTTTGACCAAGACTCAATTAGAGTGGAACCTATCACCTCAACATAGATCTAGGTCCAAACATGTATGTATGAAAGATTTAGCATAAAGTTCTATGCACGCAAGACCTTAGCTCTAGTTATAGAACATAACTATATTGATAGAATAAGAACAAGAACAAAAGGGAACTCTTGAATGTATTCATACTAAGATTGCTCCCAAAGGTTCAAGCTCTCCAATGAAGCTTGCCTTTCTCCAAATAAGCTAATACTGTTACTACATCCTAAAACTACTAGAAAGACACAAGTGAGGGAGAGAGGCTCTTGTTGTGTGGTGTGTCTAATGAGGGGGAGAGAGCCTCCTTTTATAGATTGAGTGGAGGGGATCTTTGGAAAATGATCATCCCCACTTGGAAGGTAGCAAACCGACCTCCCCACGTTGGTTTTAGATACAATGAACCTGGATACACCACAAAACCACCTTTGGAACCGCCAATGAGCCTTCCAAACAAAGTTGGGCCCAAGATTCTACAGGATTGGGGCACGCGCCCCTCCCTTGGCGCACGCCCAACTTTTGGCTCCACTGGGCCTCATCTTTTGCACGTGCATGGGCCTCGTCATTAGCTTTTCCAATGCCTGGTGGATCACCCAAAATAGAGTCCGAATGGGTGAGTTATGACCAAATTACTTGGGCCTACTCCTGCAGCCTGAGTTGGAGTTGGATCTAGTTTTAGGCTTCCACCACTTGGTTTCATGCTTGGGCCTGGGCCTTGGGTGCATGGTGGACTAGCCCTAGTTTGATCTGATGTTGGGCCTTTTATCCTTTTCCTTGATGTGGAATTTTATGCTTTCCCAAATTATTCCATTTCATTATAACTCCTCTTATAATTGGCTATGTGTCCTGCAAAGTGATAATTCTCCAATACAAGTGGAATCTAGTCAATAATAAATGTATATGCATGTAGAAACATGTAGTTCTCCCCTTTTTGGATTATTATTGTTGGTGTAAAATCATCATTAAGGACCGCCCACAGCCCCTGCCGAGCGGGCCACGAGCGGATTTGAGTGACTTCAAGGGTGGCATAGGGATGTCTTGGTGCTTTAGCCTCGGATTTCTTTACCTAATTCTTGCTTTGGTTCTTGATCCTGGGGTACCATTAGTTGAGGTACCTAACAGATATGATTCACTTCATATCATCACATGACTTTCTTGGTCCATCAATCTTGACCTCTCTTGCTCTTCTCCATTGTGCCAGTCCATCAGCGTCAAGTCTTGCCCTAGCTTCACTGTAACATCCCTAAAAAATCCAAACACCAAAAATCACGACCAACAAATTTTTTTTAAAATAACCTATGGTTGGTGAGTGTTATATAGGAAAACATCTAGTTGTTGCACAAGTAGCACCTAATGTTAGCCTGACCATTGCATTTAATTCCCAGAGTTTGATTTGCTTCTTGTTGATTTCATGTAATGGATAATAATTTCAACATCTTTATAACATATGTACCTACATGTGTATATATATGTTTATGTAACACTAACCATGGACATGGCCTTCACATGCCCCTTGAGACCTTAGTGGACCTAGCTAGATGCTTGTGCAATGACCACTAACTTGCTTGCACTAACAAGGTCATGGTTTAGCTATGCAAGTAAATAGAAAAGGATTTAGAAATCGAGAAGAAAAGGTGAAAGGGAATTCAGCCCAGGCTGCCAAGCCAACTAGGCATGGCCTGTTCCCTCATCCCCACGGCCTGGCCCCTTTCCCATGCCTCGGCCCAAGACCAGGCCTCGCCCACCGGCCAGCTAAGCCAGCATGGCTTCAGCCTGACCTGCTCCCGTGGCCCAACTAGGAACTGGCCTAGCATGACCAACAGCGGCCTGCCAGGCAGTAGCATGCACCCATGAATCAGCCCCTGCACTCACTCATGAGTGAGACCCAGCTGTCAGCTTTGCCTCGTACCTTTCCCGGTTCCCTTCTCTGCCTCGCGCTAGATGAAGCCGCCCTCCTTGCTCGAAATAGCCGAGCTCCCTCGGCCATTTGTTTCATGTCTGCGCATGCCAATGCTACCACATGCCCCCACATTCGCTCATGACCCCACAATGGCTCCCGCCCTTGTCCCACTGCCCGACGCGAGCACGGCCCCAGCCATGATGCCATGGCCACCCACCTCCGCTCTGACCGCAAGGAGCCAAATGGAGGAGCATGTGGCGCCATAGTGCATTGCGCACCCTGCAAACCCTAGCCCAGAGCTACCTTCGACCGCTTGTTTGTGCCTATCCCATCCATTCGCTGTCAATGCTCTGGCTAGCCACTATAGCCGCCCACCGACGCTATAAAAGAAAGGCCATCCTGGCCTCTAGGGTTTCCATGCCCACAACCGCTATACTAGTAGCGCTCGCATCATCTCTCTCTCACCTGCCTAAGACAGAGGAGAAGTTGGAGAGGAAGGAGAAGGAGAAGGCGGGGAGGAGGACACCGACGTCGGAGTAGAGGAGCCGGACCAGGGCGCCGGTGCTGTTCATGCTCGCCGGAGGAGCTCTCGGCACCCCTGTTTGACTACACCAAGCGAACTGCACCACTCTGCTTCCTCTCCCCCAAGCCGGCACGGCCACTGCCCACAACCAGCACTGCCACGAGGAGGTGAGCTCACCTCCGCCCACTTCATTGCCACCAGCCAGAGCACCACTCGTTCCCCATTGCCTCGTTTAACTTTAGCCTTCTTTAGCTGCACCAGCAAGTTCGTCGTCTTATAGAACGCCTATAGGGCAACTTTTTGGGAGCTGGTATGGACCACAGTAGGGACCCACGCACTTTGCAGGTCCTGGTCTCTCAGACTCCGGCTGCCAGTGCGTCATTGTGACCTCCACGATGGTGCATGCCCCACCATGCCCCGATAGCCGCTCTCTTAGTTCCTTGGAGCTCCCAGCTACTGCACACGTAGGGAGGAGAAGAATATGGAGGCCAATTTCAAGCTTCGCCGGAAAAATTGTCGTCATGATCGAACTTTGCCGCCACTGCCGCCCTCGGTCAATTCTAGAGCCTCGGTTCAATTAAAGTACCTTGTTGTGCTTGCTAGGTCCTTGCGATGCCGATGCACTAGTCAATGAGGCATTCCGCACACCCTAGAACCCCACCATCGCAAACTCACCATCCAGCGCCGTCGCTGTGTGCATGCTGGTGAGCCAAGGGCCCGCACACCAGCTTGAGCTCCGTAGCTGCACCCACTTTGTCTTCACGAAGCAGTAGCCACCGCTCTTGCCTTGCCTGGCCCAGTGAAGCCGCATCGCGTGAGCTCACCGTGGTGAGACCGCCTCCCTGCGCGCTGTGCATCGAGGGGAAGGAAGGGGATTTTCCCCTGCCCTCATAGATCCGGTCCACCGTACGCTAGTGAGGGCCAGTGAGAAGAAGCCATGTGGACTCGGTGTCTCCGGTCCACCTGAGCCAGTTCCACATAGCCAAAGGCCATAGACAGGGCCCAGTTAGGATCCAGATAGCCATGTGGCACGTGCCGCAGCTTGACATCTGTCTAAGTCGGGCCGGCCCAACCCGGCCCAGATTCGGCCCTACCCAGGCCCTTCCAAGCCTAACCTAGGCCCAGTCCGAGTTGACCGTTGATCGATCAATGCTGACCATTGACCAGGGCCCACATGTCATTGGCCAGACTAGCCTGGACCCACCTGTAAGCCTCTGTTTTGCCCAGGTCCAATAGAAAGCCGCCACGTGTCACGCTAAGGTTTAATTGCTCTTTTCTTTTCTGAATTTTCATAAAATGAGGTTTGCATCATAGGCTTATGTATGATTGCATCTGAAGTTATTGGATTTCATTTGGTTCTTTGTGTTAATATATAGGGGGTCGCTTCCATGACCATTATGTCTCAATTTCAGATCCTATGAAGGAATTGTCCGAGGTGGAAGTATGTAGCACCAGGAAGTATATAGTTTTGAAAAGGAAATCCTAGTGGAAGAATATGATGGCAGATAACGTGGGACTTGCTGCTAGGAGCAGCATATGCAGAAGCGTCAAATTTGAGCACAAGAGACCTGCAGAACTATTGAAGCCACTTGAGATACCTAAAAGGAAATGAGATATCATGTTTATGGGCTTCATCATGGGATTGCCCTGAACCCCAAAGGGCCATGATGCTACATGAGTGATGATCGATCGCCTGACCTATGTAGCTCACTTTTTGGCAATCAAGAATGATAGCAGAGATGGATCGCTAACAGATTCGTACGTAAGAAAACCTCCACAAGCTACATGGATCCCCTGAAAGCATAGTATCTGATCAAGGACCCCAGAGCACGTCCAAGTTTTGGTGAAGCCCTAGACGATACTATTAAGGACCCCACTGGATTAGCGCATCAATTACCACCCTTAGAGAGGGTGAATCTAATCCTTGGAGACAAGCTTTGAGCTTGTGCTTACCAATATGGACAAATTAGAAAATAAAGTTTAGTCCATGTTGAATTCTTAATCAACAACATGTCGAAAATAAATCTCTAGATGTCACCATTTGAGGCCTTGTATGGAGGACTACAGAAATCACCCCTGGTGTGTGATAAGAAGAAGGAAAGAGATCAACCTTTGGACCTGCCACTGTTAGCAAGGCCAAAGGATGAATCGCCCAAGTGTGAAAGGATCTAAGGCTTTCACAGAAACCGTCAAGAGGACTATTGTTGGTGTTTCTTAGTGTCACTACAAAAGATATACTATAAGTCCATCCTTAATTATAATACTAGAAACGTGTGTTGACATTCCTAACTACCATTACTTCAGAAAGGTAACCTTTGGCGCTTAATGGCACTGACCTAGGTAATGCAGTCTGGTAATAATAGTTAGAAGTGCCTGATTGTCCTTCCTAACCATCATTACTTATGATATGCAAAACTGCAGCACGATGCCTTGGGGTGCAACAAGGATTACATTTTTTAAGTAATGGTACTTAGGTACGCCAATTATGATAGCTCAATATGAATAAATCCGCAAGCGCACGTAACTATCATTGTAGCATTTCAACCTGTGAATATTTAGGGGTGTCATATTTATAATTTCTCATAGGAAGACAGGACGAATGCATCTAGCTTTGGTATAAACATGATTACTTGTTGAGTGTAAAGGTAGACATAGCAATGGCAGGGGTAAATCATAGTTCAAAGATAGTGGACACACAATTGAGTCAACCTCAAGGATAAAAGAGAAATAAAGAATAAAAGAATATATCTAACGGAGTAGGCATTGGTCATATACAGCTATGTAAAGAACTGTTAGTAAACATCTAGCTAGCATATCTAGCATCAGGACAAAGTCTAGGATGACAAGGAGATCCAAGCAGCTGGTCTTCTAGCCGATAGAGACTTTATGAACTCCTACTCAATACCCGAACATGGGGGAATGCTAGGGATGGACAGGGATGTCACCACCTGCCCACCTACCCCTCTGCCCGTGGGGCACCGGCATATCTGCCGATCTCCGCATACCCGGGCACCACGCCTGTGTAATTGGAAACAACTCCTAACCCCCCTTGGACCCTACCCCTTCAGAGTGCCAGGCTAGGTTAAGAGCAACCGAGAAGGCACGACGAACCATCACCTCATCCCTAGTTCTTCCTCTATTCATATAACATGTCAGAGCATAACACATAAATTATATGCTAGTTCATATATCATGATCATAACATGAACAAGACTATACTCTAGTTCATATGCATTACTATATAAATAAGATAAGAACTTGAACTTAGAAGAGAACTACATAGTATTCATACCAAGGCGTTCTTCTTCTTCCAAGGAGACAAGCTCTCCTTGCTAGCTCTTGCCTTGCTCTACTGCTACTAAAACTAACCTAAAGGGTACAAGTGAGGAATATGAGGTGAGTGGCTCCAAATGATGGTGTGTGTGAAGAATGAAGGAGCTCCTCCTTTTATAGCTAGAGTAGGATGGTTCAGGCATCTCCAAGTATGGAAGGAGGTGAAACTGCCCTTGGTGAACCACTTAGAGAAACGCCTCAGAAGGACCGTCACCAGGGGTGCGGCCGCCCTTGGGTGCGGCCGGTCCCTGGGTGGGGCCAGCTGGCCACCGCCTTCGCATGGTCAGTTGCTCCCTAGACCTGGACCTCCCCTGTGGTTACGATCAAGCCCAGTTCTACTTCTAAGGTGGGCTTCTCTATTTTCTTTGTTTGCGCATTGCCTGATTTCGTATTTTGCTTTTTCACTTTCTTTTAGTTGTTGCATATTTCCATGTGTCAGACCTGCAAGTCACATATGCACCAAAGCTTGTGGAAATGTTAGATAAAACCCTACCTACTATTTATTCTAGTATCATATTGGCGGTTCAAAATAGACTTTAAGGACCCCCAACAACTATCCTGCTGACTGACGTAAAGGCTTTGAGTTGAAATCGAGGACTACGCTCACCTTAAGGAACCCCCACTTCTTGGGACCCTCAGTTTCCATGTAAAGAAGAAGCTAATTCCAGGATAAGAGGAACTGTACAGGATCTATACCAGGATTGACAAGCTTACCCACAGTTTAGAGTTGCTAGAGCAACCCGCAGATGTAAACCCAGTGTTCCTTTATCACTGTGGCACATGCGTTTGGGGCTATCAGGGGCAACCAACACCCACAAGAGACACCAGAGATTCTGGATGCCCTGGAATACCATGGGCACCCCACCCGCTTTTTGAATAAAGCCACCGAAGAAATCAGGAGAGTTGTCATACCAATGTGCAAACTTCAGCAGAGCAATCATGCAGAAAGAGAGCAACTTAGGAGAAGAAGTTAGAACTAAAGGAAGCTCTACCCATAACCGTTGGAGGAGAAGGTTACACCTTTAATCTCGAGGATGAGATTCTCAAAAGGGAGTAGGACTGTAACATCCCTAAAAATCCAAACACAAAAATCATGACCAACAAAACCTATGGTTGGTGAGTGTCATGTAGGAAAGCATCCAGTTGTTGCACAAGTAGCACCTAATGTTAGCATGAGCATTGCATTTAATTCCCAAAGTTTGATTTGCTTCTTGTTGATTTTATGTAATGGCTATTAAAATCAACAACATCATTATAACATATGTACCTACATGTGTATATATATGTTTATGTAACACTAACCATAGACATGGCCTTCACATGCCCCTTGAGACCCTAGTGGACCTAGCTAGATGCTTGTGCCATGACCACTAACTTGCTTGCACTAATAAGGTCATGTTTAGCTATGTAAGTAAATAGAAAAGGATTTAGAAATGGAGAAGAAAAGGTGAAAGGGAAATCAGCCCAGGCTGCCAAGGCAACCAGGCCCGGCCTGTCCCCTCATCCCCATGTCCAGGCTCCATTCCCTTGCCTAGGCCCAAGACCAGGCCTGGCCCACTGGCCTGCTAAGCCAACATGGCTACGGCCTGACCTGCTCCCATGGCCCAACTGGGAACCAGCCCAGCATAACTAACAGCGGCCTGCTAGGCTGTAGCACGCACCTGTGAATCAACCCCTGCACTCACTGAGGAGCAGGACCCAGCTATCAGCTTTGCCCCCTACCTTTCCTGGTTCCCTTCTCTGCCTCACGCCGGATGAAGCCGCCCGCCTTCGGTCGTCCATTTTGTGTCCGCACGCGCCGATGCCACCACACACCCCCCGCGCACGCTCGTCACCCTGCAGCAGCTCCCGTCCTTGTCCCACTACCCGATGCGAGCATGGGCCTGGCCATGACACCATGGCCACCTACCACCGCTTTGATGCGCGCCCTGGAAACCCTAGCCTGGAGCTGCCTTGACCGCCCGTTTGCACTTATCCCATCCATCCATCGTCCATGCTCTTGCCAGCCACCATAGTCGCCCGCCGGTGCAATAAAAGAAAGGCCATCCCGACCTCTAGGGTTTTCATGCTCGCAGCCGCCATCCTGGTAGTGCCTGCATCATCTCTCTCTCGCCTGCCTAAGCCAGAGGAGAAGTTGGGGAGGAAGGAGAAGGAGGAAGCCGGGAGGCGGACACCGGCGTCGGAGCAGAAGAGCCGGACTAGGGTGCCACTACTGTTCACACTCACTGGAGGAGCTCCCGGTGCCCCTGTTCTACTACAACAAGTGAACCGCGCAACTCTGCTTCCTCTCCCTCGAGCCAGCATAGCCACTGCCCACAACCAGTGCTACCATGAGGAGGTGAGCTCACCTCCACCCGCTCCATGGCCGCCGGCCAGAGCACCACCCATTCCTCGTTGCCTCGTTTAACTTTAGCCTTCTTTAGCTGCACCAGCGAGTTTGCCATCGTCTAGAATGCCTATAGGACAACTTTTTAGGTGCCAGTATGGACCACGGTAGGGACCCGTGCGCTTTGCAGGTCCTGGTCTCCTGGACTCTAGCCGCCGATGCGCCGTTGTAACCTCCCTGGTTGCGCGGGTCATGCCGTGCCCCAATAGCCATGCTCGTGGTTCCTTGGAGCTCCCAGCTGCTCCACACTTAGGGAGGAGGAGAAGATGGAGGCCAATTTCAAGCATCGCCAGAAAAATCACCATCGCCGCTGACCTTCGCTGCCGCCGCCACCATCTATCAATTCAAGAGCCTCGGTTCGATTAAAGTGCCTTGCTGTCCTCGCTAGGTCCTTGCAATGCTGATGCACTAGTCAATGAGGCGTTCTGCACACCCTAGCACCCTACCACCGCAACCTCACCTTTTAGCGCCGCCGCTGCGCGCACGCCGGCAAGTCAAGGCCCTGCACGCCAGCTTGAGCTCCGCAGCTACACCCACCTTGCCTTCGCAAAGCCGTAGCCACTGCTCCTGCCTTGCCCGGCCTAGCGAAGCCGTGCTGCAGGAGCTCACTATCGACAAGAGCGCCTCCCCGCGCACTATGCATGGAGGGGAAGGAAGGGGATTTCCCCTACCCCCTTAGATCTGATCCATCGTACGCCAGTGAGGGCCAGTGAAAAGAAGCCACGTGGACTCTGTGTCTTCGGTCCATCGTGAGCCAGTTCCACACAGCCAAAGGCCATAGACAGGGCCCAGTTAGGATCCAAATAGCCACATGGCATGTGCCATAGCTTGACACTATTCCAGGCCCAGCCGGCCCAACCCGGCCTAGATCCGGCCCTACCTAGGCCCTTCTAAGCCCAACCTAAGCCCGGTCCGAGTTGATCGTTGACCGTTCAACGCTTACCAGTGACCAGGGCCCACATGTCATTAACCAAACCACCCTGGACCCACCTGTAAGCCTCTGTTTCACGCAGGAGCAATAAGAAGCTGCCACGTGTCACGCTAAGGTTTAACTGCTCTTTTTCTTTTCTGAATATAGTTTTATACTTCAAAAATTCATAACTTCTTCATACAAAGTCCAAAAACTATGAACCAAGTGTCCAAATTTTTATAAAAATGAGCTCTATGCCATAGGCTTATGTATGATTGCATTTGGAGTTACTGGATTTCTATAGGGGTCGCTTCCGCAACCACTATGTCTTGATTTCAGATCCTGTGAAGGAGTTGTCCGAGGAGGAGGACTAGGGAGCACACTGAGGACTTGAGGGAGGACCTAAGGGATAGCTGTTCAGGTGCCACACCCCATCCAACCTCATAGAATCCTATTACACATGGCATAATATCTAGTTTTTCTTTATTTATGAATATCACCTAATGATAGGCTGCATGGTAGAATTGCTTGATCAGCCTTTACCATGTCACAACCTTACTCCTGCACACCCACTGATAGGCTAGACACACGCTTATTTACTTATGATGCTTTACTTCTACTACGCTTATATCTGTGATGTGACGCGTGATAGAGAGTATGGTATGGTATATGGTTAAGGCACGTGGTGCCACTTTACTCAGGGAGAGTGTTGCATGCGTCTTGAGTGTGTGGTGAGGGTTTAAGTCGATCGCATAGGATTCTACAATGATCCTTGAGGGCGTCTTACTAGGGGGTGTGTTCTAGGCATCCCTATGAGAGGTGCCTGTGGCGGGTACATGGTGAGGTATATGGTGATTCCGTGGGTGAGAGCCTTCGTGGAGCGTGGCCCCAGGTAGGAGGTGTTGTTCTAGCATGGACTATTGTAGTCCCTATGAGAAGATAATCCTATCTGATCCCCACTAGGACCTAATATCTCTTGAGAACTGGAACCTTGGGACCTACGTGCTCACCACTTGCTCTTGTATGGGCGGGAGATGGATATCTAACTAGCTAGGACGGTGCCACTACTACTAGGTTCTTAGCAGATAGTGTCGGGAGCTATGGGCATTAGGACCCACACCCTCCTTAAAGTTGCATAGTTACCTTGGTGGCCTAGGTACTATGGCTCATAGTCTCAGTGTGCTGGTAGTATTTATTCGGGATGTCACAGTACTAAGTGGTAGGGTGGCATCGCATCAGTTAGAAAGCAACCAAAATCAGCCTAGGTGGGGCACCTCCGATGATGGTGATCTTGTGGTTATGGGAGTATATGCTCTGCAGAGTTTTAAATCTTTATATAGTCCATGGCCTCGGTTTGGCCTTCCCCTCGACCTACACTTCTCGGGAGTATTGAGATGAGTCCTTCTCTTCTTCGCCCTAGTGTTACCCTTCTAGCTATGAGCCGCAGAGACAGGCTCTGAGAGGGAATTGGACTTCACTACAAGAAATTTTGGATTGCATGACAAATCTAAATTGTCATCTAAAGCACATTAACTGTCATAAAAAGTACTTTGTGACAAAAATGGCATCGTCACGAGGTCGTCACAAAACAACCGACATAAAAAGTCCCCACGTGATGAGAACAAAATCGTCACATAATGTCATCACCTTTTATGATGACTAAGTTACTTTTGTCGCATATTATTCCTTTCTGTGACGGTTGATACCATCACATAATATAGGTCAACGCGTCACATATTATACCAGCCGTCATAAAATAACAGTCCCTGGTGGCGCTTAATAAGTTTTTTGTGATGACCATTGTCATCATATAATATTAT
This sequence comes from Bothriochloa decipiens, assembly GCA_023333625.1. Classification (NCBI taxonomy): domain Eukaryota; kingdom Viridiplantae; phylum Streptophyta; class Magnoliopsida; order Poales; family Poaceae; genus Bothriochloa; species Bothriochloa decipiens. Next base: position 24,552,502 of record CM041645.1, read on the forward strand.
GTGACATTCTGATTTTGTCTTTGTAGGTGTGGATTTGTAGGCAACCAGATGGTGTTTGTGACGATAGGCGTCGTCATATAGCATTATGTGACACTTATGAAACGTCTTATATGATATGTTGGCTGGTACATTTGTGCATCTTTTTGTGATGCCTGTAGGCCGTCACTTTCCATTCAGTGACAAATGGCTCACTGACCCTATATCTGTCACCAGAGGTCATGCAAAAAGAGATTTGTACTCAGAAACATAAACCATCATCCAGAAATATATAGCCATAGGCATCAAACAACACACTGCCATCACTACTCATAAGTCATACACAACTGAGCCAACCCATTTTACACAAGACATACATTGATATGTTAACAAGTTCTTGCAAGTTCAGACATCATAGAAAGTTCTTGGTTCTAGCAAACATGTTCAAACTGTTCCAACACACCACACAGGTTCACACATAACCACATAGTTCTGACAAAATACTCCACAAAGTTCCAACAGACACAAGTTTGTTGTTCTAGCAAGGTCATAGAAGGTTAGGCATAGGCATAGGCATTTCCTACCTTAACGTTTTTGTAGTTCTAGGAAAGCTCGCAGTAGTGAATTAGTCTCTTCAAACTTGTTATTCATCTCTTCTTGGGTCTAGCGCAGAAAATTTTGGTTTTCTTCAAGAGATGCCTGCTGAGCTCGAAGCTGTGCTTGCAACTCTTCTTGCTTCCTAGCAGCTTCCTCTCTTTCTGCTTGGAGGGTTGCCTGAAATTGAGCTTGCAGGCGGGCTTCTACTGCAGCTGTTGCGGACTGGGTAGCATTCTGCTTTTTAGTGAGACCAAGGTTTGGAAGGAAGGTCGAGGAACGGCTGATCTGGATTAGACTATCAGCAACAATCTTGGTTGGAGACACTGGTTCTTCTCCTTCATTAGGTTCTCTCATCTTCTCTGCAACCATTTGTGCCTACATATATAGAATGATTTCACTTCAAAACAAGGACATACAACAGTGTGAACCATGTTTGAGTTTGAGTATAGTAAATGTATCCAACAATTATGTAACTTACATATATGTCTTCTGCAAGTCGAGTATGACCATTTTGTGAACTATTCATACATTCCCCAAAGAAATCAATAGTATCTGGGTCCATGTCATTGTACTTAGCCCTCTGCATCATGTAAGAAACAATTTACAAGGATATCCAAGATTGTAAAGTGAGGGGTGGACAAACATAGGATTATTTGTACATGTCACTAGCAAGATCCCAAAATATTATGCACTGTATCACCATAAATCCATCATTGAATGACTACTACAGCATGCTCAAACTCAGTTGCTCTTGAAATAATTTATCCATCCACTTATGCATATTAGAAAATATCTAAGCAGCAGCAGCAAAATATGTAAGAAGCTGTAGCAAACTAGAACAGCATGCTCAATCTTAGATTGTGCTCCAAATCAGAGTTCATCCTAGAAATAATTGGAGCATGTGCTAACTTGACAGTTCAAAAGCACTTTGTAATTACAATGCTACAAGTGTCCCATATTTGAAGTTAATTGTAGAAAAGATAAGTATCTGTACCAGGCTGTGTCGATGGGCAATATAGCAGAGATATTAGAAACTATTTGTTTCAATTTCTGTAAAGGAGTTGAAGGAAAAATTAATAAATCAGTATTCTTTAACATGGTAGTTAGCTGGCAAAACAATAGATAAATGGTATAAGAAAGAATTAACATTTGACAATAGTTGACATTTGACAATGCACCATGACAGTTTTCATGCAAGTTCAGTTCAAAATCTGTGTTTAACTTAAGCATTTTATCTCATAACCCAGAACAATTATTGTCTTCCATTGCTTTAGTACATAGTGAGCATTTTTTAACTTGAGAACACAAGCCAAGGAGTGAATGAAACAGCACAAGCAAAGATGCATCAATTTCTGAGTAAACGAACACAGCAACCTTCAGGAAAACCAACACACATAGCTACCACACACATAGTTCAGTGAGTCATACCATATGTTGAAATGAGCAACATCTAGAAATTTAGTGAGTCATTCTCATGTACCTTAGGAGTAAGCCGAGCTGAGGGAGAATGTCGTCAGGGCCCCACTGAGGTAGCCCGTGATGCCTTGGTGGTCCTCCGGCGGCGTCACGTACGGCTACGGCCACCGCCTTGGTGGACCTCCAGCGGATGGGTAGGATCCGGTGGTGCGGCGAAAGGGGGTGGTTGGCTATGGCGGTGCCGCTTAGGGGCGGATCTGGCGGTGCGGCGGAGGGGGGGATGGGGCGGATCCGGTGGAGGTGGGGATGGGTGGATGCAACGGACTGGGGATTGGTGAATGCGGCAGCGGGGGGATTGGTGGATGTGGCGGCGGCAGGGAGGGCGATGGGTGGATGCGGTGGCGGCGGGGAGGGGTGGATGCGGCGCAGAGGGGTGGATGTGGCGGTGCGGCGGCGGGGAGGGGTGGATGCGGTGGAGAGGGGGATTCGGCGGAGAGGAGGAGGAAAGGCAGGAGCCGAAATTTTCTGGTGGTGGACGCGGTCTGGTGGGAGGATAAGGCAGGAGCCGAAATTTTCCCTCGGCTGGGCGGGAGGCTTGTGGGGCCCATCTGTCAGTGGATGGGGTGGATGCGGCGGGAGAGCGTGTGGTTACGGCAGGAGAGCGTGTGGTGTACGTGGCCAAATTTGCTCTGGTGCCATGGGGCCCATATGACAGTGAGAAAGTTAGTATTATTAGGAATTCAAATTCAAGTTTAGGGGTACTAAATGAATTCAAATCGAAAAGTGGTAATGAATGAAGTTGTTTAGCACATCGATATGTACCTTCTCTACATTTTTCATTTTTTGAATTGACTTCGTTTTGATAGTTTGAATTTTGAATTTCAAATTTTGGAAATTAGACACTATTTTTTGGTGTACTAAATGAGTTCAAACCAAAAAGTGAACAATACAAAAATTGTACAACTCAATCATATGTACATTTCTTATTTAGGTCATTTGTTCATCCGAGAAAGTGATGCTAACTTTGTTCACAAATCTTACTCATCCCTCTTATAGTTTCATAACTCTGTGTGATGAGTAAGATTTGAGAACAATGTTGTCATCACTTCCTCGAATGAATAAATGACCTAAATAAGAAATATACATATGACTGAGTTGTACAGTCTTTGTATTCTTCACTTTTTGGTTTGAACTCGTTTAGTACATGAAAATATGGGCAGAAGATGACACTTTTTAACATGCAAAATTGTATTTGTTCATAATTCGCATTCATGAGAAAATGAGGGAAATCAATGCAATATACAGGTACATCATATTTTTTAAAAAAAATAGAAAAAAAGCATCACAATCGGAGTCAGTATGTGTGAGATTTCCTTGTTACAACATTTTCCTATGAATTAAAAAGAGAAATGCTCCCTCTCTGGACTTATAACAAGAACTCACTGCATTAGAGGCCAGATTAGCCTGTGGGCCCACATGTCATTGAACCGATGGACCAACACATACTGAGCTGCTGCCGTCCACTTGCTGTAAATATGGTCACGGCCGAGTGGGCCCACTGTCAGTTGGCTAGATCCCTCACGGCACCAGATTAACCCTACCCTCATTCACCTCTCCTCATTCACCTCGCCAGATTAACCCTACCCATTCACTTCCCCTTCTTGGCCGATGCCGCCCCCAACCCCATTGCCGCCACTGCCCAAGCCAGATGACGAAGCCTACTCAAAGGCACTCCATGAAGGACCAACTCACCGGCAGATGGGCCCTTGCCTCCTTGGCGCAGCAGGCGGAGACCAAGATGCCCACACCGGCGAGGAAAAAGATGTCCACGGTGGCTACGAGGAAGGCCGAAGCCCTAGCAAGGGCCATTAGGGCAAAGGCCGCGCCGGTGGCCAAGAAGAAGCCCGTGGCGACAGACAAGAAGGCGGCCGCAGTGGCAGGCAAGAAGGTGGCCGCGGCAGCGACCAAGAAGCAGGCGTGCGACAGCGGGCAAGAAGGGGGTCGTGCAGGCAGCCAAGATGAAGGCAGTGGCGGTGGCCAAGAAGGAGGCCGCGCCAGTAGCCAAGAAGAAGGCCGCAGCGGCGGCGGCCAAGAAGGCCTCCTCTCCCTCTTCATCATCGGAGAGCGACGCCGTGATGCAGCTCTGTCGTGAGTGCTTCGCCGGAGAGCCCCAATACTGCAGGTATTTTCTGCACGGGGGTCCCAAATGTGCCAGCGATGGTCTCAACTCCTCTCTCTCTTCATCGCCGTCGAGCTCCAGCCTCACTCCGCCATCCAGCTTCAATGACTTCTCCATAGAGGTACTTAGCATTGGACTGTGTTATGTATTTTACGATTAAACTATGAACTGTCTGTATTTTAGCATTTTAGGATTGGTACTTAGCATTTTTGGGTTCACTCTTGTTATACCAAACTATGAACTGTGTTATGTATTTTAGGATTGATCTTAGCAATTTAGCACTGATAAAAAATGGTTGAACAATTACACATATATTACAGCAACTTTGCATTGGACTGTGTAAGGTATATTAGCCTTGATCTTAGCAATTTAGCATTGCTCAAAAAGGGTCCAACTACTACACATATTACAGCAATAAAGCATTGAACTATGTAATGTGTATTAGCATTGATGTTACCAAACTATGAACTGTGGTAGCATTTAACTGTTCATTGATCATACCAAACTGTGAACTCCTTTTGCTAGCAGTCACAGATCAAAGATACAACCAGACAATCATAACTTTGACATTATGTTTTAATCAGCAGGTTCTATCATAGAAAATATTTCTAAATTCCATCCGTATCAGTAATATATTTGTTGTTTACACGATGTACTATAATAGTTCATCTTCTCCATTTGTAGTACCATGTTGAGAACTTGGTGATGACTCGACCAGCGCTCATTAGCGCCATCGAAAGTGTGACAAGACCCCTACAGTAGAACATAACTAATCTGACTTGGAAGATTGATGCCCTCACTGACATGGTCAATGACGACATCCACAAGAAGATGGACACAATTCTTCAGGAACTTGCGACCGTCAAAGCCGACATAGGGAAGTATGAGAAGATGTTGGAGGACGATGGCCTGCATAAGAAGACACAGTGATGATGTTTAGCTATGCCACTGTTGACTTCTATTAGCCCAAGTGGGCATGGCGATGTTAGCCTAACTTTTGTTAGCCTGTGTAATATATCGATGTGGAGATATGGGATGTAGGGACCTGGGGATGTGGGGATGTGGTAATGAAACTATGTGTGGTACTATCCCTTTAAGGGTCTGGCTTCAATTGCACTATGTGTATATATTATATAATCTATAATCTCTAATATTTGCTGCTTTGTTAAGTTTAAATTGCATGCAACGAATGTATGTTATGAAATTTGTTGTCCATATGCAATGATGTTGTTCAGTGAATATAGGTTATGAAATTTGTTGCCCACATTTCACCAAGTGCACAGATCACATGGTCAATGCTCAGGTCCACCTGCAGGGGGTTGGGGCTGGTCAATTATTCAAGTACCTACACGTGACAACCCTAAATAGTCATAAAAGGATAGGTCCAAGCGTCACAAAAACTAAACTACCAAGCGTCTCACGACAGCAGACATATTTTGACAAAATTTACTGCCTTTATGTGACAACAAATCCAAGTCGTCATAATAAAAATAGGCTCTTCTCAATTTGTGATGACACAAAATGTGTCGTCATATTATGATATATTATATGACAAATTCAGGCCCCGTCATAAGGAATTTTGTCATAAAAAATCACATTTCTTGTAGTGCTTGTTGACTGAGTGCGAGAGGGTGAGATGTGTGTGATGGTGATGGTTTGGGATGGATATGTGGATGAGATGGGTTAAAACTTGATGAACTATATTATATAATATTCGTGATACTTCCATAGGAAACCACAGCCATATATTAGGTCTCTTTGATTATATCCTTTGCATTCCACCAAATACTACATAGCAAAAGAAAAGCATAGGGTGGGAGATATGGCCAGTATAAATCGTACTAAAAGATATTTGGCAAGACTACGACTTTACGGACGAAAGGATTTAGATGGTCTTATGCCTACGCTCAAGATAGTGCAAGATGTTGCTTCCATAATATACCTCTACTTTGGTAGTTGTTTTGGATGCTAGATACTTTGATAATTCCACCATGTGAAGATGTAAAAATTTATGTAAACCTGTCTATTGTATTCTTTTATTCAATATATGGCTTTATAATCAACTATTATCAGATAATTGATGATTGGACCTCCTAGGCTGTCATTATATCCTTCATTCTGTGTATTTTCCCTTCGTGGAAAATTAAGGATGTTTCAATTGGTATTAGAGCCATGCTTGACCCTAGGACGAGACCCATAGGATTGGATGATAGAATAGGAAAATCTTGAACTAATTTTGGTTATAAACTGACCTTGTAGAACACTTTTTGCATGACTCACCTCTCTTATTCACCTTCTAACTTCTTTCTTAGCTCCAATGCAGATGACAACCTATGCGAAGATCCCCATCGATGAAGAGAAACAGCAGGACTATGCTCAGGTCCTGCATGAGACACTCCAACTGCTCGCATCCCTAATCAAAACTGCCGCTGGACTTGCCACCGCAAGAGCACACCCAACGGACCAGAAGATTGCTATGTGGTCCCTATCTCGATCCTCAGGTGCGAGGAGGTGCCCGTACTAAAGACCTTCGCCGTCCATGAGGCGGAATGCTCTATCACCTATGCCGCACAGCTTGCAGCACGCGCCACCCTTTGGGAAGTGATGTGAGACACCTACGAGCTGCTCAAGACAGGACCACTTTGCCTGTTGCCCCAAGCTCTCGACCCTTCCAAGGATGACAAGGAACATTGGGCCGAGGCCAAGAGCATTTGGGCTAAGGAGGATGACGTTGCACTCAAGAGTACGAGGAGACACGTACTCATACAGGATCAGCTTATCGTGCTACTAGAGGATGACAAGCGCTTCTACTAGCATCAGGGTTTTGAGCTAGAGAAGAAGGTGAAGGCCCAAGAGGAAGAATTGACCAAGATTAAGAAGTCAAGCTAGTCTAACACGGCACACCTTGCTAAGTACATGAAAGCTTGTGTGTGTCTACATGACATTTTGAGGAAAGTACAAGAGAAGTGGAAGCAGTCCGATGCACGCCGTATCCAGTGGTACGAGAAGGTGCAGATGTAGCTTCCTGCCCACTACCACAAGGTGCCCCGTGCTGAGAAGTTCAAAGTAGGGTCCACCAGTCTCAACATGGATGCCTGCCTTGTGCCAACGGCGGAACCTACTCCAGAGTGGGAAGAAGCCCAAAAGTATGTGCAGAGGATGCTCAAGACTAACACACAGCTCCAAGAGATGGCTACTAGTACCTTCCCCCATGAGCCACCCAGTTCGACTCTCGAGGAGTGATCCGCAGCTGATGCAGAATGACCCAGCTAAAGACAGCCCCGCAATGGCTAAGAAGATATGACTCACTTTCGAAGTAGGGTAGATTGTCCCCTTTTGAAGCCTACCTGCACTTAGTGTAGAAATTCCCGTGAGTCTTCTAGTGTAGCTACTAGAGACATCGCCTTGTAACAAACATGATGTAATGGATGCTTGAATCTTATCACGTCTTATGGATTTTCATGCTTCTTCGAATGAGTGTTGGATAGACAAAAATGTTTTAAATTAACTAAATCAGTTCAATTACTTAGCTAAGTTGATATTAATTCATATCACTTGCAAATGTTCCCAAAAGCCTGGTAATCTTGAAGCAGGATGTCTGCCCGCCGTTCAGCTCATCTGAGCCACAACTCACCACTCCTAGGGCCTGCCATGGGCCATGGACGCAGTGGTAGTCATAGCTACATGGGACACAGGACCCCCATTGGTCTCAACCCAGAGGAGGAAGAACTTTAGGTCATCACTTCACCAACCGTCAGGACCCATGTTGACGAGCGTTCTCCACCACCCCCACCACCTTTGGCTAGGGTGATGGCTTAGTAGACTTGCCTCCTAGGAACCTTGGCTAAAGAATTTCGGTAGAAGTTGCCTAGTGCACTCCTGTTGGAACTTCCTACCTTCAATGGCGCCAACGGTGACCCTATCACCGCTATGGATTGGCTATATGACATGACTGAGTGGCTAAAATCAACACAGAGGAGGATCAGGTCAAGATCATATCCCACCACTTCGAGGGTAACACTCAAGCATGGTGGAATGGATTCAGCACGTCTCACCGAGACCCCACCAACATCTTGTGGTAAGAGTTCACTAAGGCCTTTTACAAGTGCCATGTGCCAGCAGATGTAGAGGAGACTCTAGTAGAAGAGCTCCACAGTATTAAGCAAGGAGCCAACATAGTTCATGAGTATGTTGTCCGCTTCATTCACCTATTGTGGTATGTGCACCCTAAAAGTGTGGCCACCGAGAAGGACATGGTGTATTACTTCACTCGGGGACTGGAAGTTCCCCTCGCATTGCTATCACAAGGAGGACTTGCCACACCCTTGAAGAGGTCATCAACAAGGCAATGAAGTTAGAGAAGATCCATCCTGAGATAGCCACGCTCGTCCATATGAAGCATCACCTTGAGGGATCATCTGACAACCTAGTCCAGAAATGATCGCGTACGCATGATCTCCCTAGGAGCAGCTCCTCCCAGAGCCGCCCCCTTCAGGATTCTGACACATGGGAGGCTACTGCTGCCACTCCTATAACAGAGGTGCCCCTCATCTGCTATGGTTGTGGCCATCCTGGTCACAAGACCTCTGTCTTCCCAAGAGAGAAGGCTGTCACACCCACACCTACAAGTGGCTTTCCTCTCATTTGCTTTGGATGCGGACAACCAGGCCACAGAGTTGTTAACGACACAAGGGTCAACATTGCTTCACTAGTTATGATCCCTTTCAAGATGATTCAAGGTTTAGCAAAGAAGGTTCACAATGATGCACAAGCTGCGCATTGGCAACCTACACATAGTTCTACTAATGATGTCCCCAACAATGAAGATTAGGGTGCAAGAGGCACCACGACCCTTGGTGGAGTAACCTATTTCTGATGTGGCCAAAAGGGTCATAAGGTTGCTTTTTGTCCTCAGAAGGATGATACTCCATGTGTTATGAATCATAGTGATTGAAGAGCCGCAAGCTGGTGCCTCGCCAAGCAAGCTGCTAAGGACACCCCCGACATGGAATGAGGTATGTGCTTGAAATTGGAGATAACGCTTCAATTGTGTTTTTAAATCTAGTATGGCATCTTTTTATGCACTTACTACCAAGACTGCATAAGATTTAAACCTGCACACTACCATAATAGGATCCCCTTAGTTCTAGTTCTTTTTGATGCCTCCACCCCTAGAGAGGTAGGTTATAAGGATTGCTACACTAAGGTACCCTAGTAGCTGAGCTCACCTTGCTACCTTGAAAGCATGAGCAATATTCATTTGTTTGGAAGAAAATTCCACAAGCAAACACATGCTAGGATGCAAGCCCAAATAGATGAATGCAAACCTCTACTCGAAAAGGAAAACAAGGAAACAAGATGCGATGTCATCAGGAACAAGTACCCCCTTCCAAGGATAGAGACCGGCTAGATCGGCTGCATAATACCAAGTACTTCACCAAGTTTGACCTTAGATTAGGCTACCATAAGATGAAGCAACAAAGAAGACATACCAGAGGAAACTCTTGTCACCAGATGTGAGCAACATCTAAGGATAATATTAGAGAAGATACAGAAGCATCAGCTTTATGCCAAGTTCAGCAGTATGAGTCTGGCTTGATCGGTCAATTCTCCTAGGCCATGTACTCAATGCTATCAGAATAGCTGTTGACCTATCCAACATGATGATAGTGAACGAATGGGAGCAACTGCAGAATGCGACCGATATGAGGAGTTTCTTGGAATTGGCTGATTAATACCGCTGATTCATCGAGAACTTCTCTAAGATAGTTTGCCCCATATTTAACCTTCGAAAGAAGACCTATGGGCATGAGTGGATGCCTAGTGTGAACAAGGTTCTCCCAACCCTGAAGAAGAAGCTCGGGAGACATGCCTAGGGTTCGGTAAAGATGAACAAAGCACGCATTGGTATAAGAATAGAATCTGTGTGCTTTCCAGCATTGTCTAGAGCAATAAGACCTTGTCAGAAGAGCATGACCTCAAGTATCACATCCACCCTGAGAGCACCAGGAAGTATGCAGTTTTGAAAAGGAAATTCTAGTGGAAGAATATGATGGTAGATAACGTGGGACATGCTGCTAGGAGCAGCATATGCAGAAGTGTCAAAGCTGAGCACAAGACCTGCAGAACTATCAAAGCCACTTGAGATACCTAAATGGAAATGAGATAGCATGTTTATGGGCTTCATCATGGGATTGCCCCGAACCCTGAAGGGCCATGATGCTACATGAGTGATGAATGATTGCCTGACCAATGTAGCTCAATTTTTGGCAATCAAGAATGACACCAGAGATGGATCGCTAACAGATTCGTATGTCAGAAAACCTCCACAAGCTACATGGAACCCTTGAAAGCATAGTATCTGATCATGGACCCCAGACACGTCCAAGTTTTGGTGAAGCCCAGGACGATGCTATTAAGGACTCAACTAGACTAGCACATCAATTACCACCCTTAGATCAATGGACGGATAGAGATGGTGAATCCGATCCTTGGAGACAAGCTTTGAGCTTGTTCTTACCAATATGGACAAATTGGAATGAAAGTTTAGTCTATGTTGAGTTCTTAATCAACAACATGTACCAAATAAGTCTCTAGATGTCACCGTTCGATGCCTTGTATGGAGGACTACACAGAAACCACCCCTGCTGTGTGATAAGAAGAAGGAAAGAGATCAACCTTTGGACCTGCCACTGTTAGCAAGGCCAAAGGAGGAATCTCCCAAGTGCTAAAGGATCTAAGGCTTTCATAGAAACCGTCAAGAGGACTATCCTGCTGACCGACATAAAGGCTTTGAGTTGAAATCAAGGACTACGCTCACCTTAAGGAACCCCCACTTCTTGGGACCCTTAGTTTCCTTGTAAATAAGAAGCTAATTTCAGGATATGAGGAACCGTACCGGATCTATACCAGGATTGACAAGCTTGCCCATAGGTTGGAGTTGCTAGAGCAACCCACAGATGTAAACCTAGTGTTCCTTTGTCACTGCAGCACATCTGTCGACGTTAGGAACCCAGGGGCGTCCTAAGCCAACGAGTAATCGTATGTGTGTGTAACCCGTCCAGATGGGTGATGCAAGAAGAACACAGTGATTTATCCTGGTTCGGGCAAAGAAGGGCCCTACGTCTAGCGGGGGAGAAGATTTGTATTATCTTGCACCTAAGTGCTTGTACAGGGGCGGATACAAGCGAAGGAGAGGATTCGAGGGGGGGTCGAGTACAGAGCGAAGGAGTTATTCGGAGTCTAGGAGTCTGCCTAGGCGTATGTTCGGTTGTCGTGAGATCGTTGTCTGGAGTCGTTCTCTTCTGAGTTGTTCTATTGGGTCTCCTGGCGTCCCCTTTTATAGGCCAAGGGGAGGCACAGGGGTACAAATGTTTTGGCTCGATGACGCGGTGGTGACGTCGCGGGTCGTGGTGGTCAACTCGAAGCCTCTGCAGGGACGTGCGCTGAGCATGGCTCGTTCTGTAGCGGCATGGCTCGGAGTTGACAGCCGTCCTTCGGAGTCATGGTCGCTGACCGGCGAAAGACGTGATCCCTGTAGAGGACGTGCGAGTTCCTGTCGGGGTCGTATCGGGAGTTGTTGGCGCAACTTTCGAAGTCGATGAAGGTTGACCAGAGGGCATCGATGCGTACTCGAGGCCCCATCGAGGGGTAGCCTCGAGTGTAATGGTTGAGCGGATAAGATCGAATCGAGGGAATCCAACGTCGGTTGTTTGTCGTGTAGCGTATCGAGGGGGCCTCGAGCTGTCTAATAGCGCTGGGTATGGCATAATAGTGCCGTGCAGACCGATGCATGTCCTCAGTATGGGCAGTAAAGTGGGATTCGACCGCTGTACGGACCACTGTGCGAACACTATAGCCATACGATTTGACGAGGTTAGGTAGTTTTGTATTAAATGCGCTATCGGACGTAAAGGGAGTTGGTCGATCGAGGGAGGGCTCGACCCTCGAGGTATCGAGACGCCCCTCCCGTCGGGGGCCTCGACACTTAACGCGGGATGCTCCCATCTCGAGCGGTCATCAGCCGGTGACGTCAGCGTCTTGTCGAGGGTCAGATGGTGACGCCAGTAATTCTGTCGAGGGTTGCGGCTGTACTCTGTTGTGGGCCGGCCCAGCGTGCATTTGCCGATGGGCCTGGTGGGTCGAAGGGGTACGGCCTGGTCGCGTGAGATTAATCTGAGGCCAAACTCGGGGTCCAACCGAAAACAAGGAAGGTTTAGGGTATCCCTTCTCTCGGTAACCGACAGTAGCCCCCGAGGCTTCGTGTAAGTGTTGATACTTACGCGGAGCCTCAATCAAATGGACTTGGAGTGTTGGTCGTTTTCCGAAGGGTGCGCGCGAGCGCACCCTTCGGGTGTAGCCCCCGAGGCCTCGGGTGAGTAGAATACTCACCCGAGGTCTTTTTTATTTTGCGTTTGGTCGATGCGTACTGGAGTGCTCGAGCCCCCGGGTGGTTGGATCCTCTTTCGTTGAGGCCACCCGGTTGCGAGTCCGCTTCTTAGCTTCTTTCGTCGAAGCCGGTCAGGTGCGAACTCAACTTTTTCGTTCAACCCTCACAAACCCTTTCGATCGGGTAGAGGGGGAGAAGCGTTGTGCTACCCATGCTCGAGCGAGCATCAACATCTCAGGTGAGCTACTATCGGGATATTCAAGTAAGAGCTCGTGCCCCGTTCGATAGGGGTCGACTAGTGGCCCTGAGGCGCTCTTATTCGAGCAAAACAGTGGGTCCCGCGGATGCCAGACCCTTTCGATCGGGTCTGGTGGCTCGATGCCTCCCCTCGAGGGGATTCCGTCGTGGTCCCTTAGTTTTGCCTTGAATGTGTCTGAGGGGGCCTCGAGAATTCGTTCTCGAGCAAGGGACTCGCATCGGCCCCCCTCGGTCACCCCTAACTCCGGTACTCGAGGGCGGCTGTCGAACCCTTTCCAAGGGCCAGCCTTCGCTCCCTGGAGATTTCGAGGGCCTGGGCCCGTATCCTGTGGCTGCGAGCCCGCTCCTTAGCTTCTTCCGTCGAAGCCGGTCAGGTGTGGACTCGACTTTTTTGTTCGACCCTCACGAACCCTTTCGATCGGGTAGAGGGGGGAGAAGCGTTGTGCTACTCATGCTCGAGCGAGCGCCAACGTCTCAGGTGAGCTACTATCGGGATATTCAAGTAAGAGCTCGTGCCCCGTTCGATAGGGGTCGACTAGTGGCCCTGAGGCGCTCTTATTCGAGCAAAACAGTGGGTCCCGCGGATGCCAGACCCTTTCGATCGGGTCTGGTGGCTCGATGCCTCCCCTCGAGGGGATTCCGTCGTGGTCCCTTAGTTTTGCCTTGAATGTGTCCGAGGGGGCCTCGAGAATTTGTTCTCGAGCAAGGGACTCGCGTCGGCCCCCCTCGGTCACCCCTAACTCCGGTACTCGAGGGCAGCTGTCGAACCCTTTCCGAGGGCCAGCCTTCGCTCCCTGGAGATTTCGAGGGCCTGGGCCCGTTTCCCGTGTCGTGGGAAGATCCGTCTGTGGATAGCTCCTCCTGTCCATCATGCGTGCCTTTTTGCGCAGAAGCCGGAGCGGCGCGGTGGTGGGTGAGTCCTGTACTTGAAGCGTATTTCGAGGAGGATAATTGTCAGTTCTCGTTTTTCAAGAAAAGATTCAAAACGACGTGGCCGTAATATCACGGGAGTCGGAACAGCGCGGTCATGGTGGGGCCAGCCTGACGCCTGATTCGCGGACGCTTGATGTGTGTCCATGGCTGACGGGAGTCGAAGGGGCGAATGCGAAACGGCCCTGTCCATGATGCACAGGAATCGAGAGGAGAGTGCTTTGGGTGCATTTAATGCGGGGACTTACTGGTCGGGCAAGCGTCGGGCGTCCGTCAGTCTTCTGCCCCAATAAAAGGAGGCACCCTTCGTAGCGTTGCTCTTCACCTGCTTTCTTGCCATTTTCACGTTCGCTTTCCTGCACTTGTTTGCTTTCCTTGTGCTCGCCTCCCTGCGCTTTCCTTCCTCGCGTTCACCTCCCAGCGGAGATAGAAAATCTTCTGGGCCGCCCGTCCAGCGAAGAGCTCCGTGCCCTTGCCATGGCGCCGCCGGAGATTCTTCAGCCCGCGGCGTGGGTTCCCTCGGAAGTGACGAGGAAGGAGCTGGAGGGGTTGGTGGCGGAGGGGCTTCTTCGTCCCATCACCAACAGGGATGAGCCCGAGTGGCTCGTTCCACCGAAGGAGGACCACGAGCCGAACCCACCGGAGGGCTACGTGGTCAGCTTTGTCAAGTTCCACCGGCTAGGCTTCGATGCCCCGCCGAGCCGGTTCATGCGCGCTCTCACTCACTACTATGGGATCGAGCTTCAGCATCTTTCCCCCAACGCGATCTCCTATGCCGCCATCTTCACCGCAGTCTGCGAGGGTTACCTCGGGGTGGAGGCGCACTGGGAGCTCTGGCTCCACCTCTTTCGGGCGGAGTACTTCTCCAAGAGCGCGTCGACGGGGGTGCGGAGGCTGGTGCGGGCTGGATGCTGCAACTTCGTCGTGAGGAAGGCCGACGACTTCATCCCCATTGGCCTGACTTTGAGCCACGGCCCTTGGTCCTCGAGGTGGTTCTACATCAGGAACGATGAGGGGCTGCTGCCTCAGTACACGGGGCGCGTCATCGAGTCGCGTCTCCATAACTGGGGCGCCCCAGCGCAGGACCAACAAGGGAGGCTCGAAGACCTCCTCGACGCCCTGGCGACCCTTCGAGGGCAGGGGTTAACTGCCGGGGTCGTCGTCTCGGCCTTCCACCATCGACGGGTGCTCCCCCTGATGCGGCGTTCGCTTCGCCTGAGTCAGATGTTCATTGGAGCGGAACTCAGGGGGAGCCGCATGGTTGCCGGGGCTATTACGCCGGAGAGCATCGCCAAGAGGGTTCGAGGCACGGTGTCGGGCCCCTTCACGGCGCAGGACGTCAATTGCATCCCGATGCGACCGGATCCCGGTTACCCTGAACTGGTGAGTGTATTACCTCGTCGAGCCCTTCTTTTTGTTTCTTTTCACCTTACATTTTTTGGGCTTCGCGTGTAGGGGGAGCTCGACTACGAGTTGTCGCTGCCCCCCGTTAGGGAAGATGTCGAGGTTCGTCCGATGGGGCTTCGCGGCGCCTCGTCGGCAAAGAGGACGAAGGAGGAGGAGAGCAAGAAGAGGCGGATGCATAGCCTCGATCTCTTTGCGGGCGAGCAGCGCTCGGCTAAGCAGAGACGAGAGGCGAGGCCCGTCGGAAGGTCCCCCACTGAGGAATCAGGGGAGGAGTGGAGCGGAGAGGAGGAGCATCTCTCGACCCGGAGGGTCGTGGCTGACGCCCCTTCGACGCAGGGCACCGTTGGTTCTGAGGGGTCCACGGAGGGGCCCCGTGAAAGTCACTTGGCCCTCGAGCCCGGGACGGTGGCGCTGGCCTTGGCCGCATCGGCGACGGCCTCTGCTCGTGGGGCTGCGGGCCCTCACGGTGTGACGCCACCGGTAGCGACTTCGAGCCTTCCGGGTGCCGGGACGCAGCCGTCGACGGGGGCCTCACGAACACCAGGAAGGTTCCCGGTGGGGTAAGTTCTTTATTCCTGGGCAATTTTATATTTCGCGTCTCGATTCCACGCGTCTAATTTTTCTTTCCTCACAGGATCAAGCGCGGGCGGACACCAGCGGGGCCCGCTCCGGCCAAGCGCCTTCGGACGGGGGCTGCGGCAGAGGCGACGGCGATCGCGGCGGTTCCCGCCATGGGCCCGGTTCTTTCGGCGACGAGCGCTGCCTCGACTCCCCCGTCGATTTCGAACGAGGGTGTCGTTGCTTGGGTCAAGGCCGCACGTGCGGCGTTGGCCCGGGGTGTCGAGGCGGTTATCGGCGAAGCGGCCACCGAGCCTGCGGTGGTTGTGGCGTCGAGCCCCCGAGCCGAGATGGCCATCGATGCGCCGGGCAGCATGCCGGAGCGCCCCTCGGACGAGTCGCGGCCGGGGTTTTCGCAGGCGGCGCCCATCATCCTTGAGGCCAAGGAGGGCGAGACCTCCATCGACGGAGGGAAAGAGAAGGACGCCGCACCCCCCTGTCGCCACCAAGGTCGGGGGCCGTCGAGTCCGAGGGCGCCGAGGCGGCCCCGTCAGGCGGGGAGGCGAGTGTCGTCGTGCCTGCCCCGGCGGGTCCTTTTGTCGAGCGGGAGGAGACGCAGGCCGGTTTGCTGGCTCTCGTGCCGTGGGAGGGTTCATCTCCCCCCGCGGTTTTCGAACACCGTCCTGCGGCGGGGGCGGCCGTCGATGCGGAGGGTGCCGGAGCCGAGGCGGCGCGGCGGTACTCCGAGGCGGAGACTTCGGGATTTGGCTCGGAGCCTATCCGCGTCCGCGACCCCATGAGTCACGACGCCCCCTCGCGGGAGGTGGATGACCCCGCCGAGCTCGAGTGCTGGAGGGCCATCGAAGAGGAGCGATCTTGCCTTCAGAGCTCGTTGAAGGCGATGTTCGGTCTTGTCAGCAACAACCTCCACCAGCACCTCGGGGTAAGCGTCCTTCGAAATTATGGAACTCGTGGTGCATTTTCTTTACTGATAATGTCCTTTGTCCTTCTTGCTCTTAGGATCTGAGAAAGCGCTCGGGCATCAAGTCCCATCTTATCCACAGCGCCAAGGATAAGTGGAACCAGATCCCCGAGCTTGAAGCGGCGCTCGAGTCCGCTCGGAGTGAGCTTGAGAAGGCAAGGTCCGAGACCGCCTCGGCCCAACAAGTGGCCGCCCAAGCCAAGGAGGCCGAGGCCAAGGCGAAGGAGGAAGCGGGGAGGGCCCTCGAACGGGCAAGGTCCGAGGCTAGCGATGAGCTGGCAAGGGTTAGTGCGGCCCTCGAGGCGGTGCGAAAGGAGCTCGAGGTCTCGGTCTCCGAAAATGCCAGGATCGTCGAATCCTGGCGAGAACAAAGACGGAATGCCATTTTGGCAGGCGAGGCCCTCGAAAAGCTCAAGGAGGAGAACGCATCGATGGTCCGGGCTAGTGAGGCGTTTGCGAACGAGTATCTCGCTCTGCAAGACACCCACACGAAGCTTGAGACCCACGTCGCCGGTGAGTCTTCCTTCTCTCGAGGGGTTTTTTGCCTTAGCCCTCTTTCTTAAGCGTTACTGACTCCGTTTGTTTGTTTTCAGCCTTGGAGGAGGAGCTGGATCGGGCTCATCATGACCTCGGCCTGCTTCAAAAGTCGTACACGGCCGAGGTGAGGCTGACCGGCGAGCTCGGCGGTATGCTCGACATGGTCTGTGATAGCCTCGGCGTCCCTCATCCCGAATCGGCCGCGGACGACATCCATGCGGCCCCTCTCCTTGACCGGCTGTTCGAGCTCGGCCGCGTGGTTAAGGAGAAGGTGCGGAGCGCCCTTCATGTCGGTGTGAAGCGAGCGATGGCGGTCATCGGCTCCGGTTACATCTACGACATGGAGGTCATATCCCACGGCTTCGTCAGCGACCCTTCGAATACTGACGAGGAGAATGAGGCCGCCTTCATGGGGTTAGTCGAGGCTGCCGAGGAGCCTGGCGGTCGTCTTGCGAGCCTCTTCGAGCATGAGGTCCTTCCGCCTCCTGAGGATGATGGCCTGTGAGCCAAATCTGGGCAAAGGGGCCTTTGTAAGAAATTTTTTAATCTTTCGCTCTCGAGGTCGCGAAGCCTCGAGCCAATGTACATTTATATTTGCACGTATATGTCTAAGTGTGCTCTAAGTCTTTTCTGTCTCCACTGCCTGATCGGGTCTTTACTTTTATCGATTTCGTTACACGATCGTGCCCTTCGAGGGGGGAGTGAGCGGAGGTGCCGTAGCCCTGGGGCGTTGGCGGTCTCTCGACCCGACATCCCTTGACCTTTCGGACCTTCTCGTGTCATCTTCGAATTAGTATCAGCCCATATCGAGGCAGATTGGACCTCGAGACTTAGAGAATGTATGATTTTTAAGTCCTTTTCTTTCTCGCATTCCTGATAACGTTTCTTACTTAGTGAATTCGACGCATGCTCGTGCCTCTCGTTGGGGAGCGAGTGGAGGTACCATAGCCCTGGGGCGTAGGTGGTCTCCTGGCTCGACAGCCCTCGGCGCCTAGGACATTCGCATGGCGTTTTCGACTAAGTATTAGAACGTATCGAGGTGCGTGGGAGAAAATAGACTTTTTGAGTTTTGAAAAATCAAGTTTTTTGGGGACTTCGGGGGGTTCCCCCTTTATAGCCCCTGAGGGAGGTTCGACTCTGAGAAAGCAGAGTCGAGGCTACCTCTTGCATGTATAAGGAAATTAAGCTTGTGATCGAAAGCATTTCGTTATACGAAAATGTAAGGAAAAGACATCGACTAGGGATAGAAGCGACGTAGCTGGTCGATGTTCCATGCGTTGTTGAAGATTTCGCCTGGGGTCGAGGGCCGCGTCGAGGGTCGATCGAGGAAGCCGACGAGCCCGGGTTCGAATCGTGATGAGGATGAGGTGCACTTTCCTGCTGTTGCCGATGACGATGAAGGCCTGTGAGCAAGAGCTGGGCATGAGGGCCCGTGTAATTAGGATTTTGACTCTTGTCGACGTGGCCACGAGGGCCTTGAAACATGATGTTTATATGCATTTCGAATGCTTTCGAGTTTGAGTCTGCCATTCCTATCTTGCTCGAGTTGAGTTTTTACGCAGTCTTCTTGGCCCACGATTGTGCCCTTCGGTGTGGGATGTGAGCGGAGGTACCGTAGCCCTGAGGCGTAGGCAATCTCGTGGCTCGATGGCCCCTCGGCCTTAGGGCGCTCTCGAGGCCATGTCTACTGTGTAAGAACTTGTATCGGTGCATATAGGAATATTAGACTTTAAATTTTTCGAAATCGTGAGTTCGAGTCTGGCATTCTTATCTTGCTCGAGTTGGGTTTCTACGTAGTCTTCTTGGCGTACGGTCGCGTCCTTAGGTGCGGGGTGCGAGTGGAGGTACCGTAGCCCTGAGGCGTAGGCGATCTCGTGACTCGACGGCCCCTCGACCATAGGGTGCTCTCAAGGCCATGTTGACTTTGTAGAAACTCGCATCGAGGCATATAGGAATGTTAGACATTAACTTTTTTGAAATCATGTACTTTTATTAAGTCTCGTTAGCGCCCGGTTGCATCCTATGGCCTGGGGTTTAAACGGAGATACCATGGCACGGACGCATAGGCGATCTCATGGCTCGACAGCCCTCGAGCCTTAGGGTGCCACCGCGGCTTCTTCGACTATGTAAAAGTTTTTCAAAAAATGTAAGTTTTTAGGGGCGCAGAGGGTTCCCCCTTCGAGCCCCCGAGGGAGGTTCGACTCTGTGAGGTCAGGGTCGAGCCCACCTGTTTTTCATGAAAGGAAGATTTGGACACGGATGTACTCTTTTTTCACGGATTAAAAATGCGTATGGAGCCTCGAGGCTTTAAAGGCAAGAGTACGTAGCTGTTCGATGTTCGACGTTCCAGGCGGGGCGTCGAGGTCCGTGGTGGCTCGTAGAAGGTGTCTCGGGAGATCCTTGCACACGCTCGTCGTGGGTCGAGGCCCTCCTGTTGCCCGAACACACATAGGTGCCCTTTAAGTTCCCCTCAAAAACCCAAGCTGGCACGCCAGTTTGAAGTCGACAAGCCAGAGCTCAGGCTTTGTCTCGCCGTCGTATTTGACGAGACTTGTCGGGGGTCTGAAGGGGCTAGGCAGCGGCGTGCTGCGAATCGCACGGGTGAAGACTCGAGGTCCCGGCGGATCCGGAGATCGACGTAGGTCCTCGTCGCTGTCGTAGCGTCCGCCCCGATGAGCGCTGTAGCCTCGCGCCTCGGCGTCACCGCACTTGCGCCTGCGGTGTTCGTTGATGTCGTCACGCACGTCGCAGGGCTCGCGGTTGTCGCGAACGCGATCATGGTCCGGGACTGCCCCCTTCGAGCGGGGGGAGTCTACCGGCTGGGTCGAAGCCTGTCTCTCATGCCGCGAGGGTTCGTGGTGTTGCCATGAGGCCGCACCTCGACGCCTCGAGGCAGAGCTTTCGGCCTGCTGAATGGCGGCCACCTCGAGAAGGCCCTTGATCTCCTGTTGGACTCGCTGGGCTTCGAGATTCGAGGGGGCCGGCATGTTGCGAAGGAGCATGGTTGCTGCGACGACATTCTGGCTGGCTCGATTGAAGGCGGGACGTGCGACCATATCCGCGCCCACAATCTGCCGCTGCACTTGCCGCGCTCGAGCCCAAGCTCCTCCGTGTGGGGGGTTCTGATTGTCCCGCTCGAGGGCACGCTCGAGCTGACGCAGTCGCTCTTTGTCTTCATCGAGCTTGGCTCGAAGCTCCCGGAGCTACGCGAGCTGGGCGACACGAGCGCCCTGCGAGTCAACCGGATCGTTGATCGCGGCAGGGGGTCCCTCCTCCTGTCCCGCCAGGAGAAGGGGTCCACCTGTTGCGACCGGTGGTGTGGACGCCTCTGCGGGACCGGCGTCGTCATCGTCCGACGCGGCGACTATGTCGACGTGGAAACACTCTCGCGTGGGGTCGTAGTAGCTGGAGTCGTAGTCGGAGTCGGAGTAGAGCGGGCAAGGCACGATGGTCCGCGCAAATCGTTCCACCTCCAGCCACCTTCGGAGCTCGCGAGGGCGTGCGCCGCGTGGGCGAGGGTTAATCGGGCGTTCGGGGGCCAGTACCGATTCCTCCCGGCGCGCTGCAGCGCGTGGGGGGGTCCGGTCCGTTCCCTGCCCGCTTCGAAACCCGAGCGCACGATAGTGGAGTATGCCAAAGCGGCACTGTCGAGCCCAAATGGCAGCGCCGGTCGAGCGGCGAACTGCTCATGGGGTAAGAGGGTCGTAGACGTGAAGGGAGCATTCGCCTGGGGAGAAGCGTTCAGCCCTGGCGAGCGCTGCCCCACGTCGGGCCTAACGCGTAGTCGCGGGAGCCTCTGGGTCAGAGAGCTCAAGTCATCCACCGAAGACGAAGATGATGTGACGACCGTGGTCGCACGGCGGCGCCGCCTGCCCTGCGATCCACGTCTCCTCCTTGGTTGGGAAGCGTGATGATGAGGACGACGCAGGGCTCCTCGTGGAGTCCCTGAAGCGCCCCCATACGGGTGTCCGATTGAGAGCAGGACCATGTCAAGGCTCGTGCCGAGTGACATAAACTCCAGACTCCCAAGCCAGATCACCGAGCCGAAAGGGAGCGATGGTACGAGGTCCGCCACCATCCGAACGAAATGGTTTGACACACAGCGCCCCTACCTGGCGCGCCAACTATCGGCGTTAGGAACCCGGGGGCGTCCTAAGCCAATGAGTAATCGTATGTGTGTGTAACCCGTCCGGATGGGTGATGCAAGAAGAACACAGCGATTTATCCTGGTTCGGGCAAAGAAGGGCCCTACGTCCAGCGGGGGAGAAGATTTGTATTATCTTGCACCTAAGTGCTTGTACAGGGGCGGATACAAGCGAAGGAGAGGATTCGAGGGGGGGTCGAGTACAGAGCGAAGGAGTTATTCGGAGTCTAGGAGTCTGCCTAGGCGTATGTTCGGTTGTCGTGAGATCGTTGTCTGGAGTCGTTCTCTTCTGAGTTGTTCTATTGGGTCTCCTGGCGTCCCCTTTTATAGGCCAAGGGGAGGCACAGGGGTACAAATGTTCTGGCTCGATGACGCGGTGGTGACGTCGCGGGTCGTGGTGGTCAACTCGAAGCCTCTACAGGGACGTGCGCTGAGCATGGCTTGTTCTGTAGCGGCATGGCTCGGAGTTGACAGCCGTCCTTCGGAGTCGTGGTCGCTGACCGGCGAAAGACATGATCCCTGTAGAGGACGTGCGAGTTCCTGTCGGGGTCGTATCGGGAGTTGTTGGCGCAGCTTTCAAAGTCGATGAAGGTTGACCGGAGGGCGTCGATGCGTACTCGAGGCCCCGTCGAGGGGTAGCCTCGAGCGTAATGGTTGAGCGGATAAGATCGAATTGAGGGAATCCGACGTCGGTTGTTTGTCGTGTAGCGTATCGAGGGGGGCCTCGAGCTGTCTAACAGCGCTGGGTATGGCGTAATAGTGCCATGCAGACCGATGCACATCCTCAGTATGGGCAGTAAAGCGGGATTCCACCGCTGTACGGACCACTGTGCGGACACTATAGCCATACGATTTGACGAGGTTAGGTAGTTTTGTATTAAATGCGCTATCGGACGTAAAGGGAGTTGGTCGATCGAGGGAGGGCTCGACCCTCGAGGTATCGAGACGCCCGTCCCGTCGGGGGCCTCGACACTTAACGCGGGATGCTCCCATCTCGAGCGGTCATCAGCCGGTGACGTCAGCGTCTTGTCGAGGGTCAGATGGTGACGCCAGTAATTCTGTCGAGGGTTGCGGCTGTACTCTGTTGTGGGCCGGCCCAGCGTGCATTTGCCGATGGGCCTGGTGGGTCGAAGGGGTACGGCCTGGTCGCGTGAGATTAATCTGAGGCCAAACTTGGGGTCCAACCGAAAACAAGGAAGGTTTAGGGTATCCCTTCTCTCGGTAACCGACAACATCCGTTTGGAGCTATCAGGGGCAACCAACACCCACAAGAGACACCAGAGATTCTGGATGCCCTGGAATACCGAGGGCACCCCGCCCGCTTTTTGAACAAAGCCACCAAAGAAATCAGGAGAGCCGTCATACCGATGTGCAAAGTTCAGCAGAGCAATCATGCAGAAAGAGAGCAACTTAGGAGAAGAAGTCAGAACTAAAGGAAGCTCTACCCCTACCCATTGGAGGGGAAGGTTACACCTTCAATCTTAGGGACGAGATTCTCATAAGGGGGTAGGACTATAACATCCCTAAAAATCCAAACACCAAAAATCACAACCAACAAAATTTTTTCTAAAATAACCTATGGTTGGTGAGTGTCATGTAGAAAAACATCTAGTTGTTGCACAAGTAGCACCTAATGTTAGCATGAGCATTGCATTTAATTCCCAGAGTTTGATTTGCTTCTTGTTGATTTTATATAATGGATAATAAAATCAACAACATATTTATAACATATGTACCTACATGTGTATATATATATGTTTATGTAACACTAACCATGGACATGGCCTTCACATGCCCCTTGAGACCCTAGTGGACCTAGCTAGATGCTTGTGCCATGACCACTAACTTGCTTGCACTAACAAGGTCTTCTTTAGCTATGCAAGTAAATAGAAAAGGATTTAGAAATGGAGAAGAAAAGGTGACAGGGAAATCAGCCCAGGCCGCCAAGGCAACCAGGCCCAGCCTGTCTCCTTATCCCCGCGGCTTGGCCCCTTTCCCTTGCCTCAGCCCAAGACCAGGCCTCGCCCGTCGGCCTGCTAAGCCAACATGGCCTCAACCTGACCTGCTCCCATAGCCCAACTAGGAACGGCCCAGCACGACCAACAGCAGCCTGCTAGGACATAGCACGCAACCGTGAATCAGCCCCTGCACTCACTAACGAGCGAGACCCAGCTGTCAGCTTTGCCCCCTACCTTTCTCGGTTTCCTTCTCTGCCTCACGCCGGATCAAGCCGCTCGCCTTGCTCAAAATAGCCAAGCTCCCTCGGCCATCAATTTCGTGTCCGCGCGCACCGATGCCACCACGTGCCCCCTGCACGTGCTCGTGACCCCACAACGGCACCCGCCTCATTTAACTTTAGCCTTCTTTAGCTACACCAGCAAGTTTGCCTTCATCTAGAATGCCTATAGGGCAACTTTTCGAGAGTTGGTATGGACCACAGTAGGGACCCACGTGCTTTGCAGGGCCTGGTCTCCCAGACTCTGGCCGTCGAGGCGCCGCTATGACCTCCCTGGTTGTGCGCGCCCCGCCGTGCCTTGATAGCCGTGCTTGTAGTTCCTTGGAGCTCCCAGCTGCTCAACACGTAGGGAGGAGGAGAAGATGGAGGCCAATTTCAAGCTTCCCTAGAATAATCGGTGTCGCCGTTGACCTTCACCATCGCAGATTAAAGGGCCTTGTTGTGCCTCGGTTCGATTAAAGCACCTTGTTGTGCATGCTAGGTCCTTGTGATGCCGATGCCATTCCGTGCACCCTAGCACCCCACCACCGCAACCTCACCATCCGGCGCCACCGCTGCGCGCACGCCGGCGAGCCAAGGACCCGTATGCCAGCTTGAGCTCCACAGTTGCACCCACCTTGCCTTCATGAAGCCGTAGCCATCGCTCCTGCCTTGCCTGACCCAGTGAAGCTATGCCACACGAGCTCGCTCTCAGCGAGAGCGCCTCCCCGTGCACTATGCATCGAGGGGATGGAAGGGGATTTCCCCCTATCCCTGTAGATCTGGTCCACCGTACGCCATTAAGGGCCAGTGAGAAGAAGCCATGTGGACTCGGTATCTTCGGTCCACCATGAGCTAGTTCCACATAGCCAAAGGCCATAGACAGGGCCCAATTAGGATCCAGACAGCCACATGGCACGTGCCACAGCTTGACATGTGTCGGGGCCAGGCCGGCCCTACCCAGGCCCTTCCAAGCCCAACCTAGGCCCGGTCTGAGTTGACCGTTGACCGGTAAACGCTGACCGTTGATCGGGGCCCACATGTCATTGACCAGACCAGCCTAGACCCACTGTAAGCCTCTGTTTCGCCCAGGACCAATAGGAAGTTGCCACGTGTTACACTAAGGTTTAACTACTCTTTTTCTTTTCCAAATATAGCTTTAAACTTTAGAAATTCATAACTTCTTCATACAAACTCTGAAAAATATGAACCAAGTGTCCAAATTTTCATAAAATTGAGCTCTATGTCATAGGCTTATGTATGATTGCATTTGGAGTTACTGGATTTCATTTGGTTCTTTGTGTTAATCTATAGGGGTCGCTTCTGTGACCATTATGTCACAATTTTAGATCCTGTGAAGGAGTTGTCTGAGGAGGAGGACTAAGGAGCACTCCAAGGACTTGAGGGATAGCTGTTCAGGTGCCACACCCCACCCAACCTCATAGAATCCTATTACGCATGGCATAATATCTAGTTTGCTAGTGCTTTATTTATGAATATCACCTGATGATAGCTTGCATGGTTGAATTGCTTGATGAGCCTTTACCTTGTCACAACCTTACTCCTTCCTGCACACCTGCTAATAGGCTAGATGCATGCTTATTTACTTATAATGCTTTACTTCTACTACGCTTATATCTGTGATATGATGCGTGGTGGAGAGTATGGTATGGTATATGGTTAAGGCACGTGGTGCCACTTTACTCGAGGAGAGTGCTGCATGCATCTTGGGTGTGTGGTGAGGGTTTGAGTCAATCGCACAAGATTCTACAATGAGCCTTGAGGGCAAGTCTTGCCGGGGGTGTGTTCTGGGCATATCTACGAGAGGTGCCTGTGGCGGGTACATTGTGAGGTATATGGTGATCCCGGGGGTGAGAGCCTTCATGGAGCGAGGCCCTGGGTAGGAGGTGTTGTTGTAGTACGGACTGTTGTAGTCCCTATCAGAAGATAATCCTATCTGATTCCCCTAGGACCTGATATCTCTTGAGAACCGAAATTTTGGGACCTACAGGCTCACCGCTTGCTCTTGTATGGGCGGGAGCTGGATGTCTGACTAGCTAGGACGATGCCACTACTACTAGGTTGTTAGCATATAGTGTTAGGAGGTACGGGCGTTATGACCCACACCCTCCTTAAAGCCGCATAGTTACCATGGCATCCTGGGTACTATGCCTCACAGTCTCAATGTGCCGGTGGTATTTATCCAGGATGTCCCAGTACTGAGTGGTAGGTGGCATCGCACCGAGTAGAAAGCAATCAAAATCAGCCTAGGTTTGGCATAGTCGATGATGGTAATCTTGTGGTTGCGGGAGTACACGCTCTGTAGAATTTTGAATCTATATATAGTCCATGGCCTCGATTTGGCCTTTCCCTCGACCTACGCTTCCCGGGAGTAGTGAGATGAGTCCTTCTCTTTTCCCCCTAGTGTTACCCTTCCGGCTGTGAGCCGCTGAGACAGGCTCCGAGAGGGAGCTGGACCTGTCGACTAAGTGCGAGAGCGTGAGATGTGTGTGATGGTGATGGTTTGGGTTGGATATGTGGATGAGATGGGTTAAAACTTGATGAACTATATTATATAATATTTGTGATACTTGCATAGGAATCCATAGCCATATATTAGGTCTCTTTGATTATATCCTTTGTATTCCACCAAATACTACATAGCAAAAGCAAAGCATACGGTGGAAGATGTGGCCAGTACAAACCGTACTAAAAGATATTTGGCAGGACTGCGACTTCATGGATGAAAGGATTTAGATGGTCTCGTGCCTACGCTTAAGATGGTGCAAGATGTTGCTTCCACAATATTCCTCTACTTCTGTAGCTATTTTGGATGATAGATACTCTGATGATTCCGCCATGTGAAGATGTAATAATTTATGTAAACCTCTCTATTGTATTCTTTTATTCAATGTATGGCTTTGTAATCAACTGTTATTGGATAATTGATGACTTCACCTCCTAGGTCATCATTATATGCTCCATTCTGTGTATTTTCCCTTCATGGAAAATTGAGGATGTTTCTTCCACCATCGCATGGTCCATCACTTCAAAGACTTGGGTTTCCCTTCACACTTGCAACCGGTCCGTGGAGCCAAGCCTCATCTTGATCTTCACCATCTAAGTCACATGACTCCATGTCATGTCTCATATGTATTGAGCTCCATCATCATCACATGTATGAGCCTTGCGACATCTCCAAGCCCTTTCCACCACCATGGCATATGTTGCTCATACGCATGTATCTATGCATTAATCCCTATGTATCTCTACATAAACACATTAGTCCAACCTAAAGATGTAACTCAACTATCAAAACCAATGAATGGGCCTTTCAATCTTCTCCTTTTTGGTAATTGATGACAACTCTACAAAGATATAGAATTTAAGAATGTTTGGACTTTATGCCACTTATCCAACATTTAAGCTCAATGCTATGAATTGGATAAATACCACAAAGTTAACTTGGTAGTGATAGCTCCACCTACATGTGTGCTCAATTGGTTTGATATCAAGCTTGCACACATGCATAAATATGGAAATTTTGGGAGAGTTAACACTACTAAGTGATGCTAAGGTATATAGGATAACCTTAACACCATCATGGTTTGCTAGATACATCAAAAGCACTAGATACCTCATGAGATCAACATTATAAGCAAGGTTCTAGTACCCCATGAAAGAACACATGAGTCTAGCTAAACCATCCTATGCATGCTAGATATGTCATTAATCAAGTTTTATGACTAGCATACACCACACAAGCATTGCATATTGAATTTAAAAACATGCAAATGCAAGCAAGCACATGAATATGCACATATCAAATGCCATCAACCAAGTTCATGATCTTGCTCCCCTACTTGTGTGCTTCTCTTGTCCAAGAATATTGATCCACCTCCATTCTTCAATGTTGCTCCCTCTTGATCCATGTTCATGTCTTCTCCCATCTTTGTCCAATTTCTTTAGAATAGGCTTCTCGCATATCTTTGTACATTTCTCTCCCCCTTTGTCATCAATCACCATAAAAGGTGTATAGCCCCATACAATATGCAGATACCACATGAAGGTGTGTCTTGATACCATATAAATGTGATACTATGTGAAGATGAGCCTCTTATACCATATGTAGTGTGAGTCCTTTGATGCAAAGAGTTAGACTTGGGTAGATGGTTGAGTCTTGAATCTTCATTTGTAATGGACACCACCATATGATGGAGGGACACCACTTGCAAATACCACATGTAGTTGCATGAATAACACGTGTCAATATGAATAGGACACTCCCCCTATGTCATAACACTAGAAATACCAAGTGGGGATGGTGTAAGGACGAGGACATCGCCTAGAAGGGGTGAAAAGGCATTTCTAAAAATTAACACCATGAAATGTGAAAACGATTAGTTTGAGAGCATCCAATTACTTGAAAGCTCTAAATTAGAGAAATATAATTCCTCATGAGTAAACGTAGAGAATATAGCAAGTACTAAATGAATCTAGGAGTCACAACCCTGCAACAAAGAGATTAGAATGAACAAAAAATAAATTCAGCACAGTTGGTAAATATCAGACATGTATGGTAGGTCACCCATTGTTAGTTCCCGGCAATAGCGTTAGAAATGCTTGCTAGTATTTGTTAGCATCACTCATGGGGTTGTCAATCTCAACACTAAAAACACATGACGAAGGTTCTGTAGGTACAAAAGGATTCTGCAAGCGCATAGAACTATCATGTAGCACTTCGCCTGGGAGTACCAGGTGTCAATTTATTTATTCCCAAAGGAAGGCAGGGTGTTGGTGTATCCTTGGGTAGAGTATAGTGAGTTATTGGGCGAAGGGTAAAATGGATGGATGGAAGGATAACTAAGGATAACTTAGACGCTAAAATAATCCTAGGGTAATGATCGCTACTTCACTCTCAGTGTGTGCAAGCGGGTGTAATCTAGGTAACTAAGATAGCTGAGTGGATAGAAAGATTGTATCTGGTAAAGAGGCGCACACGCTCCCGATTAAACAGGACACAACTCACCATGAGCCTTACGAATTACTGAACTAGTTCTAGCATGATGGATTACATAGGCGAATAGGGCTATCACCACCTATTGCTACCACCACTGGAGACCTAGCCGCACCTGCAGGTAAGTTATAGCCTAAGCACCGCGCTCAATCTACAAGCTTACTATCTCTACTTGAGCTTGAAGCAGAGACACCTTAACCAGACGACAGGATAATACCAGATAAATATGACTATCACTAAGATAACTTGGTAAACCTATTCCTATAACCAAAGCTTAACCTTACTACTAATAAATAGCAGGAAAGTAGGAATTGAATGTAAAGGCGTAAGTAAATACTTAATGAAATACTTGAGTAAAGTACTTTTATTAAGTAGATAATGTATGATTACAAAGAAGTATACCAAACTCGAAGACTTAGGAAGACTCTTCCAGACTCCGAGGCAGGAACTTTACCCGACTCCTCTCCTCTTGCTAGCAGCTACTACTCTTGCTAAACTAGAGCTATAGCTAGAGCTAGAGCTAGAGCTAGAGCTAGAGCGAGAGAGCACTATCACTATAGCTAGAGCTTCTTATTGCCTTCTAACGCTTGTGCTTGTAATGATGTAGTGATTGTAGTGATGATTGCTTCAATGGCCAAGGTGCTCTTTATATAGTGATGGGGGCACCCTAGGGTACTTGTAGGCTGAAAGAGAAGTCAGTTTGCCAGCACCGCTAAGGTGGGCCCCTTGGGCCCAGGGCAGCCACCCTAGCCAGGGTGGGCATCGTCCACCCGTCACCGCCTCAAGATCAAATGGTCGTGGATCATCCCCTCAAGTCGGTTGCATGTTGGTTGAGTTGGTTTGGAGTCGGTTCCAACCAACTTCACAACTTGAGTGTATGATGATGGGCCCATGGATCCATGTGACCAAACTTGGGAGCCCTTAGATCAAACCACCTTAGATTCGATGGTTGGGAGACGTGGAGAGGTGTTGCCACGGATCGATGACGTGGCTGAGTCCGAGAGCTGGCACTGCCAAGGTGGGTGCCCTGGCTCAGGGTGGCCACCCTGGTCAGGGTGGGCGCCCTGAATCCAGGGTGGGCGCCCTGGCCCTGGCTGGGTTGCTGGCCCTGCCATGTTCCATTTCCTCCTTTTGGTCCATTTGCACTTATTTTTGGTACTTTTCCTACATACAAATATAAATTCCATGTACAGGTGGAACTAGGTAAAATTCAAAGCAATTTTAGACATTGTCGGGTCATGTTGCCAAGTATTTAATGATTGATGGTAAAAACAGTAGTTAATGACCATCAATAAGCTCCCCCAAGGTACCCTTTTGCTTGTCCTCAAGCAAAACTTGCAGGTTGAGCATGGTAGAGTACAGATTGTGAGAAAGACCTTATACTTACTTTGGAATGAACATGATGCAGATACATCTCAAGTCTACTACATGGGGCTTATAGCTTTTTCACCTTGCAGAAGCAATACAGTGTAACAGGTAGAAACTTTTGTCCCTTGCTTTAGTTCAGCTAGAACTTTATCTAGAGGTTTTCAATATTTTTGAAAAGAAAATTCTTGCAGGAATTCCTCAAATGGCACACTCAGTCTCTCAAAATGATAAAGGTGGGTGGTGTACTCACTTGTGGTTCTACCACTAAAGCTTTTGTGGAGTTTAGTAGGTGGTAAAAGCATGAGCGACTTGAATTGCATATATCGCTAGGCTAGACACTTAGATCACTAGGAGAAAACAAGTCATGCAGAAAGGTCAAGATTGTGCAAATGTAGAGATATTTGGTGGAACTCCTTGAGACTTGAATAGTTGCCTGATTTCAGGCGAAGGAAACATGGCTACTGTAATCTCTCTCTCACTTTCCCTTTTTTTACTCAGCAGGTATTGAGGCTTCTGCTGTCTCTCGTTGGGGATTATATCCCTCTTTCTCTCTCTTTCTTTTTTAAGTAAACCATGCTCCTCTCTAGGGATATGTATCCACAGTCTCATGATAATTAGGAGCAACATTGTGTATTCTCTGAGTGAGAATAGCAAGAGGGGGATAAGAGATATTTGATGGTTGCACACTACCAGTTTAGAAGTTGCAAAGGGGTGCACGTGTAAGTGATCTTGACCAAAACAAAACATGACTAGCTTCTCTACTTAGATCGATACTCAACACAAGCAAGGCACTTTTGTAGGTTTCCTATCTATAAAGCATGTACTTGGCATGGTGGTAAGTATTTTTGAAACCATTAAGGAACAAATATGCAAGAAGTTTTTGGGATTTTTAAAAAATAAAATTCCAGATATTTGTTTCAACCGTCCCTTAGTCAAGTTAAAAGAATTACTCTTCCTTATCAAAACATATCTCAACATAGCATGTGCCTAGTTATTAGCATTTGCAACCCACAATAGTGTTGACTCAAGTTGTGATCTTTTCTTCATGTGCAAAACTTAGCAGTAATAAGTCAATCAACACATTCATGATGGCAATGAGCTTCCAAACTTAGCAGGCAATTTATTTAGAAGATATAGGCATGTACAAGTATGTATAAATAAAGTTGCGATTAGATGCCATACCTTAGTGGAGAAAAGGAATTTTCCCCCAAGCTTGCCTAGTTCGTGGGTATGGAATGCCTTCTTGTCGGATATTTCTTCTTTGTTTATTTATTATGATGATTAATGCAAAGTCTAACTTATTTGATTTATTACTTTATTGTAAAACACTTTTATTACATATCTTTTTATTGTATTATTATTATATATATTTTTTATATTATATGTATATATATTATTAATGGTTTTTTTATTATGCATGACATAAAGAAGAAGGTTGTCTATTGCTTCTATAACTATACTTACCCTTTTTTTATTTAAGGAAAAAGCACGACATAATATAAAATGCATAGTTGGAAAGGAAAATATGCAATGCAATTACCTTATGATTCATGGATTTTCCTTCGTGGTTTCTTCTTTTATTGTTTCTTCCTGTGTAAAAGCTTCAGGTTCTTCTTGACATGGTGGTGTAGAATCAGCTTCCTTATTCTTCTTCGGCTTCCATTTCTTGCTGGTTCGCTTTCTTGCCTTAGTCGCGCCCTTGGCTTTTCCTGGCTCTGCGCCATGCTGTGGAGGTGCTTCTCCTAGCATGCCTGTTTCTTCCTTCTAGAGTGTCCCTGTGCTCCCAGGTATTGCTGGTTTGCGAGAAGATTCTTCAATTATTTGTTTCTTCTCGGGCTTGTTTTCCTTCTCTGTTAATGCCTTCTTGCCAGAAGGGGAGGATGCTATGGATGACAGCTCTCCGTTGTGTTCCTGTGGGCCTTGCTTACCTGTCTTGCTCTTTTTGAATTCTTTTCTTTTGAGTCTTTTTATCTTCATTTTGTTAGAAGTATCCAAAAAGGCAAAATATTCTTTTCCCTTAGGGAGATGGAAACAGATTTGTCCACAACTCACATATATATAGGCATTAACAGAGTTTAGAAATAGACGTCCTAAAATGAGGGGTGTATCTTCTCTATTTCCCATGTCTAAGACTACAGAGTCCATTGGCACATAATTACCTCTAACTTTTATTAGAACATCAGAAGCTATCCCTTCTAAATATCTTACAGATTGATTAGTTAGTTGTACATAGAGGGATGTTAGGGCCAGGTGTCTGTTGGCGGTCCTTAACCCGTTTCTAACCCCGCCAACACTAGTATATGAAACACCAAAAAATAATAGAGATAAGACTTTATACTAGTTTTGGTGTTTCCTCTTGTTTTGCAGGATGGTAATGAAACCACTGCCAGCCTCCCTTCGCGCCTCGCCGTCGTCAGGCCCCACCTCGCTGTCGTCGTCCGAGCAGGTCTGGAAGCGTCGCCCGCCTCCCACGCCGGTGAGCTCTGCCCGCCTGCCTCCTCACCTCGCCGTCTTCCTCTGTGCAGATCTGGCAACGCCGCCCGCTTCCCTTCCCGTGTCGCCGTTGTCGTGGCCTCGCGGGCCCACCACCACGTGCGGCAGACTTTTGCATAGTCGTCCACAAAGAAGGCTTTTTAGGTCTCGTTTCTGGTGGGTTGGCAAAATCGGTCCCCTGCGTTGGAGGTGATTTTGGGAGAAGTGTAACAGTTATCTTGGGTAATAGGTTTTCGTAAGAGACAGCCTTAAGGGCCACGAAGAAACGGCGGCGCGCAGCTGAAGTTGCGCGGAGGAAAGCGGCCAGGCGGAGGCGTGCACTGCGGGGGGCAATTAGGAGCAGCGATGTGCGGTCTCGAAACAGATACGAAGTGAGTGACTGGAGCGAAATTTTCACGTGCCCCGGCGGACATCCGGGTTATCTCCACCATACAAACCTTCAGAGTGCTTCGAGATTTGTACCCCTGTTTAACCTAACCCGGCCTGCTCGTTGCTCTCCCTCCGCCGCCGCTCTCCCCATTTCTCTCTCCTCGTCCGCATCTCTGTCTCCTCGTCGCCGCTCCTCTCCCGCTCTCTCTCCCCCCACCGCCGTGGCTCCTCATCTCTCTCCCTCTCTACCCATCGCAGCGCATCTCTTTCATCTCTCTCTCCGGCAGTCCGGCGTCACCCTCTCTCTCTCCGGCATCGCCCCTCTCTCTCTAGCGGCATGAGCACTTGTTCTTGCGTCCAGGTTTGTAATTCTTCCTGGTGAAAGAAATTGTATTTCTTGGTCCTTCAAAAGAAGAAATTTGTTGTCCTTCTAAAACATCTCCGTTTCGTGTTCCTCATTTTTATTTTCTGGTTTTGTTCCCTGGGTTTTTTTCTTTTTCTTTCTTATATATATATAAATATATATGCTAATAGATCTATTTTTAGCGTTCTGATTTGAAGTTCTGTGGTGTCTTCTCTGTTTCATTTTGTTTTTCTCTGCATGAAGACCATGCTGGCACCGGCGAGCATGACAGATCATGACCAAGTGGTACGGTTCATGCAATTTCCTTGGACATCACTGCGATGTATCAAATTACTCGATGTAATTTCCCGTAACACTTGCTGGTCCCTTTCAGCAGTTCATTTTTAGGTTTTGGATAATTGGTTTGAGATTGAAATGTTCAGGATCCCGATGCCTTTTCTGTTTCTTAGAATGCTGTACACTTCCCTGATAATCCTAGTTCACCGTTTCGGCACTAATGTCTTCGAAGAAATGATTACTCCTAATTCACTGTTTCAGTATTATTACACACAGGGCATCAGGATGCTACTGCATATGTTAAACAGCTCCAAAGTAATTCTTAGGTAGCTGTATATTCTCTCTATAGATGTCTGAATTTTCCATGTGAGCACGTTTGATGAATTTCCGTTCTCATTATAGAAAGCATATACACTGTTCTTGTCATTAAGCCCCTACGACATATTGAATTCCGTGATTTTTTTAATATTTTATAATAGATTCATTATCTGAAACATATCAAAATAGTTTTTTTTGTTTATATATCAAAAAGTTTCTTGCTCACTTTTAACTATACATATTCATTTATTCAAATGTGAATGCACTTTAGGACCAATATACCTGAATTCGTCTACTTACAGAGTCTATGTTTTTTTCAATGATAATTACTGAAAGAACTTATGTCGTTTCTGTCATCTAAATCATAACTAAATAGATGCTGTCTTCACCTAGATGTGTTTCATCCTGCAGTTACTGAACTCATGGAAAGAAGACACCTATTGGCTATTGTATTAACCTTTGCATTAGTGTAAATAAGGAACGGCTCTTCTGAACTTTTGGACTGTATGCATATTTTCCAGATCACCTAATTAGTAATTACAGCAAAGGTAAATTCTGTGTTCTAGGAAAAACATTTAGTATATCTCATTTTATCCACAATGTACATGGTTTAAAATATATATTTTTGGCAAAGATTCATGAAAAATATAGAGACCAGAGATGTTGGAAGTACTGGCAGAGACTACTTAACTGAATAGCAAAACGAAATTGTAAATAGATTTTTCCTCATGTCCATTTTTTATGCTTACAGGTTCTTACATGAACACCCCAGTTCCGAGTTCACTGCTCCACAAGTTTGGGCCAAGCAAATTTGTCGTTGCATATAGATGCAACTATAATGGCAGCTACTAATACTTTAGTAATTAATAATGAAATGGACAGAACTCCTTTTCTTGTTCAGTGGATCCAGAACTGAGGCTTATGCGACCTCTGCAGAACTAACTGTATGTGTGAACTGGTATGACTTCCATTCTTTCATTATATTTCAAAAAGTTCTAATCTCCTACTTGGTAGTGCATAATCTGCAATTGTTGTTGCTGGAATACAGAATCAGCTCTGCTTGAATGTATAATCTCTATAGTCCAATCTCAACTTCTTGCTTGATCTCCTAGTCTAATACAGATATAATTGATGAACTGTCTTAAAAGGACTTACTGAAGTTTCAAACTTTCAGTACTTTGAATATGTTTTCCTCATGTAGTAATGCATTGCAGGTCGAAATATCAGTTGAACATTTTGACCTACAATGCATTACTAAATGAGGAAAACATATTCAAATACAGATATATTTGGAATTTGGATAACAACTAAGGCAAGAAGGCCCAATTTTGGAAGCTTGAACCAGGAGTCAGTTGAATATTTCTATATTTGGAATTTCGACAGCAACTAAGGCAAGAAGGCCCAATTTTGAAAGCTTTTGTGGTGTCATTGTGGCTAGTTAATTTGCCTGTGTCTATTGGCTATGTATTATTAAGACAAGAATTTTAATTGCAGTGTCCTCATTCTCTTTAATAATTCCGTAGTCTTGAGTACAGTTTGTTTTGTCACAATATTGGTTGGTCATGTACTCATCCATGCATCTTGAATCCTGCAAAGTCCTTGTATGTAATTTATTTTTTTGGCTTAAAATGTGCCAAGAATTCGTACTAGCATTAATATTTTTGCCACAGAACTCGACTACTTTTTATATTATAATAAGTAGTACTACTCAGTAACCTAATTGAGTTGAGATAGACCCGAACCATTTAAGGCAAAAAAATAGTTTTATGGCCAACCTTTTATGGTTGAACTTAAAACTACAATTAGAATTTCTTTAATTATCAGTAAAGAAATAGTAGTCACAACCCATGCATTTTTGCACATGGAACCTATAGGTTGCTCCTCGATCAATCGATTTGCATAATTCAACATTATAACGCACTTATATTCCTTCATACCTACAGCTACAAGTAACTAAGTACTGGACCGACTCTACCTGGTACTTGACTATTTATACCAGTTAATCTAGGTACTTTGAAATCTACTTTCATATATAGGTACTACCTTTTTCCAAAATATCTATCATTTGTGTTTGAGAAACAACTTTGACTAAAAATATTAATATTTATGCTACATAATTAGTATAATTATAAAGATCTTTGAATCTATTTTTTTTAATAAATTTATTTTAAGATATAAATATTTTATACAAATTAAGCCGAAGTTACAGCATGTACACCAATGTGACAGCTATAATGGTGACAATTATTTTAGGGCGTCTGGTGCCACGTCACCCAATGGCCCCACTAAGCCACTAAGATCATTCAAAGTGCCTACTCAAATGGTTTTAGAAGTCGCAGGCAATTCCCCAAGTGGATGCAGTTACCTACACGTGACCATGTACGTACATAATGCTAGCATTATCTCACGTGATTTCCTTGCTCTTCTAACAAGCAGTGATTCACTTTGCATTTATTTCGATTGACTTTCTCTCTTCGGAAACTGACTACTAATAATCAAGCATATACAAATGCCATAGACTACAATGTGAGATTCTCTTCTTGCACTCCTCGCCTCTCTTCCTCTGGCACATCTCGACTCCTCATGAGTTTGACTGCTGGCTCAGTCCATCTGTCCCAGTTGGTGACCTCTCATTTTGTTGAGAGTTGATCGATTCTCCCTGCTCAGCATCACCATGTTTCTCCACATTTCAGCAGTCGCAACCCATGCATATATTCGGTGACACTTGGTCCCTTGGAGCTTTGCACATGGAACCTACAGGTTGCTCCTCAATCAACCGATTCACATGATTCAACATTATATCCTACTTATACTCCTCCTTCATACGTGCGATAACACGTGAGGAATCTATCTAGTAACCTAAGTACTGGACTCACTCTATGCAGTACTTGACTACTTGTAACAGTTAATCTAGGTACTTCAAAATCTACTTTCACATATAGGTACTCCCTTTTCCTAAAATATTTGTCATTTGTGCTTGATAAACAACTTTGACCAATATATTTAAAAAATAAAATTTATAATACATAATTAGTACAATTGAAAAGATCTTTAAATCTATATGAATAGTTTATACAAACTGAGTCAAAGTTGTGCCATATACACCAATGCTGACAGCTATAATGGTGACAATTATTTTAGGGGGTGGACAGAGTGCCTCTTTGGTACATCGAGTTATTGAACATCTACTTATACATATTTTTCAAAATTTTTAAAATTCCTATAACGATAAACTCCACTAGCCTAATTCTTTAGCACCTCCTTGCGTCATGTTACCAAATGCGCCCACTAAGCCACTAAGATCATTCAGAACGCCCACTCAAATGGTTTTAGTAGCCGCAGGCAATTGCCTAACTAGATGCGGTTAACTACACACAACCATGCACGTACATACTGCTAGCATTATCTCACGTGACATTCTTGTCTTCTAACAAGCAGTGATTCACTTTGCATTTGTTTCGGTTGACTTCCTCTCTTCCTCTTCGGAACTGACTACTAATAATCAAGCACATACAGATGACAAATAGACTACAATAAGAGATTCTCTTCTTGCACTCTTTGATCCTCTTCCTCTTGCATGCAGCAGCACATCTCGACTCCTCATGAGTCATGACTGTTGTCCCAGTGCATCCATCCCAGATGGTGGCCTCTAATTTTGTTGAGAGTTGATGATAAAGATAAACCCAGCTAACCTAATTTTCTAGCATCTCCTTACGCCATATCACCCAATGGCCCCACTAAGCCACTAAGATCATTCAAAGCGCCCACTCAAATGGTTTTTGTAACCGCAGGCAGTTGCCCAAGTGGATGCAGTTACCTACACACATGACCATGCACGTACATACCGCTATCATTATCTCCGTGACTTCCTTGCTCTTCTAACAAACAGTGATTTACTTTGCATTTGTTTCGGTTGACTTCCGCTCTTTCTCTTCGGAAATTGACTACTAATAATCAAGCAGCTGCTGCAGGCACCGGTGGAGAAGGAGTCATGGGCGGCGGAGCTGCTGCAAACACTGGTGGAGAAGGAGCAATGGGAGGCGGGGCTACTGCTGGCACCGGTGGAGAAGGAGAAATGGGAGGCGGAGCCATGGCCAGGTGTCGATGTTTTATCACCGATAGCCCACCATCGGGTACCCCGGGAGGGTGTTTTTGTTTGATGGAGCTTAGCAGACTGCGGAACTCGACGGTTACGGCAACAAGCTTGACGAGACAGACGGTTTCATACTGGTTCGGGTCCTCGACTTGCGTCGAGTAAAGACCTTTACATCCAGTCGGCGTGAGCCTATTGCGTTGTATTGATGAGTATGAGGGATTGTGTTGCTGTGTACCTCGCGTTGTTTACAAGGGTACCCGCAGCGGCCTTATATGGGGCGATACTGGCTGCGGGCTCTATGATTCCTAGTCGGATTCTAGGAACGAGTTCTAAACTAAGAATTCGTACTCTCTCCTATACAACCCGTCTAGGATATGGTAGTTCTTACGTCATGTTACTCCGTGTTGTACTCGAATTAGGCGACGAGTTCTTCGATCCTTCGTCCGTATTTCATCTGCTTGGGGAACCTCCAGTGTCCCCCGTTGACACCAGGCAAGAACAGTTTATCTCTATCGCTCGATTGGAAGCAGCAATGTTTCCTCAATGTTTCTCTCTGTGTTGGTGTCCTGAACTGAAGGTCCTATACATTTTGAAAAGGTAGAGCGGGGTGCTGACCAAAATGAAAGGCCATGTGACGCTGGGAAAGAATCGGTAGACCAAAATGCCCCTCCTAGCATGTGACAAAACAGAATGGACCAACCCTGCTATAGATAGGGCCTGCGCAATTGATCCAACGGCCGAGATAGGCCCGGTGTTCACATGGCCATGTGATGCTCCTTTTTTGAGTGAGAGACGGACATTAAATTAAATTAGAATATATAAAACCTGCCAGCCACACGCGGCCACAGGGGTGGCGACGTCGGTCGTAACTCCCGGCAGTCCGATCGGCTGGGTTCAGATCAGTCGAGTCCAGGCCATTTCGTAAAATGGTTCTTCAACTCATGAAATACAACTCGTCATCTACCGTCTTTTTTAGTTTTTTTACAGCAAGACCTTCGAGCTTTTTTGGAATAGGATCCGCTATATAGGCGATTCAATGGGCCGGCCTGCCATCACGTCTCCTATACGCGGGCCGAACTAGGCTAGATTCGGTCCAAATGGTCTTCTCCTTTTTATGTCTTTTATTAAATCATATAATATATTGATTTTATTTATTTCATACATAAATAATAAGAGCTTCTAAAATCATGAAAAGTTTTGAGAAGACTCTCCATGATATACTCTATATATAAAAGATATGAAACTGAAATGTAAAGAAATTTTAAATTATTTAGAACAACCTCTTTTAATTAACAAATGAAACTTCCATGATTCCTACACATTGAAATATTAATCCAAACATTGTAAAGTTTATTTTTTGGATACTTTGTGATGTTGACAAACTCTAAAAAACATAAATTTTAAATGTTTCGACACACTATTATTCCATGTTTAATTAATAAATTAATTTAAAAAGAAGTTTATGGTCAATTTTTATATTAATCAAAATATATAGACAACAAAATGAAAACTCGGCGGTTAACATGTACAATCATCCATGAATAATAGTTTCCAAATAACATGAATAAAAACACTAATACATTGCATAAACAATGCGCAAACAAATATATGTGTGCTTTTGTGCGCTGCTTAAATGCGCAAAACAAAAGAGATATATCTGTGCGTGGCTTAAATGCGCAAAACAAAAGAGATATATCTGTGCTTTTTCTTTGCTATGTCGTTATCTATAACCAGCAGTGTATTTTCATAAATATAGCTTGGTGCCAACCCCCCGCATGGGCGCTCGCAAATCACTAGTTTAAAGATAGTAGAACTGGAAGCCTTGCCGCGGCCTCATCATGGCCACGCCAGTGAATCAACTCCTGGCTGTTCTATTTGGAGATCAACTATACTGCTATCTCTTTTCATGTCATATATATAATGGCCCAACCCTAACTTCGTCCCACTTCTAGTCCTGCCTCTCCCTCCTATCTCGTGGCGGCGGCTATGGCAGACGCTAAGGCGACGCGGCCCCAGCGTGGCCGCGAGTGCACCCCCTCCTTTCTTGGCTCCGAGTATGGGTGCGAGGTGAGCATGGCGGCATGGTGCCCAGGCTAGGTCGTTGATGAGGACATCGCTTCTTCTTGTGCACCTGCTGATCCTCTCCAAGGCCCAATGACCCGAGCTCGAATGCGTCAACTACATTTACAGGTGAGCTCGTTTTTAAGCGATACTTTTCATACTTTTGAGAATAGATTACTACCTAATGATTTAATATTGTTTAGGAACAATGGAGAGGCTTCTGAAGAACTTAGACGAGGAGTTGGAGACGAGCTGGGCCAGCAAGGGCGTGCAACACAAGATGATTTCGCGTCTGTCTCGGACTGCCAGACCAGCCTGGACTAGAACTGGTCATACGGACTCATACGGACTCCGTTTTCAACGTTCTACATATGGTTGGAAAGCTAACTTCATAAGGAAGCCAATAGAAGTGGTCTCACGTCAAAACCTCTTCGGAGTCCACGGGAATTGTCGAAGCAAGTCAGCATTCCGAATCTGTCTTGGTGCTGCGTCACCTTATTTTGGTCCAATGGGCCGTGTATCGTTTATGAGCCCGTTAGTGGGCGCGTCCAGGGTAGGCGATGACCCTAAGTCCTTTATAAACATACGCCGCCACCGTCGTTAGGTTTTGGGTTTTGCTTAGGTTATTCTGTCCATCGACAGCCGCCGTTCATCGGTTTGTGGAACCCCAACTCGAGTGCTTAATCATTCATTTGCAGACTGTCCCATTAATTGAGCTGCGTTCTTTCGAGTTCTTGCTTGTGTTCTTCGTTTCGCAGGCAGGGATTAGCCTTCGTGGCGAGGTCAACCGGTTGGAGACACGGTTGATAACCAGAGGAGTCGTGGTGCTAAGATTGCAGGATTCGGGTCTTTGGATCTGAAGCCGGATCGGTGTGTCATGCTCCACCAAAACGATAGTTATCTCCATCTGACGGAAGATCAGGGAATCACGTCCCCATCAGTCGTCCTCTAGCAAGGTGGTGTGGTAGCTCGGGGCGAGCGCGCGCCCCGGCGCAGTGGTGTGGTGGCATGAGCAGATGCAGGTGAAGGTGGCCTCCTTCCATGCTCCTCTCTTTCCCTCGCGGGTGCCCGTCTTCTTTGCTGGATCGACCCGGGGCCTCCATGGCTGTATCCGGTCATTGCCCCACTAAAAAGTCTATAGTAGAGCACCAAGGATGAAGCTTTGGGGGCTCCATGGCCGGATCCGCTGCCTCCATGGCTGGATCAGTAAGTCCTCCCTTTAACAACACTGATTTTTCTTCTTGCCTGTAGGTTTGCATCATTTGTATCTGAGGTGTCTCATGTTAGCGTGCACACCATCGACGTTGTGCTTGATTGTTGGGTGCAGTAGTTCCCTGCCCATCCGCTTATGCTTGCTTGCCAACTACCTGCTTGAGAAAATGACAGGAACTGATGCATGTTAGTTCAGGTTATACAGTGTATTCAATCTCCTACTTGACTTTTGTTTTCGTTGTGTTGGCTTGACTTGATTATGAGTTTGGCCTTCATGACAATGTAGTGTGTAGGAACAAATGTGATATGCATCTATGCAAGCTAATAATTGGCCCATTTCCAGCAAAATAAACCATTTGGTCAGTTCTAATAGTATTTGCCTTGGCCATTTGTATTAGTAGTGGACAAGCAGAATGTAGTATTGCATATACAAATATTCTAAGGCCATATTTTTTGAGCCATACATACAAAGATGTTACTTTTTAGTTTTTCTTTTTTCTATCTTCACTGAATTAATTATCTAGGATTAAATTTGGTAACTATTGAAACAATTCAGATTATTCAGATTACTCAGGTAGGATCTATCCATCCTCTGTTACTTTAGAGCCCAAGTACTAGAGAAGAATATAGGAACCTTAATCTCTCCTGTTGTCCTCTCGCTTTAGCTAGTTACTCATTTATCATAGAATTCTCTTGAGTATGTTACTCATCTATCATATATCATTTACCCCTATGTAGTTGGTTTACTAAATTAGTAAATACATGATGGTGAATTATCAGATTCTTTAACCCATGCTTCGTTGTGGTAAAATATAAATAACGATACCTGGATACTCCTGGTAAAATGCTACTATGATACATTTTGTGCGCTTGCGGAAATCTTTAATTTTCTATTTGCACTTAATAAATACCAACAAGCATTTTTGGTTCATTCACTTCCTTTAAGTGAGTGCTCTTGTTGGAGATCCTTCATGTGCCACTCTTGTTCCCTTCTTTGTTCCATCACTGAAGTGGTGATTCGGCAGGTTCATGCCAAATCATGAACATGAATAGCATGGATTCCCCATAGGTTTTCCTTATCTGCTACCCAATTTCCAAAATAAATGCTCCAAGTTGTTTTCATCTTTCATCTCAAAAAAATTCCTTTGTATAAGAAAGTGGGCTATTTAAAAAACATGTGATGAAAAAAAAGTGAAAAAACAAACATGTGAAAAAAATAGAGAGAGCCCCAGTTTTTCAATCCTTCAAAGTTCTAAGTTGAGACAAGTTACCCTTTATAAAGGAGCATTGTAGAATTAGGCTTTCACCCCTTCTACCTTCCACCAATATTCTCTTGCATATTGTTTGTTCACTAGAATTCTCCTCCAGATTAGAACAACTATCCTGAATTTCAAACTTACCCATATTACCTTCAACCATGGGGCTTATAGCCTTCTCTTGGTCTTGAGCAATTGAAAGATAGAACGATCAAGTCAAGCACTATGTATCGAGTTCTTCAATCAACCTTCATTCTGGAGGTTTGTAAAATTTTAAAATAAAACTTAGAGCTTCCTTTGTATGACCCTCTCAAGTCTCTCATGTGTGGCATTTGTGGATTCTCACGAAGGCAACAATGGTGTTTTGCCTTATATCTTCTCTTAGAATATGTGGTATTTTTGGAAATGCTTATTGATGTTGGTTACGCGTGCAGAAGAATCAAAGAGAAATAATCCGCAAACGCACGAATATCGGTGAGAACTTCACTCAGGAGATAATTCTAGAGTATCATATTTGTTTATCCGCTAGGAGAAAATGTGCAATGACTAACCAAGTCTAATGCTACTACCCCTGAGCTATAAATAAGGTAATGTGATATAAGCGATATAGAGAAGACTACTTACGGTACCCTAGTTCTAACCTATGGCAAGCTATGCGACTATTGCTCTATTGGGGACGTACCGAAGGAAAAGTGACACCATAAAGGATGCTTAACCCTAGCACACAAATCCTACCAATCCTTCTAACGGGAGGAGGCTCCAAAGGTAACAATGGGATTGTCACTTCCCATGCTACTACCATCGATTCGGCTAGACAGGAGATATCTACGAGTACCTAAGCCTAAGCACCACACTTACTGTTAGTGGTCCTTAACTCATATTTTATACCGCCAATAAGATATAAAAGAATATAAGATCCACACCCAACTTAGTGAATAGGGCTTATTGCTAACAATTTCCACAAGTTTTGGTGTTTCACTTATTTTGCAGGGCTTATACAGAAACAAACCTAAAGTGGTATGAAAGTAGAGAAATATAAAAAATAACTAATCCTACTTTGGCCCATGTCAAAACAAGATAAAGAAAGCTTAATCATTCACCACATTGGGCCAAGGACCAAACCAGGGCTGGTCCACCATTCAACCAAGGCCCAGACTCAAAAGGCCCAGTCGTCAGACAAACCGGAGCCCAGAAGAGAGGAGGTTGAACTAAAACCCATGTCAAATCAGCCCAACTCCGCGAGTACACCATATAGGCCAACTTAGGATGCCGAGACGAGCACCTCCACCAAATTAGGGCGGTTTGGCTCCGGACCACGGTCGCGCGCCCGAGTTGGGTCACGCGCCGGAGTCCTATGGCCAAATGGGCTTAGAGTTAGAGCACCACTCCATAGGGCTATGCCCTAGTAGCTATCCAAAGCTAGAGAGTGAGATGTGAGGGTGAGAGGGAGTTGTCGGGCTTGTCATCGGCGTCCCCCAACCTTGTACCTCTACGGATATTCTACTTGCTACTTTATGGGATCTTGGCTAAGTGAGTATTCGTGTTTCCTATATTCTGATTAAGGTCTTTGTTTAGCTTAGCTTGATTCTTCTCTTGTTTACGGGTTCGTTGTCCATCCCCATGACAGATGCTCTAGTAGAGGGTCCCTGATAAAGACGGATCGCCCTGTATGTCACTAGAGTAGTAGTCGCCAGCGTAGACGTGGTGTCCAGGCTGGAGGCTACCTTCGTTTGCCTTGCACCCCCCGGTTGAGGGGTAGGCGGCGGGGAGTGACCTAGTCCCATCTATCCTTTGTAATCCCCCATGTTTGGGTATGACGTAGAGCTACAGGCCGGCATCGCTTGGCAGACCAGGTGCACTTCAGCGCCCAAAGTAAGCAGGTAGAACTCTTCCAACGCTATCCTTAGGACCCTAAAGCTATAGGAATCCATCTCTACCCCTTTCTATCTCTACCCTTGTGTTGTTCCTTGGGAGAACTAGCTAGGAGAAACACCTCCATTCCCTGTGGAAAATATGATACCCTGAATACTTCTGGGTGAAGGCTACAACAGTACTTTCGTACGCTTGCGGATTCTCTGCATACGTTAAGAAATACCAACACTTACACTATGGATGATTACTCTACCCTCTACGCAAAGAGAATAAAGTAAACTCGTAACCAAAGAACAATAATAACATGTACTTACTAATATTAGAAGTTGAGTCACCAAAGAATCTCAGAAGCAAGCTCTAGGTTAGGGTGACTTGATCCCGTAGGTACAAGCTGGAGAGGAGACACCGACGGGCCAGGCTTCCTCCAAACTCTTCCTCCACTCTATCTCTCTCAACCTAGAAGAATAAATCTAATCTCAACAGGGATTCGAACCATGGTTTCCTCACTACAAGTAGCGAAGGCTACCAACACAAAAAGGCTCATATGGTTGCTAGGGAAGTTTTATTCATTTTATCGGTGATAACAACTTCAAACTTTTTACATGAACACAACTCTTATGGTTGGTAGGGAATAAATAAATAAATAAATAAAACTAACTATATGAAGTTCTGGTATTGATTAAAAACA
Organism: Bothriochloa decipiens; assembly: GCA_023333625.1. Taxonomy (NCBI): domain Eukaryota; kingdom Viridiplantae; phylum Streptophyta; class Magnoliopsida; order Poales; family Poaceae; genus Bothriochloa; species Bothriochloa decipiens. The sequence goes on from CM041645.1 coordinate 24,597,480, forward strand.
CTCTTAAGACGACTAGATAAAACTATAAAATATGGCATTGCATAATAGTAATATTAAAATATGTATTTATTACTAAATAATATCAATCCAAATATTTTGGCATCACGCTATAGCTATGTTGCAAAGATGTCGTTCCATTTATATAGGGATAATAATGTTCTCTTTCTAATCGTCTTGAACAGGTATACATTTACCCGTTTCCATTACCCTTTATAACAAGAACTTTCTAACACTAGAATATATAAATAAACAAAAAAATGTTGTAGCTTAGTGTCTAGGAAATGGCTACCAAGCTAATGCACACTTGTCACCTGGGTTGCTGTGACTGCCAGATTCACTCATTGCACCAACAAACACAACATTCACAAGGATGATCAGAGTGCCTCCTTTTGCGCCATGTGGCAATCACAAGGGATTAAACCTAAGTGCCTCCTCCACCGGATCTGAGAGATAACGAAATATGAGGTGATTCACTAAACGATATTGTTGTACGCAACTTAGTGCTTGCTCCGCTACGCTCCTTGCAGGCAACTGCTACCAAAGCTCATGCACATCAATCCCTTGGGCTGCTGCGACCACCATATTCACTCATCGTGCCAACAAACACAACATTCATAAGGACGAACAGAGCGCTTCCTTTTGCCCCCATGTCATGACTACCAAATCTCATGCACACCTATCCCTTGGTCTGCTGCGACCACCGGATTCACTCATCACTCCAACAAACATAACATTCACAAGGACGACCAGAGCGCTCCTTTTGCCCCCATGTCACGCTCACAAGGACCTAAACATTAGTGCCTCCTCCACTAGATATGAGAGATAATGATTCATTAGCCACTTTGAGCCGCTCTTCGGTTGGTCATGCTCCCAGGAGTTGACACAAAAAATGGCTACAAAGTGAAGGACGCCAAGAGCCATAGACAAAGACAAGGACACAAGTAGTTACATAACGAACAAGCAATGGGAGCCACACACATGTGCTCCTATGGTGATATATATTCCTATTAGGTTATGGACTTCGTACCAGGAAGTTGCTTAAGAAAGGCCAAGGAGTTTACAATATTTTATAGTTTGTATCATGCTTATTCTATTTATTTGATATTTCATTTCAATTTTGGTTCATTCGTTCATCTTGGAAGTGAAAGCAATGAGATAGCGACAACAAAAATAGAAAAATCTCTACATAAAAAATGTTTTACCGTGTTTATTAGTGTTGTGTTCGTGAAAATGGAGGCTAGATTCTCATATTTTTAATCTGATTTTTGATATTCTATCATTTATGATGTATATCTGTTTATAGATAAGTGTCTTTTTAATATCATAGTTTTCATAAGCATTTCTCTTGTGCAAAGAAAAATCAGAATATGCGTGATATGGTTAGTTTTAAATAAATTTTGAACCTAGAACATACTATATCTCCCGTTGCAACGCACGAGCATATTTGCTAGTGTGTGTATATATATATACATATATATATAGGGATGCACTAAATAGTCCCCAGGGGACTGATTATTAATCAGTCCCCGAGCCCCCTGCGCCTGCCCGGTTGGACCGAACGACTAAGAGCAACTCCAGCAGTACTACCAAAAACACACCCCCTACTCCTCTTTTTTGGTAGCCAGCTATTTTAATTTTAGCTATTTTTTCCTTTCAACTCCAACAGGAGTACCTAAACCATGGCAACCAAATTCATTCTATGAGTCCATGACATGTGGCACCCACCTGTCATCTCATTCTTCCCCCTTCCTTTGCCATCAAGATAGGGAGCCTTGCCGTGCCGTCGGGATGGCCACCATGGGGAGCTGGAGGAGCCGCCGTCGGGCCACCGCGTCGTTGGGGAGCCTCACCGGGAGGCTCGCCGGCGCTGCTGGAGAACTAGACGAGGACCCGAAGCTGAAGGAAGGCCTGCCGCCGGAGATTGTGGAGCCCGCGCGCGGAGAGTGAAGGGCGGTGAGGACGCACAGTGGAGGGCCATGGCGCCAGGATCCGCCGAGCAGGGACGCGCCACGGAGGGCTTGCCGACAGAAGCCACCGTCATGTCGAGAGCCGCCGCCGCGTTGGGAGCCGCCGCCGCGTCGAGAGCCGCCGTCCTCCACGGCCGCGGGGGCAGGGTGCTAGGGCTGGACCTCCATGCCCACGCCCGTCGAAATCCTACCGCGCCAGGGGGCTGCCGGATGCGCCTTGGAGCACCGCCGGGGTGGGCAGCTGTGGAGGGACTCGCCGCCGTGGAGGACCGTCGAGGACCGTGTGCGAGGCAGACGCGAAGGAGAGAGAGTGTCACACTCCATTTTAAGGATAAAAATAGAATGTATAAACAGCCTTATATGCGCCCCAGGAATCAGTCGCACATATAAGATGACAAATTATAAAGTATCATCACCCTTTTTATTACATAACGAATAAATATTTATCACAGAGTCTTGCGCAAAAATATATAACTAATATAACTATCTTGCGAAAGCGGCAACACAGGGACAGCCAACTGGTGAACACCAAGCCTAGTACTCATCATGGTAGCTCTCATTCCAACCTTCATTTTTTACCCATCCGGGATTTTTCAAAACTGAAAGTAAAGCAAGCATAAGTACACAACCGTGCTCAACAAGCATAGCATGGGTTAACGAGGCTCAATTAAGCTGACACTGTTTAACTGCGTTTAGCTTTTATAAGATAACAAATTGAGCAATTAAATAGTATCAAGGTAGCAAGTATTTCCCATAACCATCATGACCATTGTAACATAAATGAATAATAGACATAACGGTAGATAAATGAACATTTTAACATGGCAGGAGAGATCATCATTAATGTAAAGATTCCAAGGCCGCCCTAACCGTAGGGCACGGACGATATATCGGTTTAACTCTGCGCAGAGGCGTACACTTTCACTACGAGTCATGTTTCACAATCGAGTGGGTTTATAACTCCCAAGCCACCGCAAAACATATAAAGTCATCTAAGGGTTCGTCTAACAAGCTAGGGCCGCTAAGGTTTCTGCACCTACGAATGTAGTATCCCCCTTCTAGATGGCACACAACCGCAGCCTATACACATATAGACAGGGGTCCAACTACACCCAACCCGGACACACCCCTCTTGTGCCAAAATGGGAACCGCTAACAGGCTAGAAAAGGTCCCCTAGACAACTAAAGCCAGAGCCATATAGCCCTCGCAGTTGTACGATAAATCCCGGATGTTCTGTTACAGATTAGCCCTCATATTTTTAAAAGTCATTATTACTGTTCATGACTCATCAAGTCACGAGATCATAATATTTATTAAGCACTAGCATCATAGCTACCCAGTGCAACCCAAAGGTGTCAAGGAATCAAGATAACAACATTTAAATATAATCTCTAAGGTCATTAAGTGGACACATACATATGAAAATATTATCTATAGTGAATAGGTAACAAGGAGGATCCATGCTATACTTGCCTTGGTTCACAAAGTCCTGCTGATCCTGCTGGTCTTCAAAGAAACCTTGCTCACCAACAAAACCCTCACCATCTGTACTCGACCAACATCAACAATCAACACCATACAAGCCAATCGAGCATACATACATGAAGAAAACAAAGAGTTATGAGAGGAATAGTACACCAATCTCATCAAATAGAATAAAAAGTTTATAAAACTATTCTACTCGCTGCTACGATCACACAGACATCAAATTCATCGAAAACGGAGTTATGATGGCGAAGATATGAATTTTTAAAGGTTTCCTAAAGACAGATAAATGCATTAAATACGAACTCGAAATATAAAGTCTACAAACTATACCAACAGTGGCACCACTGCGTAGCTTACGAAATTATAAATCTAGCGGAATTTGAAAGGACTTAGTTAAAATGAGCATTTTATAAACATTTGAATGTAGTAGCAAAACTATAATAACTGTAATTATATGAAAACGAATTCTAAAACTGATGAACAGAAAGTACGCTTTCCAAGGATGAAAACATAAGCATTGCCTGTGCAAAGGACCCGGCTGTATTTCAATGTATTCCTAGAATTATTTTTCTATAGGAAAACGGCCATAATGCAAAGGATGATGTCACGATGATGTCATGAAAGCTAGGATTGACATCAGCAAAGCAAGCAAACAAGGGCCTGCACGACGGTGATGACCATTGCCTGTTATGAGCTCCTCGCCGGCGAACTGGAATATGGCAACGTGGTGTACCTTTCCAAGCGATGCAAGATTCAATCGACATAGGAGGACAAGGCAAGCTCACCAACGTGACAGATGGGATCGGAGATGAACCGAGGACGACACACAACTGAAGATGGGGGGCGGCGTCCTGCAACATCGGCGAAGTGCCATGAGCGAAACCGTACACAACAAATTGACAGGAAGAACTGTAGCTTTCGCGAGATCAAACGAAGCATGGCCTTGATCTTACGAAGATGATGAAGGTGACGGAGCAGTCAATTGCCCCCGGCGGCGGCGAGCTAGGTCTTCATGGCTCGCTGCTGCTAGCACGCGCGAAGGTCGAAGGCAGCGCTAGCGACTAGGGTTGGAAAAGCTTTGTGAACGCGTAGGCAAGGTTTATATAGCCCGAAGGCGGGGCGCGAGCGACCAAGCGTGGACCGAGCAGACTCGGTCGGTGTCCTGCTTCTGGTTCAAGGCTGAGTCGGAGAAGGAAGACAACGGTACGGGCCCCACGCATCAGCCAAAGGGAGAAGAGGAGAGCAGCTGCTGGCCTTGGCCTTCTGGCCCAAGAGAGAACAGGCCTCACGGCCAGAAACAAGGATGGCTAGCAGGCCAAAACTGCCATGCGGCCAGAAAAGAAGAAAGAGAAGAAATCTCTTTTTTTATTTTAAACCTTTTCACAAATCATTTTTAATAGATTTAAAATTCAGCTAAACACAGAACCAAAACCAGGCATCATAAACAAAAACATGCAGCAGCATGAATGCACAAGCATATTTCTAACCATGATATATTTTTATTTCATTAAAATATTTATTTTGTCTATATTAAATGCTCAAAAAATAGCATTATAAAATTATTTTGACTATTTTAAAAATATGCAAAATTTAGGGTGTTACAGAGCCACGTGAAAAGAGAAAAATAGTTGCCAACTTCTCTTAGGCTAACAAGAATTTATAGTGGAGAGGAGAATTTAGAAAGCCAATAAAATTAGTAGTCAAGTAGATAATCTGTTGGATCTGTTTTTTTATCCTAACTATCTAAAAATATCTAAAAATATGATAGGCAGTGCCCTGCTGGAGTTGGAGTTGCTCTAACCCCGCCCACCCAGATCACGCCCGACCGTCGTCCCTCCCTGGTCCCGCCCGCACCACGCCCCCGCCCCCGCCCCCGCCCTCGCCCAGTCAATGAGACGTCGGTTTCCCCCAGGTAGCCACCCTCTCCGCCGCTCGACCTGCCAGCAGCTCTATCCTCCCGCACTCGCACACAATTTCTTTGCGGTTTCCAGACCCGTCCGTCCGCTCGGTTCGTCCCTCCGCCGGTACCGGCCGTCCGCCGCCTCTCCCTCCCACCGCAGCCGCGCGTCACCGCCGCCCTCCGCCCCATCCGCGCGGCACGGCGAAGACTCGGCAGCAACTGCCGATCGCGAACGCGAGCGCTCGTGCCTGCGACCCCTGCGCACGTCCGTGACCAAGCGTCCGCACGCGAGGGAGCAGCCGAGCAAGGAGGCCGGAGGGCTTGCAGGGAGGCTGCGGCGTGCACCACCTCGTCCACGCTGTGTGGTCTCGGGCGCGCAGGGATCCATCGTCGAGTTCCAAGAAACAGTCGTCTGCGCAGATGGAGCCTCCGCGTTCTATTCCTCCGACCCCAGTCTCAGATCTACCCGTTTGGTCTTCCAGGTCACCCCCATCTCCTCTGTTTTCCCTTGCTATTCCAACTACGTCTGCAAGATGGATTTTCCCAACCAAGACGCCTGTAGTTCTGCTACTACTCGCCGTAAAAAACAGTTTGCCACATATCTTATGAATTTTTTGTTGAGCTATTCAATAATTTGTGTTCACACGTAGATGGATGCCAGTGTTCAGTGATTTACTGTGTTCTCTTGCTGGGTTTATTAAATACATATTCTATTTGACTTCATTTAGGTTGGAGGCCTTGGAAATACAATGCGACGCTCGATCCTGTCAATAACAAGCAGATCAATTAATAGTACTTCTGCAGCTGAAGCTTAGCAGTAGGGCATGAAATTGACAGATATCAGTGAGGTATTACTGTTTGTACAACACTGGTATTACTGTTTGTACAACACTTGATCTAACTAACAGATATCAGTGACACCCAATGATGGGCAGGGCAATATTGGTGATGGCCAAACATTTTGGTGAGGGTGCACTCTGAGCGCCGCACATGTGACATTTTGGGATCAGCAGGGTGTGATTGTGGTGACCAGCTTGCAAACATTGGTCTTCTTTGCCTGATCCGAACCATGCGTGAATTTGATTTTTGAATTTTGACACAGATTTACATCCTCATGGCCAGCAGATAAAGTGAAAGCAGTAATCAGGAATTGTGTCCCCTTGGTGTAGTGCACTTCCATGCTCCTTCGTTGTGTCGCTTGTATTTACGATTGGTATTTTTTTCTATAATTTTGAAATCATAAGAGATAACCAGAAAATATGGCAAATCCCTGACAGGGTACACAAAAGCTTGATTTCGAGTCATAATCTTTTCTTTCTAGAAGCGCACATGCATTTCAGTATTATCTCATATGAATACAACTAAAGCCTTCAATCCTTCAACTAGCTTTTAAAATTCGTATTCTTCAAATTGTTGCTTGAGATTTCTATTAGCGATTCCATAGTTGTATATGGTACCTGGATAATGATGATTTAACACAACGACAACATAGCCTTTTATCCCAAGCAAGTTGGGGTAGGTTAGAGATGAAACCCAAAAGAGACATGGAACAAAGAACACATAAAATGTAAGAGAGAAAGATTACGGTTCAGGCACGTTAATTACTAGTCTCCAAGCGCTTCTATCCATGCCTAAATCCTTAGGAATATTTCACTCCTTAAGGTCTCTCTTAACCGACTCGTCCCAAGTCAGTTTAGGTCGACCTTTACCGTGTTTTACATTATCGACTCGCTTTAAAATCCCACTAAGCACCGGCGCCTCAAGAGGCATCCGTTGGACATGGCCGAACCATCTCAACCGGTGTTGAATCAATTTCTCCTCAATTGGTGTCACCCTAACCCTATTCCGAATATCGTTGTTCCGGACTCTATTCCTTTTTGTGTGCCCACAATACCATCGTACATACGCATCTCTGCTACACTCAATTGCTGGATATATCGCGTTTTTGTAAGCCAATATTTAGCACCGTATAACATCGCCGGACGAATCACTGTCCTATAAAACTTACCTTATTGATGTGCATCAGTTTCTGAATTGTGGGAAGATGATGACGATTTAAGATTATTACAATTAATTATTGAGGTGCATCGGTTTCTGAATTGTGGGAGGATGGTAGCCATTTCTGATCCATTCTGTGGGAGATGTTGGTAAACATCATTAGATATGTTGGTTGTATGCTGACTGAGAAGCATATTTAGAGATTTATTATTTTTTTATTCATTTGTGAACAAGAACACAAGATGTGCAACATGTTTTTTTCAAATTGTAAAAAGTGCTCGGATATGTGTGATTCCGGCAAACTCATGACTGATTAGATTTGTTCCTTATATTCTTTTTCCAGATTAGTAAGTATAAAGTATTTTTTCGAATTCACTGATTAATTGTCTGCCTTCTATCTGAATGACTTGTGGTATCACTGATTCCACTCCACATGCATATATCGTTGATAAGTGGAAGATTATCAATAGCGTGCAAGACCAGGTCAGTATCCAGTGTTGTACTGCTCCTTTTTCTACTATAACATATGCACAGCGGCACAGGTGATTGTATTTCTTGAAAAATAGAACATGAATATATACTTCTTGTTTTGCAGAGCTATATAACATGCTAGTCTCTTTACAGTTTTTGTTCAGCTAATGCTTGAAATTAATTATGCTATCAGTCCATCACAATTTTTTTCTTATGTATTGGGAATACTCATGGTTGCAAAGATAACTCTTTGTTCTTGTGTAACATTATATGCTAGTTATAGGAACTAGAAAGCAATGGATCGGATATCACACTCAAGAACCAATGTGATATGAAAATCCAACTTTTATTCTTAAGAAGAAAGGATGCATATGGTCACAACTATGTGTATCCAACAAAGAGACAATAGTTGTTGTTTTAACAATGAAACAATTAAACATTTATGATCTGTTTGATGTTCTGTCCATCTAAAGTGGTTTTGGATTGGAATGGCAATTTTTTTATTCAGGTATTTGATTTATTCCTACTCCATTTATACATTTTGTTTTGCTAATTTTCCTTCCCAAAAGTTAGTTCTTGTAAATGATAATTAGACCAATGAGTTATTGGAACTCCAATATTTATGATCTCAATGAAGGTTATTGAACTGCCATAAATTGTATGTGGCTTTGTGGAATAACTAAGATGGAGCCACAAAACTAAGTGTATTGCAATCTTCTTTCACGATTCATTTACCTAAAAAAACATGTTTTCAGCGAATAAGGTTTATGAATTAAAATAGTAATTCCTGTCCAATTTGTAGCACTATACCTTTATGTGGTTTTTATCATGTGATTTTTTTTTGCTCAGATCCTTAGACATGTATTTGCTTCGGTATCACAGATATTGATAGCCCTTCACATGTTATGGGAAAACATTTGTCATATTTAAACAGCTATGCTTGATTTAGTATACAAGGTATTGTTGAAACTTAGCTTATTTCAACAGAGTGATTGGCTCAAACGCAATAACCATTGCGAGGTGATTGGCTGAGACCTGAGAGTGAAGGCCGTGCTCTAAGATCAAGATGAGGAAAAGCATCGTTGATCGATCCATCGCTCGCTCTGTCCACCAGCAATCATGGTGCTGGGCTTCTTGGGAGGATGCTGCAGTGCTGCTGCCGTCTCTCCGTTGTGTCATCTCATCAAGAGGCTAAGCATCAGCAGCAGCAGCAGAAGGGGGGCAGGTGAGGAGAAGATGAACAAGAGAGGCGAGCAGGGAGCAGCAGGGTACAGGGACAAGGAGAGGAGGAAGAGGCGATCAGTTCCCCTTCCACCCGCGCCCTGGGGCTTGCTCTGAATCCCTCGACTGAGTGATTTTTCCTCTTTGTGTATCATCTCACCAGCACAGCAACACCACACCCCTGGATTTAGAATAGATAGATCTGTTAAAATTCAATCTAACTAGAACAGAATGCCAATGATAGCAGGAAAAGAAAATGCTTTTCAGGCCTTAAATCATGCACACATTAAAATGCCTGGATCATAGCGTTCATGTTACAAACATGTCAAACAACACAAACTGTTTTTATTACACTTTGCACATGTTCTCCAGGGTGCAGGCAACATACGATTACTCTGCATCTAATAGAATATGCCACAATAAAAAAGGACCAGAATATCCCTTTCAAAAACAAGGACCATAATCATAACGTAACTACAAACAGAAGTAGGAGACCATAAAATTCAACTTAAACAGCCATAGATTGAAAGAAAATAAATTGGATCAGGGAAGATGACATACTACAGCCTCATGACCAAAGATCCGAGGGAACACGGGTGTCTGCCCCTAAGAAAGATAAGCCCCCAACAAGGCGCAAGTCAGTCTGGAGTTGCTGTGAAGCATATGTACCTAATACTGACAAGATAAGAACGGGGCGTCTGAGTGGATACCATGGCCTCCCGGAACTAGACATCATTGTGGCAGAGCGAGGTGAAGAGGATCTTGGAAATCAACCAAGCAGAGCCAAAAACAGGAAGGCTGAATTAAATCCACTCCCAAAGGGATTTTCTATGTGGAAAAACTTTCATAAACACAAAAGGCAATGACATCACATGACACGGTTGAGGGAAATCAAGTGTTGAGGGACAGCAAACTCTCAAAGTTACAGACGTGCCCCAGAAAGAACAAAAAGACGAACTGAACAATGCACTACAATGCATTCATGTCAAGCTGTGCTAATGCCCTAGGACAAGGTAAACCTAGAGGTTTGCGTCATCTCTAACTAATTGTGAATGGGAAGCACATCAGGCAAACCCCATGAAAAAACATAGCCTTTTCAATGTATCCAAATCCATGCTCCAAGGATGATTAACAAGTTCAGACCCCTCCTGGCCTCCTCAGTGGCATGGTGATCATACAATTGATCTTGATCCACCAATTACTGAACAATGTTAGCATTACTATCGTACTATGTCCTGTTTAGGGGATTTAAAATTAAAAGATGGTATTCCCAGTATAGCTATGCATAAGTAAAAATTTTGCAACTATTATATTTAGATTTGATAGGATAGAATCCAATTATCTGACGAGAAAGGGATTAAGGCGGGTAAAGGTTACCTGACAGACCGGAGGACTCCATCCGAGTAAGGCAAGCTTAGTGCGTTGAAAAACAGAGCATAAAAAGTGAAAATATAGGGTAAAACCATTGGGTACCACAAATTGTACAAATAAGGAAAAAAGAAAAATATTCTACTCCGTATACAGCAAGAACACAGGGCACATATAGATTACACACCAATGTTGTCGGTTACCTGGGAAAGAGGTACCCTAAGCCCTCGTTTAACTGGGCGGATCCCGAAGTCAGCAACACAAGCCCTCCAACGACATCCCTCATTACTGCTCGGAAATCCACAAACTAAAGCATGCTGGACCGGCCCACGAACGGGCGTCGACAGCCCAAAGCCACAACCTGCTTGACGGACCACCGTACGGACTGAGACTGTACTCTCGAGGGTGCGACTCGGGCGACCCCTCGAGGACGGAACTCCGCCCGGGCGAACGGACCGGCCTCGAGGATGGAACTTCGCCCACGCGAATGGGCAGCCCTCGAGTGTGGTAAAACCCTCGGCCTACTCCCAGTACGGATCCAGGCACATTCAATGCATTTTACCCGCTCCCGCCTAACCGTATGGCCACAGTTATCAAAACAGCTGCGGGTATGGCAGTCAAATCCTATTTTACCGCCCATACCCTGGAATCCCGCGGATCCTACCTCACTGCCGCGCCATACCGAGCACTGTGCCCGTCTGGCACCCCCTCGAGACGCATATTCCCCGCATATCCCGAGATTCGACCTTATCTAATGAGCCTCGACCCCCTCGACTCGAGCCCCTTGTCTCGACCCAAGGCCTCGACCGTCGCCCCTCGACACCGTCATGCCGATCCTCGAGTGGGACTTCAACAACTTCGGTCAACACTCAACAACTACCGACGCGACGGCCGCATGGCTTCCCATACCGACGTACGCCTCTACAGCGGCACCGACATGATCGGCATCAACGTCATATGTCACCAACCACGTGAGCCCCAAAAACATGTACTCCTGTGCCCCTCCTTCGCCTATAAAAGGAGGAGCCAGGACTTTAGCTAGGGGAGAGATCCGAGAGCCTCATACGCTAAGGCTTAGATCACAGAACAACACCGTGAGATAGTGTAGACAGCTAAGCACCCGAAACGCTCGAGCTCAATCCCATACTTCTCGCACCCGCTTGTATTCACCCCTGTATTAGCGCTTCGGTACAAGATAACACGAACTATCCTCCCCCGCTGGATGTAGGGCCTTCTTTGCCTGAAACCAGGATAAATCGCTGTGTCCTTCTTGCATCACCCACTGGATTAAGGGAGCATGCAATTACGAATTTACTTGTTGGTGTTGGCCCAGGGGTCGAAACACCGACAGTTGGCGCGCCAGGTAGGGGCCCTGCGTGTTACCAACGATTTTCTGCCATTCTTTCCGGATGGGCGACTCTGTTTCACCACTTCCTCACGCTATGGAGATCTGGTTCGGGGGCCTGGAGTTCATGTCCCTCGGACAGGGCTATGACATGACCCTGCTCTCGATTAGTGACCCAAGCGGAGGTCGTAGTGTGCCCCCACGCTCAGGAAGGGGCACTCGCCGGTCTCGCCACCATGCTGCCGCAACCAGAAGGAGGCGCGATCAACACCGTCATCGCCATCAACCTGAGTCGAGATTGGTGCCCGCTGCATTCCCCTCGCTCCTGACCGGTGATGAGGAGCCCCTTGTTGGGGGATTATCTGACCTGAGTTCAGGAGCAGAGGATGGATCGGCAGGGCTCCACGACAACCTCAACTTCACCTTCGCAATGCACTCGTTGAGGGAGCCCGCCAGAGCTCCCCTAAATGCGTGCAACCCCCACTACATCGAGCCTACTTCCGCACGAGCTGTTCGAGCGTCGTCGACGGTTCCCATTCGGCCTCAACAATGCCGCAAAGGCATTCTCGACCTTGACCCGTGCCAACATGAGTATGATAGAGGACCGCCAAGCGCCCTCCTTCGAGCAATAACGGACGTGGGAACGGTCATGCCGACCTCCGTGGACTTGGGCTTCGCGTCCGACAGCAGCTGCAGGAGGAGGCGCGGGGACAATTCCCCGTCTTCTACTGCGGCGACCCCGACTCCGGCTCTGACCATTGGGACCCTACCCGCGAGTGTCTCCACATCGGCAGTGACGTTGCCTCCAGTGAGGACACTGTCGATCCGATGACCGATGCGGCTGCCGCTACGGCGGGAGGGACTCCCCCCAGAGCAGAGGTTCGACAACCAGTCGCACCTCGAGAGGCGTGCCCCCGTCCTGACGAGCAGGACGCACAGCTGGCACAAATTCGGGAGTTGCAGGCTAAACTCGCCGATGACCAGGAACGACTGCGCCAGCTCGAGCGAACCCTCGAGCAGGAGCGACCACCACCCGGCGAAAGAGCCCGAGCCAAGGCCCGAGAGGTCAACCAGCAGATCAACGAGGGCGGGGCATCCGAACATCCCATCAACCGTTACCCTCGAGCAAGCCAGAATGTTGCCGCGGCGGCTATGCTTCTTTGCAATATGCCCGCGCCATCCAACTCGCAAGCTCGACGGGTACAACGTGAGATCGAGGGTCTCCTCCAAGTTGCTGCTGTTCAGCAAGCCGAGAGCTCTGCCTCGAGGCGTCGAGGGGCAACTTCTGAACCACAGGACGATCCCTCTCGGCCCGAAAGGGAGGGCTCAGTCGATCAAGAGGCGGCTCCCCGAGCGAAGAAGACACCAGCCCGAGATCGTATCATCGACAACCGCGCCCCGCGTGACGCGCTCCTCGATATCATCGAGAACCGCAAGCGCAAACACGGGGACGCTTAGGATTAAGGGTACAACGCCCATCGTGGGGGACGTTACGACAGCAATGAAGACCGACGGGCCCCGGAGCCACCGGGCCCCCGAGTTTTCAGCAGGACGATCCGCAACGCCCGGTTGCCCGACAAGTTTTGACCCCCCACGAGCGTCGTTAAGTACAACAGCGAAACCAAACCTGAGCTCTGGCTAGCCGATTTTCGACTGGCCTGTCAGGCAGGTGGAGCACGTGACGATCGCGCGATCATACGTCACCTTCCCCTGTTCCTATCAACACCACGCGTAGGTGGCTCGAGGAGCTTCCCCCTGACCAGATTCATGACTGGGTCGACCTGGTTTGGATCTTCGAGGGGAACTTCAAGGGCACCTACGTGCGTCCTAGAAACTCCTGGGAACTACACAACTGTAAGCAGAAACCAGGGGAGTCTCTGCGTGACTTCGCTCAGCGTTTCTCCAAGCTCCGAACCGAACTCCCCCACATCTCTGACCTCGACGTGATTCTAGCGTTTGTTGCGGGTACGGCCTACAAGGACCTAGTTCATGAGTTGGGGCACAATCGCCCCAACATCGTTGACGAGCTCATGGATGTGGTCGCCAACTACGCGGCAGGTGAGGAGGCGGTCGGAGCCTTCTTCGACAACGAAAAAGACAAGAGAAAGGCACTGGCAGTCGATGCCAGGGGCTCGAACAAAGGTTCAAAGAAGAACAAGAATAAGAAGAAGAAGAATCAACCAGGCAAGCGTGAGGTTGCAGACGACGATCTCGTCGCAACAGCCGAACGCAAAAAACCTCGAGGTCCCCCCGAAGGGGCCATCTTCGACAAGATGCTCGAGGTGCCCTGCCCTTATCACAAGGGCGGGGCGAAACACAAACTCAAGGACTGCCGCATGCTTCGAAAGCACTTCAAGCAACTGGGCATCAAGAAGGGTGACGACAAGAGAGACCAGGGTGGCAATGAGGGAGACAATGAGGAAGATGGAAAATTCCCCAAAGTCTACAACTGCTACATGATCTACGGAGGCCCCTCGACCCAGCTCGTGCCTCGACAGTGCAAGAGGGAGCGTCGAGAAGTCTTCTCCGTCTGAGTCACGACACCCCACTACCTCGACTGGTCTGATGCACCCATCATGTTCGATCGCGACGACCATCCGGATCACGTCCCCAACCCCGGGGCCTATCTGCTCGTCGTCGACCCAATCATTGTCAACACCTGCCTCTCGAAGGTCCTCATGGACGGCGGCAGCAGCCTGAACATCATCTACCTCAAAACCCTTGACCTCGTGGGGGTCAAGAGGTGCCGACTCCAACCCAGCGCCAGGGGCTTCCATGGCATCATACCAGGGAAGAAGGCTCTTCCCATCAGCCGCATTGACCTTCCCGTCTGCTTTGGCACCCCTGCCAACTTCAGGAAAGAAACCCTCACCTTCGAGGTAGTCGGGTTTCACGGAACCTATCACGCCATCATCGGCCAACCGGGCTACGCGTAATTCATGGCGATCCCAAACTACACATACCTCAAGCTCAAGATGCCGAGACCCAGAGGCGTCATCACCATCGGCTCCTCCTACGAGCACGCGTACGACTGTGACGTCGAATGCATCGAGTATGGAGAGGCCGTCGAGCAAAACGCGATGACAGCCTCGACCCTCGAGCGCCTCACTGCCGAGGTGCCCGAACCTAAGCATCATGCCGGCAGCTTCAAGCCGGCGCAAGACACCAAGAAAATCCCCCTCGACCCGAGCTGCTCCGGCGAGAACGTGCTGACGATCGGTGCCAACCTCGGGAGCAAATAGGAAGCAATGCTCATCGACTTTCTCCGCGTGAACGCCGATATGTTTGTGTGGAGTCCTTCGGACATGCCAGGCATACCGAGGAAAGTCGCCGAGCACGCCTTGGAGATCCGAGCCGGGTCTAGACTGGTGAAGCAATGCCTGCGCCGCTTCGACGAGGAGAAGCGCAGGATCATCGGCGAGGAGGTACACAGGCTTTTGGTGACTGGATTCATCAAGGAGGTTCATCACCCCGAATGGTTAGCTAATCCCGTGTTAGTTAAGAAAAGAATGGAAAAATACGAATGTGTGTTGACTATACTAGTTTAAACAAAGCATGTCCCAAAGTTCCATTTCCTTTACCACGTATTGATCAGATTGTTGACACTACCACGGGATGTGAAACCCTCTCATTCCTTGATGCTTATTCTGGCTACCACCAAATCAAGATGAAAGAGTTCGACCAGCTCGCGACTTCCTTCATCACACCTTTCAGCATGTACTGCTACGTGACCATGCCCTTCGGCCTTCGAAACGCTGGGGCGACGTATCAGCGATGCATACTCCACGTCTTCGGCGAACACATGGCAACGCGGTCGAGGCCTATGTCAATGACATCGTGGTCAAATCTAAGAAAGTCAACAACCTCATCCATGACCTCGAAATCGCATTCGGATGCCTTCGAGTCAAGAATATAAAACTCAACCCTGAGAAATGTGTCTTTGGAGTGCCTCGGGGCATGCTCCTCGGATACATCGTCTCCCAGCGCGGGATTGAGGCCAACCCTGAGAAGGTCGCAGTCATCGCACGAATGGGTCTGATTGAGATCTCAAGGGCGTACAGAAGGTCTCGGGCTGCCTCGCGGCTCTCAGCCGTTTCATCTCACGATTGGGGGAAAAGGCCCTGCCCCTGTACCGCCTCTTGAAAAATCCGAACGCTTCACATGGACTGCGGAGGCCGAGGAGGCCCTCAAAAAACTCAATAGCATGCTGACCTCTGCCCCGATGCTCGTCCCTCCTCGATCAGTGACGTCGACTGAACCGCCCGAACCCCTCCTCCTCTACATCGCCGTGACCACTCAGGTGGTAAGCGCGGCCATAGTGGTCGAGAGGCAAGAGGAAGGGCACGCCTTGCCCGTCCAGCGACCGGTCTACTTCGTCAGTGAAGTGATGTCGGAAACCAAGATCCGCTACCCGCAGGTGCAAAAGCTGCTCTACGCCATCGTCCTTACGCGTCGCAAGCTCTAGCATTACTTCCTCAGCCACCCGGTTACCGTGGTGTCTTCTTTCTCCTTGGGAGAGATCATCCAAAACCGGGAGGCTGCTGGAAGAATTGCTAAGTGGTCGATGGAGCTCATGGGCGAGACCATCACCTACGCACCACGGAAGGCCATCAAATCTTAGGTGCTGGCGGATTTCATCCTGAGTGGACCGACACCCAGTTGCTGCTAGTTCAAATTCAAGCCGAGCTGTGGATGATGTACTTCGATGGGTCGCTCATGAAAACAGGAGCAGGCGTAGGCTTGCTCTTCATCTCACCCCTCGGAGTCCACATGCGCTACGTCATCCGCATCCACTTTGCCGCTTCTAATAACATTGCGGGGTACGAGGCTCTTGTCAACGGGTTGCGTATTGCCCTCGAACTTTGGGTCCGACGCCTTGACTTTCGAGGTGACTCGCAACTCATCATCGACCAAGTGATGAAGGCCTCGAGCTGCCACGATGCTAAGATAGAAGCCTACTGCAATGAGGTGCACATACTGGAAGACAAATTCCATGACCTCGAGCTCAATCATATTGCTCGACGCTACAACGAAGCTGCGGACGAGCTCGCCAAGATCGCATCAACTCGAAGTACTATCCCTCCGGATGTATTCTTGAGAGACCTCTTCGAGCCCTCCATCGACTTGGGCTTGGGGGCTGGCACCACAGCCTCGAAACTCGACACCATGACCTCGACCGAGGCCCCCTCGACCAGGGCCAAGGTCATGGAGATCGAGGGGACACCTCCGACGAGCCCACCTCTGGATTGGCGAGTCCCTTTCCTCGACTGCCTCATTCGAGGGGAACTCCCGGAAGACCGGACCGGCGCTCGCCGGATCGCATGACGGGCCATGTCCTACGCCATCTACGGTAATGGCAGGGAACTCTACAGGCGAAGCCCATCAGGCATCCTCCAGCGTTGCATCACTATCGAAGAAGGCAGGAAGCACCTCGAGGACATACACTCGGGGGCTTGCGGCCACCACGCAGCGCCGAGGACCCTCGTCGGCAACGCCTTCCGACAGGGTTTTTACTGGCCAACCGCCGTTTCTAATGCCATCAACATTGTCCGCTCGTGCAAAGGGTGCCAATTCTATGCCAAGCAGATGCACCTCCTAGCTCACGCCTTACAGATGATCCCCGTCACCTGACCGTTCGCAGTCTAGGGGCTCGACATCGTGGGGCCTCTCAAGAGGACCACCAAGGGGTACACGCACCTACTCGTTGCTGTCGACAAGTTTACCAAGTGGATCGAGGCCCGGCCTATCGGCAACATCCGCTCCGAGCAGGCGGTCGAGTTCTTCACCAACATCATCCATCGCTTCGGGGTCCCGAACGTCATCATCACTGACAATGGCACATAGTTCACTGGCAAGAAGTTCTTGGATTTCTGCGATCGCCATCACATCCATGTGAACTGGTCCACGGTTGTTCATCCTCGAACTAACGGCCAGGTCAAGTGCGCCAATGGCATGATTTTGCAGGGCCTCAAGCCGAGAATCTTCAACCGCCTTAACAAGCATGGAAAGAAATGGGCTGTGGAGCTGCCTTTGGTCCTGTGGAGTTTAAGGACAACACCTAGTCGAGCCATGGGGTTCACACCATTCTTCTTGGTCTATGGGTCCGAGGCCATCCTCCCTACTGATCTCGAGTATGGTTCCCCTCGACTAAAGGCCTACAACAAGCAAACCAATGAAGAAGCCCTCGCAAACACCGTCGACCAGCTCGACTCTCGAGGGACTTCCAAGTTGGAGACCTCATCCTACGTCGACGACAGACCAACAAGGAGCGTCACAAGCTGACTCCACCATGGGAAGGTCCATACACCGTAGCTGAGGTGCTGAAGCCCGAAACGTATAAGCTGGCAAACAACAAGGGCAAAACCTTCACCAACGCATGGAACATCGAACAGCTACGTCATTTCTACCCCTAGGGCACCGATGCCCTTGTACATTCTCACATGTTTCGTATATTTTCGCATGACAAATATAAGAAGTACTTTCAATTATAAGTTCAAACTTATTATTATACATGCAAGAGGTAGCCTCGACCCTGTCTCGCCAGAGTCGAGCCTCCCTCGGGGCTACGGGGGGAACCCCCTAAGTTCCTAAGAAATACGAATGATTTTTCAAAAAATTGAGCGTCTTCTTTTGCTTCGTAACTAAGTAGAAAACGCCTCGAACTCCCTCAAGGTCAATGACGGCTGTCGAGCTAGGAGCTCTCCTACGCCCCAGGGCTATGGTACCTCCACTCACTCCCCTCTCGAGGGATACGAGCATGCGTTGAGCGCTTAGTCGAAAAGCAAAGGTCGGATGATCGAAATTCGAGCATCTCTTCTTTCCTTCGCTTCGACGCGCTTCGCGACTAAGAAGAAAACGCCTCAAATTCCCTAAGGGTCGAGGGCTGTCGAGCCGGGAGCTCTCCTATGCCTCTGGGCTACGGTACCTCCACTCGCTCCTCCTCAAGGTATACGGGCACGCGTCGAACACTTAGTCAAAAAAGCAAAATCTAGGCGAAAGAAAACAAAGAAGACTAGAACTTGAAATATCCAAATGCATCACGATAGATGCATAGATGTTTTAAAGGCCCCTGAGGCCATACTGAATATAAGTTACAAAAACTAACTTAGTTACACGGGCACCTTCACCCAGTTTTGCCCTACAGGCCCGCTCCGCCGTCTCCGTCGCCGCCCTCCTCGACGGTGTACCCTTCATCTTCAGGGGAGAGGACTTCATCCTCGAACAGCTTCGCCAGTGCTTCCCCTGGCCTCTCGGCATCCTGG
The DNA here is from genome assembly GCA_023333625.1 of Bothriochloa decipiens. Taxonomy (NCBI): domain Eukaryota; kingdom Viridiplantae; phylum Streptophyta; class Magnoliopsida; order Poales; family Poaceae; genus Bothriochloa; species Bothriochloa decipiens. Next base: position 24,616,501 of record CM041645.1, read on the forward strand.
ATCAGCCCCCGACACCGCTCCTCGTTGTCAGCATCGGTCTTCGAGATGTCGGGGACGAAGCCTTAGGAAACGACGTCCATGTCGAAGACGAAGCCAGAGGAAACCACCGCCAGCGCGCGCTTCACGTCGGTGTGGAGCGCCTCCCGCACGCGATCTTGTAGGGTGGCTTCAAGGTGGTAGAGCCGATCGATGAGCGCGGCCCCCGGGACATCTTCTTCACCACCACGATGGGCTCGACCTCCTAGGAGGTACAGAGCCTGTTGATGGCAACCTGGAACCTGCCAAGAAGCGCTCCCTCCGCCACGAGGCTCTCCTGTAGCGCCTTGGCGGCGGCTTGAGTGGAGAGCAGCTTGGACTCAAGGCCTAAAAGACAAAACAAGAGTTAAACAAGTCACATGGAAAGAAAAAGGTCAAAGCCCACCAAGGAACTCACTGGCACAGTGGGTCTGGAGGGCGCTGTGGTCCTCCAGCATGGCGTCACGCTCCTCCCGAGCCTCGTCTCGCTCCCCCTGGGCCTCCTTGAAAGCCCGAGTCAAGTCGATCTTCTTGCATCGCAGGGTCTCAAGGGCGCCACCAGCCAAGATGATGGCTTGCTCCTGTTCTCGAAGGGTAGCCTTCATCGCCTCGAGCTTGGCGTCCAGCTGTCGGCTCAACCCTTCTCCTCCTAGACCAAGGTAGAGAGGGTATCGCGCCGTGGAGACTGGCCTCGAGCGAGCGGATACGCTCCACGGAGCCTCGGGCCTCCTCCGCGAGCAGCTTGACGTGCTCTTGAGCGCGAGCGCCATCGCTCTTGGCCTCCTCCGCTTAGGTATCTAAAAGAACCGTAGATACAATAGTTATTTACAACGTAGGGCCTTCGCGAGCGCCATCGCTCTTGGCCTTGACGTGCTATTGTATCTACGGTTCTTTTATTCTGAAAAAGAAAGCACGAGAAAACAAAACAGAGGATAGCTTAGGAGATAAAAACAATATAAATAACACACTAGCAACCCTTTAGATTAAAAATGCAAAAGAGATTAGAAAACTGGACAGGTGAACAGGTCTCACAAATGTGACTGAAAACAAAAAATGAGTAAGATGCATAACTGAACTGGTTAGAAAAATATCATGCAAAAAGGTCCCTTGAAGTAATCTGTAAATGATAGACACAAATAAGCTATATCTAGTAAGCTATAAACAATTGTCAGGCTCAATTCAAGCAACAAGGAAAAAGAAAGAGAATTACCCAGGGGAGCAGATCATAGATCAACTGTAATGGCAGATGAGATCACGTCGTGTTGCTGCAGCAGTGCTATACTGTTGTTTTGCATTGCATCTTCGTGCAAATATGGCCTTTCACCTTTACACCTACGTTGTGTGGAGCCAATGTAAAATAGGTGAGGAGGTTAACCTCTAGTAATCTCATAGAGTGACCTCATACCTGAAAGGAAAACCATCAAATTAACAACATCCAAGAGAACAAAGCAGCCCCGACACATTAAAAAGGGAACTAAAAAAAGGTAACTGAAGTTGAGCTGCACGAAAACCATTGCATGGTTTGGCTACGGGGTTATAGGAGAAAATGGATCAATACTGAAATGAAAGGAGTGTGTGCTCTAAATAAAAAGCAAGAAACCCAGGCACATTATAAATGCAAAAATCATTTAGGCAGTGCCACAATCAAGAACCCTGAATTCAATTTACGTGGGCAGGGTCTAACACCACCATATAGTCTAATAACAAATAATGTCCTGTGATTCTGTGAACACTAATAATTAGCTACTACTAAATTGTTGTAATAATTGCAATACTAATCCA
>CM041645.1:24618307-24815741 GCA_023333625.1 Bothriochloa decipiens
ATAATTAGCTACTACTAAATTGTTGTAATAATTGCAATACTAATCCAAGCAATAGCCTCATCTGAACCATATTAAATCTGAATAACTCATCCTAATATTTACAGCATTCTATAATGAGATCATATAAATCCTGAGTAAGGTGTAAAAATAACATAATTACAAACGTACCTATGGTGCATTAATGAGTAATGGAATACCATGAATGCTGATTTTTCCCTCAAATAGTCAGCCATAGGAACGACGATTAGGAGCTAAAGTTTGTATGACCTTTGTTGGTAATTAGCAAGATCATTAAAGCATCAATCTCCCGCAACTAGAAAGACAGAGATTAAGACTGCCTAATCGTGTGACGATAGCAATCAGGTCGTCAGTCTGCCTAATCATGCGATACGTAGCAATTAGCGACGTCCTGCCACGCCTCCTCCAGAAGGAAACCCTTGGACAAATTTGGAAGCCCCCTCCTGTGATCGTGCTCTTTGGAAGGCAGCAACTGGGCCCTCTACACCGCGGACGCCCTTACGAAGCCTCGTCGCCTCCTGCGATCGTGCGCCTCCATCGTGACAGCGAGAACGAGCGCCGCCGGTGTGACCTCGTCGCCTCCATCATGGGCGTGCAGGCAGACCTTGTGGCCTCCGATTCGTCGCCGCCATGGTCTGGGAGGCCTTTCATCTTCCTCCCGCTCTGCGAGCATCACCACCAGGTGTGCCAATCCATTCTCTTCGCTTCCTGTTGTGAGGAACCGAGCACCAAGACCCTACCATAAGCTAATTGGTTGCTTGTATTCGGATCTGACCTAAGCAGCCCCAAATCACCTACAAAGATCCTTGGCGCGGAACTGATGCAGTTCCTCCATCGTGTGCGAAAGTCTGGACATATGAATTTTGCACTGATATAATTACATCGGTTCCTCTGTCCGCACTGATCTAATTACATTTGTCTACATGTGAAATTTGCACTCGAAGTCAGGAAACACCACGACTCCAGCAACGCTAATCCTGCTTTGCGCTGAACTCAAGCAATACCATGACGGCAGCGCAGCGGCGGAGGCTACTAGCATTTGCCACCAGGTGGGACAATCCCTTCTCATCACTTCCTGCCGTGCGAAGGTTCAAGTTTATTTTCCCTCCTGTGTACTGTTCATGGTCTGGCAATTGGATCCAGAAGTGCTTCGAACGTTGATTTCTTATCCAATTGCAGGAGGCACCAAATCAGAAGTAAGTTCTTGAATGAACTGGTGCAAATTTCAGTGGCCTCAATTCATATATCTTCAATGATATTGATTTTCACTTAATAAATATTTTCCTTCTAAACCCAAATACATAATTTGTTCTTCATCTGGACCTCCAGCAACATGGTGAGCTGGTGACATACAGACATTCCACACATCCTGCAAAAGCCATGGAGTTGTACAGGACGCAATGTGCACGCATCCTGGAGATAAGGTTCATACTTCATAGTATTGAGCATGTAAACAGCTATCTTCCAACCTAATATTGACCGTTAATCTTTTTCAGCATGAATGCCCCAGTCGTGGTTGAGCTTGGGACAAACTGGCCCTCTTGAGGTAAAGTCATTTTTTTCTGTATAGCCTTTTCAATGTACCTTTGCTTTCTAAACTGAAGATTGACTTTTGAATGTCATTTATGATAATTAGCCATGGCAAGAAAAACACTTAGTAGCTTTTGAAAAAACAAAGAACTTTGTAAAACCAAAGTATTTCCCCAATACTTAAGAAATATACTTTACATACAAACAAGGTTCACGTATTACTCTTTCTGAATAATGTGGCTATTCAGTTGATTTTTAATAATTTAGATAAAGGAAAAATCATAAATCAATTTCATGGTATGATAGCCAATTAGTAACAGATGACGGACTGGAGCGGCTCAAGGGCCCATTTGCATTTTTCCACCAGCGCCATTGTCGATGAGGACAAGAATGTGACCCAATTATAGATTAAGGACCAAGATGATCATTTTCTAAGATCGTGGACCGGATTGACACATCGTGACAAGTTAGAAGCCATGACTTTACTTATTTACACATATACTCAAACATTTGTACAAGATTATATGCACATGCAATGGAACTTATTTGTGAATTTATTGACGCACAGAAGAAATAGATATATGAGATTTCTTCCCGCCAATATAAAATATTGTCTTAGCTGCATCATAGAAAAGTTTATACACTATAGTTTGTGAGTCGATGTCACGCTCTCTGTGACTAAGTTAATTTTACGAACTTTTCCTTTTAGATTAAATGTTACTTTAACATCGATTTTTAATTTTATAATATTGTTACATTATCGTGCGATCCATATGTTTAATTATAATAAAAGTTTAACTATCTCGTAGCAACGCACGGGCACGAAGCTAGTCAATATACAAAATGAACAAGTGAGCAGCGGGAAAAAATTCAAGCCTTCTAGATTGGTAAATATATGTTTTGTTGTAATTCTGTAGTTGAACAAATTACAAATATGCAAAAGGAGCACTGTTTCACCTTTGTGCAAAATCCAAGACAAGGATGTGGGCAGCACCATGCCAGCAAACGCCATGGACATGAGCCATACTACAATCCCATTAGCTCCTAGTGTCCTCAAACTGCAGAAGTGATAGTGAACAACAGAACAGAGAGCAGATGAAATAGTCAGCTCCACCCAAAGAAGTAATGAATGCATGCAACAAAGCCTAATGGAATATTAGATTTGTGCTATGCTTATCTTTCTTGTCTAATGGGGTGAGGAGAGGACCATGGTGCCAGACTGCCAGGTGGACCCGCTAGGGTGGTGAAGCAAGATGCCAAACTAAGTGCAGCGAGCTCATTGTTCCATGGTGAAGCAAGATGCCAAACCAGGCAGGAACCATTGGTACAGCCTATAATCAAGTAGCAACTACTTACTGACTAACAATGGAATTGGGCCGCATAGATTGTACAACAGGGTCAGTACAGTGCAGAACCATCGTCCTGCCCTCTTGCATGGTTCCTAACAATGGCAAGCTGCATGCGTGTGAGATGGTTCACCTCAGAAAAACCAGAACAAATTTGCCTTAGCCATGTATCAACCGAACCTTTGGAAACAAATCATGTGAAACAATACAGGATTATTGCTGAGGGAGCTGATCAGTCCCGCAGCATGGACATCATCATACATCAGTACAATGAATTGCATGTCTATTACCCCCCTCCATGGATCCTGCAGGCACCATGCAATTTTCATGTCAGGTTATAATATGTGAGAAAACCATAACTCTCCGTCTCTCACTACCCAGATCTAGCCATGATTTAAAGAAAAAAGTTAAAACAAATCATGTGGATTGATACCTACGAGGAGGGGGCTGACCACGCAAGGCCAGCAGAGTCTCCCTTGCCCGCACAACCAGCTCTCCGGCAGTCCATCACCTGGACATCTCGGCATCAGCATGTGGTGGCGTCAACCTGATGAGGTGAGAAGAATACAGGGTTGAGGGTGGACCGGTGGGAGCGACGAAGCAATATTATAGCGAGCTCGCCGATGCCGAACCAGGGAGCAGGGGGCTGCGGCCAGCTGAGGTCGTGCGGCGAGGGCAGCGGCGATCGACGGTCTGCGGCGGGGGCGGGGGCGGCGGCGACCTAGGCTCGTGTGGCGGAAGCGACGGGCGATCTGTGCTTTCGACGTCAGCGGGTAGAAGAAACCGGCGACCCGCAGCACCACCGACGAAGCCACCGCCGGGACTGCAGAGGCGTCGGAAGCCGGGGAACTGCGAGGGAGAGGGTTGAGCTGAGCTCGTGGCGGAGGTGGCAACGAGCTGTGCTCGTGCGGCGGAGAGGGAGGCGAGGTGGGCGAAATCGGCGGAGCGGGCGGCGAGCTTGGGGAAACCGGCATCCCCTCCCACGATTTCTCGGACGGAAAAAAATCTCGACACAATAAAGAGGTGCGGTGCGGGGGAAACCGACGCAGAAGCGCCCGGTTTGACCGGGTCTGAGTTGGGAGTGAGAAAAACTGGCGCGGGGACGGGGTTGGAGCGCCCGTGGTTGGTCCGGTAAATTGGGCTCGGTGAATATTACTCAGTCCCATGGTAATATATATAATAATTATATATATAGTGTAAATTTTTTCAGCTCCGTGAGAGTAATTACTCCCACCTATCTGCAAGTGTATTTCCTCCTCCCGCATGCATAACGGATGTCAAGTTGATTAGGGCACGTACAACGCCCGTGCTGGCCGTCGTCTCGGACTGGCATTCTTGCAGAACCCCCCTGTTGGCGAGGAGAGAGAGCAAAGCCGTCGCGTCGTGAGACGACAGCGGAGGCTCGTGCTCCAAGGCAGACTCGACGGCTGCCTACGCGTTGTACGCCGCCGTCGTCATGAGGCGATGCTGCGCGGATCCAACTGTGCACAGGCATGCGAGGGACGCGCCAAAAATCCACCGCTCTCTTTGTTCTAGGTTCTTTGTCCAAACGGACGCGTGTGTGCGGAGGCCGAGCGGCGAGCCTGTAACCCGGCCTGTACGCCGGCGGCGGCGTGCAACTACGCCTGATTGTTGGGAGGAGTAGCCCTGGACAACTCCGCCGCCGCCTCGCCAGCCAGCCCCGGGCAGAGGCCATTTCCTGATCTGCGACGAGAAGATGAAGAGAAGGACCCGCAAGCAAGAATTTGGAGAAAAGTAAAGGGTCGAAATGCAAGAGCCCTAGAGAGAAGGATTTTACAGATCTGGACTCAGAAAATTAGTAAAAAGTACGGGGGTCTCGAGGCTAAAGTGTTTCTATTTTTCTTTTCCTGTTTATTGCATTTAAATAGCTGAACTTTGATAATTCATAGTAAATCATATAAAAATCATAAAATAGTAAATGAGGACTTTATGGAATCCTTGTGAGCAGACATATGTAGTGGAGTCATAATATGATATGGTTTAGTAGGAAGTTTCTGATGTTATTATTTATCTTATTAATTAGGGTTTCATATGAATAAATTCATATCTAGAATTTCCGTTCTCCAGTTATTGTAAATTTTTACGGTATTCTATTGATGCCATGAGTATGCTATTATAAAATTTTTATGTTGAGAAAATATGTGGACTAGGCAAAAAAATGTTCGATATATAATATATCATTTTTATCCATGGTTATAAAAAATCATAACCATGTTCATTATGTTATCTATACTTGATCAAATTTCTTTTAAATAGCAACGCAATAGTATATAAAGTTGTATTTATAATTGATCATAGGTATACATAAAACATTAAATAATTTATAGACAGCTAAACAGACAGCCTATTGTACACGTTGTCTATTTAGCTGTCTGTCTATAGATTTTAAGAACTTACAGACAGCTCGCCGTCTGTGGATTGTACATGCCCTTAGCGGGTCAATAGCTGTCTGTGGGTTGTATATGCTCTTGGCCGGTCAATTAAGTGGATCCATTAACTGATGGCCTAAAACAACCGATCCTATTTATTTCTCTCTCCTCCTTATTTATTGGATCGGTCGGTGCCTCCCCAGAGGAAAGCGGCGGCGACAGCCACCGTTCCACCCCACTCGGCACCTCGCAGCCGCAGCCGCCACCACCTCGTCCCTTCCACCTTTGTTCCCCGTCCGACCTGCAAGCGCCGCCATCGTCGGGCGGGCGCGCCTGGCAGCGCGAGTCTGGCGGAGTTCAAGCTCCGTCCTCGCCGAGCAGCTCCATGCAAGTCCGTGCGCCATCCTGTCGTCAGAGATTCGTCGTTGCTCGCATCGTCTCACCCGAGATCTCCGGCATGCCAGTCTCTGCCGAATAGCGCTGGCCTCGTTCGACGTCTCCGCCGAGCGGGTTGTGTCGTAGCCTGCGTGCGCCAGGCAGCGTGCGCCGACTCCGCATGGCGGGAGCTACCACCTCCGTTGAGCAGAAGCAGGTGACCGCAAGTCATCTGATGGATTCAGTTTCTATTTGGATTTTTAGGCGTTGGTTCTTTTTGTGCCACCGATTTAAGATCGGAGGTCACCGCTGACCACAATCAGGTAATTAATTAGAGTTTCCATGCTTCGATCTGCATCCGCTGCCCGCCGTCGTCGTTGGATTTTGTTCGTTCAATCCTGCGCCAACCGGCGGCTCCGTGCAGGCATCGGCAGTGAAGGCTGATTCAATTATCTTTGGATTTTTATTTCTCTTTGATTTGATTTCGGCATGTTAGCTTTGCTACATTAGTGTAATTCTGTCAAGAAAGTATATACACATACGCCCTTTTCAAAAGTACGCACATATATTTAATTAATTATCAGAAAAGAGTGAATACATATTCTCCTAGATTTGTATATTTCCATACGCCATATACTCCTATCATGCTGTTTAGGATGCACTTATAGATCTCGGCGTATGTGTGCATACTAAATTTCAAAAAAGTATGTGTGAATACTCTTTTCTAAAAAGTATGTACAGATACTCTCCATTCTAAGTATGTACGGATACCCCATTCCAAATAGTATGTATAAGAAGTATGTATACATACTCCACTCCAAATAGTATGTACAGATACTCTATTTTAAAAAGTACACACGGATACTCTATTCCAAAATATACACCCCATTCCAAAATATAGGTATTTTGATATTAAAATAGACGTACGTACAAAAAGTAGTATGTACGTGCACTGACACATACCAAAATTTCAAATATGTCTACACCGATCTGCTTAGCATCCTAATTTTCCGGGAGTGCACCAACTTGTTGCCGTCAAATGCGTGCACCTGCATGCAACCGAGAATCCCGTGTGGTCTGGTGCGCACCGTCCGGTGATGGTATTGGATCGCTGTTGGACCCGGTCCCAGATGCGAGTAGATACTCCCGGGAGTACAGAAAATGCGCATTTTTCCTACACGCACGAGTAGCTACACGCACCTCCTAACGGGTCCGTCAGAAATCCAATAGGGATGACAGGACCATGCATGGCGTATTTGGATTTTAAATGCCACCCACGAGAAAAAATTGGTATGGCTGATTAGAGTACGTGTACATACTTTTACTAAATAAAAAATTGGTATATCAGATTAGAGTATGTGTACATACTTTTACTTTAAAATAAAAATTATGGTATATTTATATGCAGTTTTTTAGAATAGAGTATCGTACATGATTTTTAGAATATAGTACTTTTTGGAATGGAAGTATCCGTACATACATACTTTTTGGAACGGAGTATTCATACATACTTTCTAGAAAGAGTAAGTACACATACTTTTTGAGATGGAGTATACATACATACCCAAGATTTATATAATTAGTACATTCATACCATTGGAAAACCATTATTAAATCATAGGAAGTATGCGAAGTATCAACTGATACATCAAGAGGCGTATATGTAGATGTACACATACTCGCCGTCTTGCAACTGTGCAAGTATCAACTGATACATGGCCTAGTGCTAACGTATTTTCCTGAGTATATCAGCATACATGCAAGTAGTTGACGCCGCTGCCGGTCAGTGATGGGCCGCCGAGGCAAGATGTGCAGGGGATGGTCGCCGACGCCAGGTTGGAGTTGTGCCACCGGCACCCTGCGCCGCGTTGCCACCGGGTGGAACAGGGGGCCGCCGCCGCCACCTCTGGAGGACGGAATACACGACGCCGCGGCTGGATGCAGGGTTGCCGCCGCCGCGCCTGATGCAGAGAGGAAACGGCCAAACGGGTTGGCTGTAGACGCCGCCAATGCCGAGAGGAGTATGCTGTGGACGCCGTTGCCGTCGCATTGACTGGATCCACAATTGACAGGGTAGTTAACGCCGCTCTCGGTTAGTGGCCGCCACGGCGAGGTAGCAGGGTCGCCGCCGGAGCTCCTGGGCGCACTGATCGGAGCATGGTACCGTTGGGGCCACCGTGGGATTAGCCGCGCCGCCGCAGGAGGGCAGGACGAAGGTGCCGTGGAATCCGCCGGCAAGGGAGCTGGGGAAGAATGACCGTCGAGGTGGAGGCGAGCTGGTCGGCTGATCTGCAGCCGGGATGCCGCGGTGGGTGGTGGGGACGGGCCGCCGAAGCAGGTTGTGGAGGGGATGGTCGCGGATCCTGCGCCGTGCTGACACCGGGTGGAAGGCAGGGACCGCCGCCACCGCTGCTGGGGTACCTTTCCGCGCAGGACTTGCTGCACCGCGCCATGACCTGCGGCGGCGGCGTCGGCATTGCCTACTGGGTGGAACGGCCGCAGCGTCGGGTGGGGGCCGGTCGCGAGGCAAGGGGCCGCCGCCGCTTGTGAACGGTGTTGTGGTGGCGGCGGCCACTAATTTCGGATCTCCCGAATGGATGAGCGGCAGTGGGATGGATGGGAGGCCGTATATATAAATAAAACAAATAAATAATAAATAAATGAATTAATTAATGATGGTGATGTATTTCCTCTACTCCGAACGGGTAAAGATCTGTACGCTGTGATCCGATAAGCCTAAACGTCGCGCGGTTACTAGGCCGGAGTAGCTATACGTACGTGTGGAAAGGATTTTTCATATATATATATATATATATCCCCTAGGACTGATTATTAATCAGTCCCCGAGCCCCCCGCGTGTACCCGGTTTGACTAGCCCGCATCCTGTTCTTTTGGTGCCCGTACGCAAGCGTACGGGCCCACCCCTAACCATCCGGCCTCCACTGGGTGGTTTTTGTCGCTTATGGAATCTGGGCAGTTGCAGTTGCAGTTCTTTTTGGCGTCGCGACGGTCCATCCCTTCCGCCACCAGCGGCGGCGCGACCCGTCCCTTCCCCAACCGGTGGCGTGGCCAAGCCCTTTCCCCGATCCACGGCGGCGTGCCGCCGACTCTTCCCTAACCCACGGCGGCATAGCCCCGCCCCTTCCCCGACGCGCGGCGGCGATGGCGTCCTCACCCCCACCGGTGGCGGCCCCGGCGAGCCCCTTCAAAGCAGATCCGGCCAAGTCACCCCTCCCCTCCTGTCCTCTGGCGACGGCGACCGGACACAGCCTCCTCTGTCACGTGGTCTCCGACGGCTTCCCGCTGTACCCTCTCCACAGCCTCTGCCTCACCTCCTAGGTATCGGTTGCTCCTTGCCCTTGTCATCGGTCCTTGATTTGGCTCAGCAGCGACGCATCAGTACCGTTGTTGATGCAAAATTATATCTGCAAACACACCGGGCTAATACCCGAAATCGATATCCGGAGCGTGCCAGTCGATTTGACCTGTTAATCGACAAGGACGATAGATTTGAATAAAACCTGAACGAGACGACAGCGATACGCCCGGACGTCAAAGCTCAGATGATACTCGATAACTGTTGAACAGATCAGGGAAGACGACAGCGATACGCCCGGACGTCAAAGCCTGAATCTTGCTCGGTAAAAGCGGAACCTGCAAGGCCGCCAGAGATCAAGTTGATGCAGCCCGTCGACTCTTGAAAGAACTCGTTGAAAAGGAAAAAGTACTGATGACGAAGTCGCCGAAAAGTAGATTGCTTGAAAAGTAGATAAAAATAGTAGGTTTGTTGTATTGATGATTATTCTTTTTATTGTCTTTCGGTACATATTTATACCCTAGTACTATGAGTCCTAAACAGACACGACAAAGTATTACCTAAACAAGTCTTATCTCTAAGGAATAAAAAATAACGACTCGTACCAAGGTCGGACTCAAAAATAAGCTAATAAAATAATGGCATAAATATCGCCAGTTCCCTTATCCATTGCTTTACGATGAAAACTCTACCGGCATGCTCTTCATCCCTGTAGATTCCATCGGCAACCCATCAATAATGGCTCAGACCCGCTTTCCATGTCCTTCAGCTCCGCTTTCCATCGGCAACCATGCCTCAATCTCTATCGGCAACAGCCCTCTGGCTTCATCGGCAATGTACGAGATCAACATGTCCTTTATCGGCACTCATTCATCGGTCAACTCAGAATCAACGCTGGAGAAGAACCACTCCCTTGCCGATCAGCACAGTTTTCGGTCCATATTGACACGTGTCAAAAAACGGTGTCAACAACCGTCAAGCAGCTGACCAAGGCCACCTCAAGTGTGTGCTCTCTGCAGTGGTGTTCTTGTTGCTCGTAACTTCACTCACCCCCACCGGTACCACCCGTCCTTTCCCTCTCCCTGCCCAAATTCATCTAAATCATCAAGTGTGTTGCCCGCCGGTTGCACACGTGCCTGCCGCCTAGGCTGCAGTCTGCTGTGGCGCCGCCAGCCATGGGGGCCATGCCTACGAGCGTGAGTCCCTCTCCAAGTGCGAGCACAGCTGGTAAGAGCACTGAGCAATTTGTTCCTCTGCATTCTTTTTTCTTTTGTAAGTTTCTCAAGTCTTTAACCCTAACTTTCCGCCTATCTAATTTAGTTAGCTGTTTGTTTTGAGTTGCCCCCAAATTAGTCAATTATGTAGCTTTACAGCTTTATGCAGTACAAATTTGGGATGCATTAGTTGATTACATATACCTTATGCAATAATGTTAATGTTGAATGAGAACAGGTCGGATTTGTTGGAGCATGTCCAATTACCACCCTGAGCACTGGCAGCCTTTATGGAGTGGTGAGTAACTTTTTCATCATTTGTTTATAAATGACTGCTGAAGTGCTCTGTCAGGTTTGCTAAAGGCCTCCTCTAATAGACCAAAGGCACCATGATTCATCATCCACTGTTATATGGTTTTGTGGGCTATATGGGCATGGTGCAATATAAGGGCGTGTTTGTGCATCCGGCCCAACAGCCCGGCTATGCTCCCGGGATGCAACTCGTGTTGTTTGCGAACTTGGCCCGCGCTCCAGCCTGGCCACCACGGGCCAAAAACCACTCTCTCTCATGGCTCCTAGAAACGAGAAAAAAGTTCATTTTTTGAGGTCCCGGCCAACTGAAGCGCTCGCGTGTGATGGAGAGCGACTCGCGTTGTCGGTGTTTCGACCCTGGGGGCCGAGCACCAATGAGTGAATTTGTATTGCGTGCTCCCTAATCTAGATGGTGATGCAAGAAGAACACATGAGGTTTATCCTGGTTCGGGCAATAAAAGACCCTACGTCCAGCGGGGAGGGGAGGGGGAGAGTTTGTATTATCTTGCACCGAAGTACTTGTATAGGGGTGAATACAAGCAAATGAGTGAGGTTAGCTAGGACTTGAGCATTGCAGGCTCTGGCTGTCCTCTGTCTATGGGTGAGCCTGGACTCTATGCTAGCCCAGCGCCTCCTTTTATAGGCCAAGGAGGGGCACAGGTGTACAGTGTAACGCTAGAAAAGGTGCTTGTAGGGCTGGCGTAGGCGGTGACGTCAAAAGTGGATGCCGATCATGTCTGGGAGACTGTAGCAACATGTGTCGAAGCAAGGTTGAGCTCTAAAACAGCATGCCTTGCCATCCCGCGGTGTCTTGGTGAAGTCGGTGTCTGACCGGTCTTGATGATGACGCTACCGTGCCCTCAGCGGCGTGGCGAAAGACATGTTCTCCTGTTGATGATGCAGTGGTGTCATCATAGCGCTGACCGAAACTAGCTAAGGGCTCAGTCGAGGGGTGCCTGAGGGGGGTCGAGGCCAGAACGGATAGGAACAACCCTAGGAAATGCGGGATATATGTTGACAAATGCTTCTCGAGGGGGTACCAAATGGGGCACAGTCCATGGTATGGCAACATAGTGCGTTACGATCCGCTGGTTTCCTGGTTATGGGCAGTAAAAGGAGGATTTGACCGATGTACTGTCCACTGTTACAATGGCTGTAGCCATGAGGTTAGGCGGGAGCAGGTGAAATGCATTAAAGGCCCAAGGAGTCGTATGGGAAGTAGACGGGTCGAGGGGGTGCGCGGTATTCGACGGATGATCGTTCACCCGCGGGAGTTCCGTCACTCGAGGGGGTGATCGTTCCCCCGAGTGGACAGCCTTGAGTCGAGAGGGTCCCGTCGAGTGAACATTAGCCTGGTTCGTCGAGACCCGTTCGTGGGCCGGCCCAACACAGTTTGATACTTGAATTGGATGTCTTATGTTCTTTTGGGTTGGGGGATAATAATGGTGGTTTTGGGTTTGTTAATGCAGGGGTTGATTTTCTTAGTCGAGGGTTAAGGGTACCCCTTATTCAGGTACCCGACAGTAGCCCCAAGCCTCGCATGAGTGCTGGCAGTCATGCAGGGGGTCTTGAATCGAGACCTAAGTGTCGATCATAATTTTTTGGAGGGTGCGCGCGAGCGTACCCTTCGAGGGTAGCCCCCGAGGCCTCGGAGGAGTGGGGAGACTCCTCTGTGGGCTTTATTTGTCTTTTGCCGAAAGGCGTCTGTCCAGTTGGGTGTAGTAGGTGTTCCCGAAAGGTTAGGATAATCATGAACTGGAGTCGTAGCGCCTAGTCGAGGGGTGTCTCGAGTCGTCGAGCCCCGGGTGCATACGACCCTCTTTCATTGAGGGGTGCTTGACATAGTTGAGACCCTGAGCCTCGTGCGGTTAGGGCATTGCTAGCCTCCTCGGGCGTCCATCTCATGAGTTCTTTCGACCAGATGTGAGGTGAGAAGCGCCGTACTACCCTCGATTAGGCGAGTCTCGACGTTCTCTGTGAGCTGATAATGGGAGATCCAAGTGAGAGCTCATGCCCTGTTTGATGGGGTCGACTGGTGGCCCTGAGGCGTTCTCATTGATGCAAACGTGTAGATGTATGGATATCGGTTCCATTCGATAGGACTCGGCGGCTCGATGCCTCCCTCCGTGGGGATTCCAAGGTAATCCTTTCGTTTTGCCTTGGATACGTCCGAGGGGATCTCAAGGGTTCATCCTTGAGCTGAGCTTCATGTTGGATCCCCTTGGGCGTCCCTGACTCAGGTACTCGAGGGTGGCTGTCAAACCCTGATCGAGGATCAGCCTTCGCTCCCTCGAGGATTTTGGTGTGGGACCAGAGTCCATTTTACTTCCTGTAGAAGAAAACATCATGGATAACTTCTCTCATCCGTTGGGTGCGTCTTTTTAGGCAAGAGCTAAGACGATGTGGTCGTGGTGGACCCGGGTAACAGCTAGAGATCATGCGGGCGACGCGCGTGCCTGTTCTCAGAATCAAGGGGCGGTTAGGTGAGCGCATTAAATGTGGGGAATTACCATGCCGTTGCTGGATCCACCCGTTGTTTCTTGGCCCCATCTCTTATAAATACGAGGGGTAGGGTTTCTCCATTCCCCATCTTGCCATATTGCCTCCGCCGCTGCCGCCACTGGAGCTCCTGAGCCTTTGTCTATCTGCTCTAGAGAAGAACAGGTGAGAGAGAAATTAGGATTGGGAATCTTCCCGGTCACCTGTCCAACGAGCAGATTCGTGCTGCATCCATGGCGCCCACGTTCCTCCCTCCAGAGGCCTGTCCCCATTCTGATGTGTCACAGCGGGAGCTGGAGAAGCTGGTGGACGAGGGGCTCCTCCCCCCGCTGCTTCGGCTGAGCGGCCGGAGTGGATCATGCCGCCGAGGGAGCATCAGGAGCCGCAGCCGTCGAAGGGCTACGTGGTGAGCTTCGTCAAGTTCCAACAGTTGGGATTTGGTTCGCCTCCAAGCTGCTTCATGCGTGTGCTGCTCCACTTTTATAAGGTCAAGCTCCAGCATCTCACCCCAATGCCATCTCCAACGCGGCGATATTCTCCACGCTCTGTGAGGGGTACATGGGTATGAAACTGCATTGGGAACTGTGGCTCCACCTTTTCAAGGGTGAGCACTACACCAAGTGGATCTCAGAGGGGAAGAGGAGGATCGTCTGCATGGGAAGCTACAACCTGGCACAGAAGAAGTCCGAGCTCTATATCGGGACGGGCTTGTCCACCAACCACGGCCGTTGGCAGTCCGGGTGGTTCTACATCCGCAACGACGACGGCCTGCTGCCCGCCTACACTGGGCACGTCATCGGGGCGTGTCCGGGGCACTGGCTCTAGGGCATGGCCCAGCCCTTCTAGCAGAGGTGAAATCCCCTCCTCGATGCGCTGTGCACCTTGTCCGAGTGGGGTGTGCATGTCGCATACGTCGTCACGGGCTTCCACAGCCAAAGAGTCCTCCCTCTGATGGTGCGCCCATTGCGCATAGATCAGATGGGGCACAAGGCGCTTCCCGACCAGCTCGAGGAGTGCTGGATGTTGCCCACGGACCTGCCTCCTGAGGAAATTGCGAAATGGGTTAGGAGCTCGGTCACCAACGACTTCGGGCTAGGGGACGTGGATCGTGTCCCGATGCTGCCGGATCCTCGTAGCATCATCTTGGTAAGTCCCTCAATCTCACATCCTTGAGTTTCACCCCTATTTTTTGTCTTGTCTTGACATTCTGGCTGCGGTTTCAAGCACAGGGTAACATTGACTACAGGGTCTCGGTGCCTTCGGTTCGAGAAGATGACCTCGATCGCCAGGTGAGGCGCTTTGTCGCTCAACAAGAAAAGAAGAAAGACCCAGAGAAGAAGAAGAGGAAGAGGAAGAACCTCATGTGCCAGGTGCTCGAAATGCACCAGGCTAAGCAAAAGCGAGATGGGCTTCCCATCGAGGAGTCTCCCCTGAGGAGATGAACATGGAGGATGATGACGATGATGATGTCAAGGGAGTGGCAGGGCTTCTTGAGCCCCATCTTTCCAGCCTTCCTCAAGCTGACGCACCTCCTACGCAGGAGGACATCTTGGAGCGACCATAGGAAAGAAGGCAAGGGGGTTCCTCGACCTGTGCGGGGTCCTTGTCTCGTCTCGGCACTCCGCCGGTCTTGTCCCGGGGTCCGTCCAGTGCCTCGCCATGTCAAACCAGGTCCTCGACGCTCGAGGCGAGGATCCTGGGTCAAACAGGCTTGGAGGAGTGGGTGACACCACCCTCAGTGCATGACTCATGGGAGGCGGCCCCTGTGGAGCTCGAGGTGCCGAGATCCGAGCCGGTCGCTCCATGCGATTCTAGCTCTGGACAGGATCTGGTTCGGAGGGGGCCTTTGAGGCACCTAGATAACTTGAGGGGGCCTGGGTCAGTCGTCATCCCTCTAGGGTAAGCTTTGCCGTCCAAAGTTTTCCTCCCTTTTCCTATGATTCACAGAATTTACTTGATGTTCTTGACTTTCCCTACGTTGCCCTGGCTCAAGCGCCATCTGGAGGAGGCGAACCCTTCGCCGGCCAAGCGGCTCAAGGTGGACGTGGCCGTGTGGATGACGGCAGGAGGGGCAGGTGTGATCTCAAGGCCCCTGTTGATGTTGGAGGTGGCTTGGCTATCACAAGCCTAGGCAGCGATTATTCGGGGCAGACTGACGGGCTCTGCTCTCATTGCAGGCTCGAGCGGTGTGGGGGCCATGGTGGGTGGTAGCTCCGACCAGGGGCAGATGCCAAAGAGTGGGGTTGGCGCTCTGGTCTTGACGTCCACGGCCCCTACACTTGGCCTGGTCGAGGCCCTCGCAACCGAGGGGGGAGCCCTCGATAGCTGTGAGCCTGGGTCGGAAGATGCCTCAATCGTCCTTGGGGATGAAGAGGCTGCGGTTCCTTCTCCCTCTATCGAGGAGATGGTGGAGCACCCCCAGGAAGTAGGAGCGCCACCCCCTCAGCAAGAGGGATGGGAGCCGTGGCCAAAGGGCCTGCACAAGGTGGAGGTGCAGCGAAAGCGGTAGTAGGAGAGCCCGCAAAAGAAGGAGGAGGAAGACCGGCCACAGAACTTTGGATGGAGAGTTGTCATGATGAAATGCAAGGAGAAATTATATGGTGGAAAAATGACTGTGCGGCTCTCAGTGTAAGAGTCGGCATTTTTATTTGGTGGAAGAGTGCGCAACTCTTAGGGTCAGAGTCAGCATTTTGTGGTGCACGAAAGGGTGCATGTTGTGCGCAACTCTTAGTGTAAGAGTTGGCATTTTATTAGTGGGTGCGTGTGAATCTCAATCATGGGTGCATAGCCATAATCTCACATAGGTCACAACAGTTTGACCAAACTCAATGATCCGACAAGTAGCATATGACTAAGAGTTTGCATAAATGAATCATGTCATATGGCCTTGGTAGGAAATTCATTATCATTGAGGAGCATGCTATTTCATTTTGCTTTTATAAAATAAATCCCAAGTCCTTGATAAAAGAGCAAGGTTCAAATCATCCAGCTATATCACATATTCCAATTACTTAGACAACATGGGGTCCCTATGATAGTTGTTCACAAGTTATAGGAATATTTGCGAGGAATAAGGAGTATGCAAATTTTATCAAAGGATAGCATGGAGCTGTTGTGCCAGAAAGATTTGCCCTTTCAAATTAATCAATATATTTTTTTCAAAGTAAATTCAGGAGATGTGAGGGTAGAGTTGCAAAACCACCCTTGAAGATGAAGGAGTTAATGGAAGTCATGTGTCTTTGTCCTTCTGCGTGATGAGTCACTCGATGTTGTGCAACGTGCAACGGAGATCTTGAAGATGTGTTAGGTATGCTTGAGAGATCTCCCCCACACTTATTCTTAAACCTACTTTATTTTTATAGAAACAAAACAAGAGAAACAAAAACAAGCAGGGGCTTTACTGGCTATAAAACTAGGGAGCAAAAAAGTTATTATTATTATTTTTTCATTTATTAATTATTATAGAAAAGTTGCTCACTCAGCTTCTTATTCAAACAAGTCCAAGATAAAGATGCAGAGAAAGATATGCCTTGTGTCGGGTACCTGAATAAGGGGTACCAAAAACTAAGCAACTCAATCCCTGCATTAACAAACCCAAAACCACCATTATTATCCCCTGGCCCAAAAGTATATAAGATATCCGATCCAAGTATCAAACTATGCTGGGCCGGCCCATGAACAAGTCTCGATGAACCAGGCTACTGTTCACTTGACAGGACCCTCTCGACTCGAGGCTGTCCACTCGAGGCAAATGATCACCCGTCAAATACCGCGCACCCCCTCGACCTGCCTAGTTCCCATACGATTCTCCAGGCATTTAATGCATTTCACCTGCTCCCGCCTAACCTCATGGCTACAGCCGTGGTAACAGTGGATAGTACACTGGTCAAATCCTCCTTTTACTGCCCATACCTAGAAAACCAGTGGATTGTACCATATTGTATCGCCATACCGTGCACTGTGCCCTGTTCGACACCCACTCGAGATGCATTCGTTAACACAAACACCGTATTTCCCAGGGCTTGGTCTTATCCGTTTGGGTCTCGACCTCCTCAACTACATTCGGCCCCCTAGACCACCCCCTCGGGCAAGACTTTGACGCCGTCGGTCAGTGCTCTAACCACTCCCGACGCGATAGCTACAGGGATCTGCACGCCCGCGCATGGGCACCGATCTTTGACCAGCCATCTACAATGTCATCACACGCACGGGAAGGATGGCCTTCGTCTCCAAGCACGTCGCTACAGGGCGAGTCACACCCGACGCACACCTCTACAGCAACGGTGACTTGATCGGCATCTCCTTCGATGTCATAACCTACGCTAGCCCTACAAGCATTGTTTCTAGGGTTATACTGCACACCCATGCCGCTCCTTGGCCTATAAAAGGAGGCGCTGGGCTAGCATAGAAGCAAAAAAACTCAACCAAAAAATAGAGGAAGGCCAGAGCCCGCAATGCTCAAGTCCTAGCCAACCTCACTCACTCGCTTGTATTCTCCCCTGTACATGCACTTCGGTGCAAGATAATACAAACTCTCCCCCGCTGGACGTAGGGCCATCTATTGCCCAAACTAGGATAAACCTTGTGTATTCTTCTTGCATTACCATCCGGATCAGGGAGCACACAGTGCAAATTCAGTCATTGGTGCTCAGCCCCCGGGGTCGAAACACCAACAGTTGGCGCGCCATGTAGGGGCTCTGCGTGTCACCGATGACTTCCCACCATTTCTCCGGATGGCAGACTCAGCTTCACCGCTTCTGCGAGCCACGGTGATCTAGTTCGAGAGCCTAGAGTTCATGTCACTCGGGCCGAGGCTAGGACATGACCCTGCTCTTGATCAGAGATCCGAGCAGAGGCCGCAGTGAGCCCCACGCTTAGGAGAGGCCGCGTGCCTGTCTCATCACCACGCATCTGTGCCCAGGAGGAGGCATGACCGGCGCCACCGTCATCATCTGCCCATGTTTGGGTTTACTTCTTTCGCGTTTCCTCTGTCCCTAGTGGGCAGCGTAGGGCCCCTGGTTGGGGACCTGTCTGACCCACGCTTGGGAATGGAAAATGAGCTGACAGGGCTCTAGGAGACCCCAACTTCACCTTCGTGATGCGTTTGTCAGGGGAGCTCGGTGAGGTTCCCCCGATGGGCACAGCTCCGTCACCCCCAATCTGTTGCCGCATGGACTGTTTGGAGCCCACCGCTAGTTCCCATTCGGTCTGGACAACACCGCCAAGACGTACCCTGCCACGATGCGCTCCAGTATGAGCACGCATGAGGACCACCGGGTCTCTCTTGCCTACTACCATGGACCTAGCAGTGGTCCTGCTAGCCTCCGAGGACCTTGGCTTCTCGCGAGCACCTGGCCCAAGGCAATACACCCTCGACACAAAGAGGAGAGGCGCGGTTAGTTCCCCATCTTCTATTCTGACAACCCTGACTCTGACTCTGACCACTACGACCCCACCCGCGAGTGTTTTCACATCGAGGGCGGAGTCACGTAGAGCGATGACACCATCAACCCAACGGCCACGGCAGCAACCGCGACCACAGCAGGAGGGGCCCTTGTCGTAGCGGACCCGGAGGAGTAGCTGCTGGCTATGCCTCAAGACGAATGCCCGTATCTGGACAACCAAGACGCTCAGCTCATGTAGGTCTGGGAGATACAAGCCAAGCTCAATGAGGATTGGGAGCGCCTGCATCAACTTGAGCGAACCCTTAAGCAGGAGCGCCGACCCCTGCCCGGCAGAAGGGCCCGAGCTAGAGCTCGAGACTTCAGCCGACAGATCATTGAAGACGGGGGACCCAAGCACCCTGTTGTCAACCATTTGCCTTGAGCCAGTTAGAACATCATCACGACCGCCATGCTTCTTCATAACATGCCTGCGCCATTAAACTCTCAAGCTCGGCGGATACGGGACGAGGTCGAGGGCCTCCTCAATGTCACGGCCGCACAGCAGGCCGAAAGCTTGGCCTTGAGATGTCGAGGGGTGGCCTTGGAGCAACCTGTTGAGCCCCCCGCAATGAGAGGGAGGTCTTGGTTCACCAGGAAGTGCCCCTCCGAGCAAAAAAGGGGACCCCCGTTCGAGACCGCATCGTTGACAACCGCGAAGCCCAAGACGCGCGCTATGACATCATCAAGAACCGACGGCGCAAGAGTGGGGATGATGAAGATCGAGGCTACAGCGCCCATGAGGGGGACGCTACAACAGCAATGAGGACCGTTGGGCCCCTGAGCTGCCAGGCCCTCAAGTCTTCAGCAGGGCCATCTGCAACACACTGCTGCCGAACCCCTTCGGACCCCCACGAGTGTCGTTAAGTACAACGGTGAGACCAAGCCCGAACTCTAGTTGGCTGATTTTCGATTGGCTTGCTAGCTGGGTGGGGCACGCGATGACCATGCCATCATCCACCAACTCCCCCTGTTCCTTTCCGACACCGCTCGAAGGTGGCTCGAGGAGCTCCCCCGGTCAGATCCATAACTAGGCCGACCTGGTACGGGCCTTTGAGGGAAACTTCAAGGGGACCTACATACACCCTGGCAACTCCTACGACCTCCACAATTGCAAGCAGCTACCCAGGGAGTCTCTCCATAACTTCGCCTGACGCTTTTCCAAGCAACGCACTGAGCTCCCGCACATCTTCGACCATGACATCATCCTGGCGTTCGTCTCGGGTACCACATGCAAGGATTTGGTACATGAGCTAGGACGTAATCACCCCAGGACTGTCGATGAGCTGATGGACATTGTCGCCAACTACAAAGCCGGCGAGGAAGCGGTCGGAGTCTTCTTCAGCAACGAGAAGGACAAGGGGAAGGCGTAGGTGGCCGATGGCGAGGGCACGAGCAAGGGCCCCAAGAAGGGAAACAACAAGAAGAAGAAGACCAAGCTGGGCAAGAGCGAGGCTACGGACGACGATCTCATCACTGCAGTCAAGCGCAAGAAGCCTCGAGGTCCCTTTGAGGGGCCGTCTTCGACAAGATGCTGAAGGAGCCCTGCCCTTACCACAAGGGAGGGGCTAATCATAACCTCGAGGACTACCGCATGCTCAGGAACTACTACAAGAGTCTAGGCATCAAGAAGGATGACTAGAAGAAGGACAAAGGTGGCGACAAGTGCGGTCACAAGGAGGATGATAAGTTCCCTAAGGTCTTCGACTGCTACATGATCTATGGTGGCCCCTTGACCCAGCTCACATGTCTACAATGTAAGAGAGAGCATCAAGAGGTCTTCTCCGTCTGAGTCGCTACACCCAGTACCTCGACTGGTTCGATGCTCCCATCACGTTCGACCATGATGACCATCCGGATCACGTCGTCAACACTGGAGTCTACCCGCTCATCATTGACCCCATCGTCACCAACACCCGCCTCTCCAAGGTGCTCATGGACAGGGGCAGTAGCCTCAACATCATCTACATCGAGACCCTCAACCTCCTGGGGGTCAAGAGGTTGCAGCTTCAACCCAGCACCGAAGGCTTCCATGGAGTTGTTCCGAGGAAGAAGGCCCTTCCCGTCGGTCACGTCGACCTCCCTATTTAGTTCGGCACCCCCTCGAATTTCAGGAAGGAGATCCTCACCTTTGAAGTAGTTGGGTTCCACGGCACGTACCACGCCATCATTGGTTGACCTGGCTATGCGTAGTTCATGGTGATCCCCAACTACACCTATCTCAAGCTCAAGATGCTGGGACCCAAGGGTGTCATCACCATCGGCTCCTCCTACGAGCACGCATACGACTACGACATCGAGTGCATCGAGGATGGAGAGGCCGCCAAGGAGTCCACCAGGCTGGCCTTGACCCTCAAGGGCTTTGCCACTGAGGTCCCTGACTCCAAGCGTCACACAGGCAGCTTTGAGCCAGCAGAAGATACCAAGAAGATCCTCCTCGACCCGAGCAGCTCCGATGGGAAGGCACTAACGATTAGTGCCACCCTTGACAACAAATTGGAAGCAGTGCTCATCGACTTTCTCCGTGTGAACACTGACATGTTTGCGTGGAGTCCCTCAGATATGCTAGGCATACCGAGGGAAGTCACCGAGAATGCCTTGGAGATCCAGGCCGGGTCTAGACCGGTGAAGCAACGCCTACGCCGCTTCGACGAGGAGAAGCATAGATCATCGGTGAGGAGGTACACAAGCTTTTGGCAGCTGGGTTCATCAAGGAGGTTCATCATCCCGAGTGATTAGCTAACCCTGTACTAGTTAAGAAAAAGAATGAAAAAATGAGGATGTGTGTCAATTATACTAGTTTAAATAAACCATGTCCTAAAGTTCTATTTCCTTTACCATGTATTGATCAAATTGTTGATTCAACTGTGGGATGTGAGACCCTCTCATTCCTTGATGCTTATTCTGGTTACCATCAAATTAATATGAAGGAGTCCGACCAGCTCGCGGCCTCCTTTATCACCCCTTTTGGCATGTATTGTTACGTTACCATGCCCTTCGGCCTTCTAAACGCCGAGGCAACGTACTAGCAATGCATGCTCCCTGTTTTTGGTGAACATATAGGGATGATGGTCGAGGCCTATGTCGACGACATCGTAGTCAAATCCAAGAAGGTCGACAACCTCATCGATGACCTCAAGATCATGTTCGGGTGCCTTTGAGCCAAGAATATCAAGCTCAACCTCGAGAAATGTGTCTTTGGCGTGCCTCGAGGCATGCTTTTAGGATACATCGTCTCTCAGCACAGTATCGAGGCCAACCCCAAGAAAGTCACGACGATCACCAAGATGGGGCCGATTCAAGACTTGAAGGGCATACATATGGTCACCGGCTGCCTCGCAGCCCTCGGCCCCTTCATCTCGCACCTGAGAGAAAAGGCCCTACCACTGTATCATCTTCTGAAGAAATCCGAGCACTTCACATGAAGAAAATCAAAATTTTACTGACCTCCCCTTCGATTCTCGTACCAGCCAATCTGGCCGAGCCTCTTCTCCTCTATATCGCTGCAACCACCCAGGTGGTCAGCGTTGCCATAGTGGTCAAGCGGAAGGAGGAAGGACACTCCCTGCCCATCAAACGGCCGGTTTACTTTGTCAGTGAGGTACTCTCAGAAACAAAAGTTCGCTATCCACAAATCTAGAAGCTCCTCTACGCCATCGTGCTCACGTGCCACAAGCTCAAGCATTACTTCCTCAGTCACTCGATCACCGTGGTTTCATCTTTTCCCCTTGGGGAGATTATCCAAAACCGAGAGGCCACGAGAAGGATCGCTAAGTAGTCAGTCAAGCTTATGGGTGAGACCCTCACTTATGCGCCGCACAAGGCCATCAAGTCTCAGGTGCTAGCGGGCTTCATCGCCGAATGGACCGACACCCAACATCCGCCAGCACAGATTCAAGCTGAGCTATGGACGATGTACTTCGACGAGTCGCTCATGAAGACAGGAGTAGGCGTGGGCTTGCTGTTTGTTGGGGTGGACCCAGATGTTGACCACCCCAAGCCCAACAGGGTGAAGCGAGCCGCGAATGTCGAAGGAATTTCCTGACTTGCGAAAGTCAGGTTGGGTGTGGCTTCCGAAAGACGGACCAAAGTTGGGTCACAAAGGTCGGGTACTACTCTGATTGCGGAAGCATGGCTCCGCTCGGGTTGTGTTCTCTGGAAGTTGGGCCCAGCCTGGCGAACGAAAGTCACACTCGACATGGCTTGCGAGAGTCGGGTGCGACCTAGTTGGCGAAAGCTGCCTGTCGTGGTATGCCGAAAGTTGGTCGAGCATCGCTTGCAGAAGTCACCATGTGGTACTTCATCGAAAGGTGGATTTGTAAGCTTAATTGGTATGATGCAGGTGGACGAGTTGGCCCGCGTGTGGGCCGGATCGACCCGTACGGTGATGGAGGGCAGATGAAAGCTTCAGGAGCCACGTACGTTGGGGCCAGGATGACGGTTCTGCCCCGTGGGATGACCTAGTTTGATGTACGTGTGTGTGTAAATATAGAGGGGTAAAAAGGTCAATGAGAAGTCCTAGAGCTGTATAAATACCCCCCTTGGGGCGTTGTATAGAGGGGGAGGAGAAATGAAAAAGGAGGCTCAATTTGATCTTTAGTGGATTTCTCTGTAAGCCAAGACTTCGTTTAGTTTGACTTTCGATTATTGACCTTTCGGTATTTGGTCATTAGGCCAAATACCAATAGCGGCGCCCACCGTGGTTGTCGTCCGGACATACCATGGCTCGAGGAAAATCGGCAAAAGGGATTTCCACAAGGCCGGCTCCTCTCGCACCTGAGGTTCCCGGAAGCTCAACTGTTATCACAGAGCATTTAGAAGACATGCAACCTTCACTTCCGCGTGATCCCTTCTTGGGACTCGTGGAAGACCCCGTAGATGCAGACCTCCTTCAGCAAGACGAAAAAGACGAACTGCCACCAAAAGAACTGGAGCTTCCAGAAGAAGAAAATCAACTTAACATTCACGCAACTCTAACGTCTCGATGATAGCCAGAACAAAATAAGAGAACATCAATCCAATGAAACCAGCTTGCATAGCAAATCAGCGCCAAAAAATGTGAGGAAGCCACCGAACAGGCAATACAAGAGGCGGAAGCCAGAAGACAAGCATTGCAAAGAGAGATAGAATAGCTACAGGCAGCACAAGTATAATCTCAACTACTAGTCCATGGCCTGGGTCAAGCAGCGTATGTCTAGCTTCCAGCGGCCCAGGGAGCAGCTCAAGCTCCAGCAACAAACATACAACCACAGACAATGCAATATCAGTTCCCAGTCCAAGCGGCAATACCAGAACTATTCTCGATCGACACCAACTCCCCACTTTTGCCAGAGCTCCAGATATGCCCATGGCCAATCAACTATAAGCCAAGACTGCCAACTTTCAATGGGAAGTCCAACCCTAGGAAATTCATTGCAAGTTATAAGGTAGCAGTGCATTCAGTGGGTGGAGATCTGACAACTTTAGGAAAATCTCTGATCATGGCACTGGAGGATGTAGCCTACGAATGGTTCACGACTCTCAAGCCCATGTCCATCAAAAGTTGGACACATGCGAAAGAGCTCCTACTATCAACTTTCCAAGGATTCCAATCAGAAAGGAAGACAACTAGGGATCTGATGACTTGCACCCAAGAAGAAGGTGAAAGTCTATCGTCATATCTCAACAAGCTAATGCTGCTACGAGCACAAGTGCCAAACGCATCAGATGACATGGTAATTGAAGCGGTTATACAAGGCCTACAAATGGGACCATGTGTAACATATCTCACAAGAGAGACACTAACAACAGTAACGGACTTGTTCCGAGAAATGCGGAAGTTCGCAAGATCAGAAGAAGATCTACACAGATGCATTGCAGCCAGGAACAGCTTCAGGCAGAAGACCCCAAGGCAAAATCAGGCCATGAATCAGTGAAGCAACCAGAACTTCTGACCAGTACACAAATTACAAGACCAGGAACCTCAGCAAGATGCCACTCTCGCGTCAAAGCCTGAAGCACCGACCAGATACAACAGAGATGGAGGTCAGGCAAATAGAGGTGGAAGACCTCTGCACGAAAGAGGCAGAGGACGCAAAAGGAGCGGTGCCTGAAGAGCACCATACTGCTTCATTTGCGGCAAAAATAAAGGACATTTCTCAAGGGAATGCAAATACACCCAACTAGCAAAGGAGCAAAAAGAAAAAGATGATGCTTCAAATGTAGGAGATGGACAAAAACAAGTGTTCCACAATACCACTCATGAAGCAAGCTGCAATTCAAGCTTCAACCAAGGACCATTGCAGTATCACTAGCAATTGTCGTTGCAAAAGTACCCACAACCGATCATATACCATCAACCGGCATACAGTTGGCCCCAGCAGAATTACAACCTGCTATATCAGATACCTCAAAGCCAAGCGCATTCCAAACAGTGTCATCTCCAACTGTGCAGGAACAATATCATCAAGTTTAGCTTCTACTGGCAAGAAAATCAAGTAATCAATGCGGTACTTCCATCAAATGGTCACATTTTCGCCATCATAGGCGGACCAAGCCTTGAACATCAGAGCAAGAGAAGAAAAGAATCCAAAAGACGAGTGCATGCAGTGACCCCCAGGTGACCACTTAACAGACCAACTTGGTCCATGGCGCCAATCACTTTCAATGAAAGTGATTTCCGAGTCAGTGACTACCCTCACCATGATGCCTTCATTGCTACAATGAATGTCAATGGATTCACGCTACAAAACATACTCATCGACAATGGAAGTTCAGTGGACATCCTTTTCTACAAAGTTTTTGAGAAAATGGGGCTCAACAGAAGAACACTCGCGGCACCAGGGTACGCCCTGTTCAGCTTTGGAGGATCAAGCATAAACGCTTCAGCTTCGGAGGATCAAGCATAAACGCGATAGGCAAGAAAACATTGAAGGTGGCTTTTGTAGAGGAAAACAAAGTCAGAATAGAGCTAGTCACTTTTAACATAGTCAACATGGAGTACCCCTGCACCGCAATATTCGGAAGACCTTTCATAAACAAATTTGATGTAGTAATACGACAAACTATCTGTGCATGAAAATACCATCACCTTTCGGTGTGATAACGGTATTCAGCAATCAAAAGGCAGCTAGGAAGATAGAAGGGAAACCAATACCTGGTTATAGCATGATCAACGAAGTCAAGATAAAAGAAGAAAAGGACAAAAGTGGGGACAAAGAAGAAGAACGCGAAAGAGCAAACCAATCGAAGAAACCAAAAAAGTCCAGCTTTTGCGAAACTGCCCGGATAAGTGTGTATACGTAGGCAAGGGACTCGATAACGAAGAGAAGGCACAACTCATAGAGTTCCTCAATGACAACAAAGAAGTTTTTGCTTGGTTAGCTAGCGACCTTCAAGGAGTAGACAGGGAGCTAGCTCAGCACAGCTTGAACTTGTCCAGCAAGATAAGGCCAAGAAAGCAGAAACTGCAAAAGATATCAGATGAGCGAGCACAAGCAGCAAAAGCAGAAGTTGATAGACTGCTCCAGTCCCAAGTCATCAGGGAAGTACAGTATCTAGAATGGCTAGTGAATGTAGTCATGGTACAGAAAAAACAAGAAATGGCGAATGTGCATAGATTTCACTGACCTCAACAAAGCATGTCCAAAAGACCCTTACCCTATGCCGAGAATGGACAAGCTAGTCGACATTGCAACCAGATGTGAAAGAATGAGTCTGTTTGACTGCTTTTTCGGATATCATCAGATTTGGCTAAACAAAGAAGATGAAGAAAACACGAGTTTTATAACCCCTTGCGAAACATACTGTTTCAGGCGAATGCCAGAAGGACTGCACAACATAGGCCCAACTTTTGCAAGGATGGCGAACAAAGTGCTTGAGAAACAAAAAGGAAGGAATCTGGTCAATTACATGGATGACATAGTGTTGGAAATATGCCCTAGAGGTAATCATAGAGATGATGATATTCCAGTTGTATCTATGACATGCATTAAGTGTTCATTGAATATCCATTATAGACAACTTGTGTTGATTGGCAATTATGTGAATTTTTTGTGGAACTCAATTACTTGAATGGTTATTCTAAAGTTGTCCCTGGTTGGCGTTCTTGTGAGAACACACTTGAATATTAGACCAACACATGTATTAGTTGATGGCTATGTTTCACAAGTCATGGACATGGAGATGTCAAACTAATAATGTGGGCACATGTGAGACATGTAGGCTGGACTGACCCAACATGAAAAAGTCTCTATTCATGTCATATACATTATGTTCTTAGACCTGAGATTGTGGTATGTACTCAAGATGTGAAACGGCCTACTTAGGGACTATCAAACGCTGCTCCGTAACTAGGTAGTTATAAAGGTGGTCTTCGGGTGGTCGGGAAGCATGCTATGAGACATAGACAATCAAGATGGAATTTTCCCCTCTCTACGTGAGAGAGATATCACTGGATCACTCAAGTGATTGGATCAACAAATGCATGGCCATGCTTGGGTTCAGTGTTAACCCATGAGTTGAACCATATATCGAGTGGCAAAGGGAATAACTTGTATGTGGTCGTAGTGGTTCATCTGATATGATCTTGGCGTGCACACAGGAGTTGTCATGCCTTGCTAGAGGCCGCTGTCAACTATTGGGCGAGTAGGAGTACTCGGCCCATGTCAATGTGTGCGTGAACCCATAGGGTCACATGCTTAAGGGGCTGGAAGCCTAATTCGGGTTGGACCCGAATTAGACAAGGCTCAGGGTTACTAATGGGCCTCCAACTCATGAGTTCATTGGGGTTGTCTATATAAGCAAGGGCAAGGGGCATGGCCAGGGGGTTACACGCCTTGAACAGCCGCCGTCGTCCTCCCCACGCTTGCACCTTCTGCTCCTTGCATACCTAGCAGTCCGAAGGCGCATCACTTCTTCCCTGCCCGTGTGGGATTCCTCGGAGGTGCTGCATCTGAAGCACTGGGACGAACCGTGCGAGGGGATTGACGTGACGGATGACCATGCAACTGCACTTTCTGCTGCGATGGTACGACTACATTGAGTCATTTTTCGCTGCACCTGCGCGTCTAGTGGTAATCCCATAACCTGTAACTAGCAGTAGATCCTGGTTTATGAGGTAGAAAAGTTTTGTTTTCTGGCTAGCGTAGCACCCTCATAACCCTACACATAGTCCTCAAGAGTGACAAGAAAGAAACTCACATTGACGATCTCAAAGAAACTTTCGCAAACTTCTAGAGCAGCGGTTTGAAGCTAAATCCAGAGAAATGTGCATTCGACGTTAAGAAAGGCAAGATTCTGGGTTACATGGTGTCAGCTAAAGGAATCGAGGCAAATCCGGAGAAAATTGCAGCGATAGCAAACATGAAGCCACCATCCACCCGAAAGGAAGTTTAGAAACTCTCTGGAAGAGTAGCAGCACTAAGCAGATTCATCTCTCGATCAACGGAGAAAGGGCTACCATTCTTCAGAACATTAAAGCAAGTAGATCATTTCAAATGGGGACCAGAGCAATAGCAAGCATTTGACAATTTGAAAAAGTACTTAACTAAACTACCAAAACTAAACAGGCCAACCGCGAAAGCCAAGTTACTACTGTACCTAGCAGTATCCCACACAGCAGTAAGTGCAGTCCTAGTGGAGGAAAGAGAGAGCAATAGGAAAATGCAACAGTTTCCCATCTACTATGTTTCAGAAGCCTTATCTGGTGCAAAATGAAACTATTTGAAACTTGAAAAGATAGCGTACACGGTGGTCATGGTGTCGTGAAAGCTCAAGCACTATTTCCAGCAACATACGATAATAGTCACTTCCACACAACCGCTAGAAGCACTATTCTGGAACCCAGAAGCCATCAGAAGGATCGGCAAATGGGCTATAGAGCTAAACCAATTCATGGTAGAATTCACTCACAGATCCACCATCAAGTCTCAAGTCATAGCAGACTTCATAGCAGATTGGACCCCATCTGCGCACAATACAACACTCACTTTCGAGGAACCAATGTGGGCTATTTTCTGCGATGGAGCATGGTGCAGCTCAGGGGCCAGAATAATAGCAATTCTAATACCCCCGGCAGGCCCAAAAGTCAGATACGTAGCAAGACTCGAATTCCAAACAACCAAGAACATAGCAAAATACGAGGTAGTGTTATTAGGGCTTCAAAAGCTGAGAGCTCTAGGCGTACGAAGATGCATACTCAAGTCTGACTCGCAAATAGTAGTCAGACACGTGGAGAAAGACTATGAAGCAAGAGAAGGAGAATTAGCAAGATACCTAGAAGCAGTGAGGAGAATGGAGAAACACTTCACCGGATTCACTCTGAAGCACATAGCAAGGGGAGAAAATGTAGAAGCAGACGAACTAGCGAAAGCTGTAGCTCAGGGCACCCCTGTAACACCCCTGGTGTTATATTAACTAAAACCTACCATGTCATCATATGCATTACAAAACATTCATGATTAGTTCACCTTTGATGTGCATTAATTAAAACAAGTTTACATTCTATAGGTTGTTTGTGTTTCTGAAATGTTGAGTTACATGAAATCATAAAACCCTAATTTCGAATGTCACTTTAAATACTTGATTTATGCCCTGTTTACCTTGAGGTGTAAACTGTGTTTACACTAGTGTTAGGCATGGTGTATAAAGTCAAGTCCAACAGTTAAAACTAAACTCCAATTTTGGAATTAGATTTGGTTTTCAAATTTGAATTCAAATTGGGAGTCTATTAAAATGATTTTCAAAAGTAAACTTGGTCAACCAAGGGCACTATTGGGTCATGGACCTAAAAATGTCCTTGGATGATGTTTGTGATCACTAATGACCAACCAATTAATTTAGAAACCAAATCAAGTTTGATTTCGGTTTTAAAAACCCTTTATTTCAAAAGCTTGTTTTACCCCCTTTTGGATAATTCAAAATCTATATATAATTTGGAGATAATCTAAAAAGATAGTTTGTAGATCTTGACAAGAGCTACAAAGTTGGTATTCAAAGTTTTTCAAGTTTCCAAAAAGAATTTCAAATGAATTTGAAAATACAGTTTTCCTCTATTTGCCCCTTTTTGATTTTAAACCCATGATTCAAAAATTATGCACATTTTGGGAAAACTTTGTATATAAAAAATGTTTGGTCCGAAAAGTTGAGCATTCCATAGTTTTGAAGATTTTCAAGTTTTATTGAAAAATCAAAAGTAATTTCAAATATTTGTTTCTAGGGTTTTGTTCCCCTTTTGAATTTGAATTTATATTTCAAAAACCAGGCAGAATTTAAAAATGTTTGTTAAATGAAAAGTGTAGCTCTTGATAAGTTATGCAAACTTTAATATTGGAGATTTTTAAGTTCCTATATAAATTCTAGAGTAATTTGCAAATTTCTGAAGTGACATCACTAGGAACTGTAGCGCTGATGTCACCCTCTTCAATGCTCCCCCTCTGTTCATGGCGTCGCCGTGGCCGCCGGTGTCTTCTAGGTGTGTCGCCGCCACCAGCTTGCCTGCTCGCATGTGAAACTTCACCGTGGACGTGTCGGTCGCCCCTGCCTCACCTTCCCGGTATAAATGAAGCAAGCAAGTTGCCGTTTTTCTCTTTTCTCCTCCCTACCACCATCGCCGATGACCTCTCTTCGACGTTGCAATTTGCCACTGTTGCTCCATCCTTGCCTGCTTGCTCTTGCCAGTAGCTCCACAATGTCCTTGTGATTCGTTTGAACCTGCTCTTGCTCGCTCTCGCCGCCTAAATCGCTTGGGCCGCCACCTTTTTCTTCGCGACCAGCAGCAGCACCACCGTAGGATCGCCACCGTCCACCGTCGTTGAGGTTGGTTACTTTTTCTCTTCAACCCCACTATCATGTTCTCCATCTTCTTCTGGTCCCCATGTGCACCTTGGTTCGCTCATGGTTGCACAGGGATCACCGAAACACCGTCCTCGCCACCGGAGCACCGCCACCGCCATCGACGCCGCCGTGGCAACTCAACTCAGCCCGCCTCCGAGCTAGCTAGCGTGCGCACCAAACCCGCGGTGAGCTCCTGCGCCTGTCCCTGCCCTCATTTTCACCTCTACCACACCATAGCCACCGGCGTGCACGCTCGCCGCTGGTGCGTAATCTTGCCAGTCGTCGTGCATGTAGCTATCATAGCTAGGAGCCAGGTAGGGCTCCATCTTTTGGTTGATCATGTTCGCATTAGTGTCCTGAATGTGCTCGTGCACTCGCTATCACCGGAGAATCCTCCGGTGAGCTTTGCCGCCGCGTTCATATGTCGCCGCGCCGCCATGGTCGTCGCCGGCCATGCTCCGGTACCCCCGCCGCTTCATTAACTAGCCTAGATTATTCGCTGTGTCGAGATATGCCTGTAAGGCCAAACCTCGTTGCCGGAGACCTCGCTGTCGGCAAGAAATCGCCGGTCAACGGCATCGGCCGGCGTGGTCAGCGCGGGAATACAGTTCCCCTTTTCTTTTCTATTTTCAAAAAATGTTTTAAATGCTGTTTTCTTCAATAATTCATAGTAATTCATGTATAGTTCCAAAAATTCTGAAAATTTTTGTGTATGCTCTTTATGTTGTTCTCTACCTATGTAAAATATGAAATGCCAAATTTGAGTATATTTTTCATAAGTTAAAATTAGCTCTTTTAATTGAAAAATGCATCTTCTATGATTTTTTTAATAAATAAAATAATTGGTTTTTATTTGGAAATTTGTTTTGCCATCTAATAGATCAAGATCTTTTCAAAATAAAATTTTGAGCTCATTTAGACAACTTAAATTTTATGCCTTTGTTTTATGCTTTTAAGCAATTAATTCCATTAATCATGTTTAATCATTATAGGATTTGTTTGACTTTGAGATTGATTGATGACCTTGGGTCATTAACCTTAGTTACCTTTGGCATTTTAATTAATTGTTTGTACTTTTCTTAATCATGTCATTAGGGCATAATCAACGTTATTTCATGTGTTTAATGAACTGCTTTAACGAAGTAGTTAACCATAATGAACTTAGTAAGTTTGTTGGCTTACAACTTTATCGTGAAGGAAAGTTGTACTCAAGTCCTTAATCTGGTTATGCATTGATCAAGCATCATGTTTACTATTCCATCATGTTGAAACATATCATGTTATCATGTAGCTTCCGTTAACGAAGAGTTAAATGGTTTCGAACCAGATCCCAAGGAAGAGTTGAATCAAGAGTCAGGTGTTGATCCAGAGTCTGAGATCATCTACCCCGACCACCAAGGCAAGCCCCGGATGCATTTAAACCCTTCCTTGATTTTATAAATCTTTTATCGCTTCAGTTATGAAATGTTGCATTAAGTAATAGGCGTTGAGTGATAACCCACCAATTGCATTACCTGTCTTATTTTCCATATTCCTTGTTACCTATTTTTAGAAAATGCATAGTTATGCTTAGCCCTGCTTAATTAGTAGGTTTTCAAAAAGAAAAAGAATGAAAAAGATGAGATTGGCTTTACTTGTTGGAATCATGATGGTACTTAATAAATTGAGTCCGAACGGGTAACTTGCATTGGGAAAGGAGTCCCTTTATAGTGTTTCTGTCTGTTGATGCCCTAGGTCCTGTGTCGATGGTGAATTGGTGATATCGAGACCTAGATAGCCACCCACACATGGTGTGGTATACTTGTGAGGTTGAGAGTCCCATGTATATTGATATGCTTAGGAGTTTTAGTCTTCTGTATATCATGTGGTTGATATATGGCTGCGGTTGTTATCTCGATATATTGTGTCATCTGATATGCTTAGGAGTTAGAGTCTCCTGTATATCAGTGACCTAGGTCCTAGCTGGGTATATAAAAATGGATTCGAATCGCCATTGCTTCTCGGAGAAGAAGACTCGATCGGTGTTCATCATCGTAGTAACAACTTGAATGATGTTTAAGGTTTAAGAATGGAGTTGGTTGGTAATCTTGAGCTAGAGCAAGACAACTTTACTTTCTGTCCTTATCTCTTGCAAGCCTTACCTTGTCCCTCTAGCTGGCATTTCCTGAGTCTTCACCCCTCTTTTTCATCGGGTCAGTCTTGTTGAGTACTTTTGTACTCAGGGTTTGTTGAACCCTTGTTGCATGTGAGCCCCATGAGCAGGTTTGCTTTACACCCTGCTGCATGATAGTCATTGCGGAGAGTGAGGACGAGTAGGATGTTTTTCTCTTGGGTAGAGCATACCGTCAGGGTGTTGTAAATAAGTTATCTATAGCTACTCCACTACTACTATGGTTTGTAATAATCCAACTTAGGGTTTGTAAGTTTTGAACTAAATGGTTTGTAAACTTATGTTATTGTAATCCTTTTGCTATTTTAATATGATGTATATTATTTGTATAAAATTGTTGTAATACGATAATGTCTCTTTATAATAATTGATCCTCCTCAAAGAATCATGGATGATTCAGGATTCACCTGACAGGCCTTTTAAGTCTTATGGAACACATGCATTGCTATCAGAAGTCTATTTAGACAATGATAAGTGCATGTGGGCCATATTATTTAGGAGGTTCTGCCACAACCCCACTCCCACCAGATGTTTTCTATCAAAGGCTAACACTTAAAGCAGGAAGAAGAAGACAACCCGAAAGCCATACACACAATTTCTAGCGAAGACTGGCATGCACCAATAATAGCATTCTTAAAAGGAACCTATGAACCAGAAGACAGGAAAGAGCTACAATGCATGCAGTCAAGAACAAGCCAATACACTCTAGTTGGCAGGAGTTTATACAAAGAAGGCATAGTTGCACCACTTCTAAAGTGCATAAGCAGAGAAGAAGTTCAAAAATTATTAGCTAAAATACGTTTAGGAATGTGCAGAATACACAGAAGCACACACGAGATAGCAAACAGAGCCATGAGGCAAGGTTTTTACTGGCCCACAGCCTCAACAGATGTGAAAGACATAGTCAAAAGGTGTAAAGCGTGTCAGAGATTTGCCAAAAACCAATCAGCACTGGCAAACCCGACAAGCTCTATCATCCCGACTTGGCCTCTGCAAAGGTTGGGGATAGACATAGTCGAACCACTTACGCAAGCTCCAGGCAACCTAAGATTCGCAGCAGTAGCAATTGAATATTTCACAAAATGGATAGAGGCGAAAGCGCTCGCCAAAATAACTTAAAAAAACTTGATTCATTTCACCTGGCAGAGAATCATATGCCATTTTGGAGTTCCTTCATACATCACAGTAGACAACGATAAGCAATTCGACTATGCAGAATATAGAAGATTCTGCTCAGAGTTAAATATCAAGCTATCCTTCGCATTAGTCAGTCACCCACAGTCAAATGGGGCCATCGAAAGAGCAAACGTAGAAATATTCACCACCATTTCGAAAGCATTAGAAGAAGACAAAAATGACAAGAAGGGCAAGTGGGCTCAGGAGCTTATTGTAACATCCCCAAAATCCGAACACCGAAAATACGAACTTTCAAAATTTTTTCTAAAGATTACCGATGTTTGGTGAATGTCATGTAGGAAACCCGCTAGTAGTTGCACGAGTAGCACCTAATGTTAGCATGAGCATCACATTTAATTTACCAAAGTTTGATTCGCTTCTTATTTAATTTTATGTGATGATCAATAAAATCAAATAACTTATTATCGCATGTGTAAATATATGTCGACTAACCTCGGAAATTGATCCACCTCGATCATGAGACCCCAGTAGACCCACCATGGTGACTGCACTATGGTCACTAACACAATTAACAAGGATCAATGGCATAGTTAGTTGGTATATGGGAAATAGAAATAGAAAAGGGTTAGAAAAGGAGGAAAAAGAAAAAGGGAAAGCAATCCAGCAACCAGCCCAGCCCAACGAGCTCTCCAGGCCAGCTTGCTCACTTCCCCGCTCGCAGCCCAGCAAGTCGGCCAGCCGCAGCACCGCGCGCCCACGCCAGGCCGCCGACCACTCGCGTGCTGCCGCGGCCCATCATGGCCTAAGCGGCCCAGCAAGCACTGACCGCCCACGTGCGCGCAAGCACTGACACCCGGACCCCGCCTGTCAGCTTCCTCTTCTAGCCGCTCGCCAGTCGCGTTCGACGTTCCAGAAATGGAACGGAGCGCAATGCCGTCCACCACTCGCTCGTGACTCGCCGCCACACCCCGATACCGTCCATCTCGCTTGCCCTCGCTCGCCCGAAGCCCTAACCCTAGCTCGGGTGTACTCCAGCCACCAGATGGGCATCTCCCATCTCCGCTGACCGTCCACCATGCCATGGCCATCGCCGCGCTATAAAAGAGGAGCGCCCCGCCCATTAGGGTTTACCCTCATTGTGCAGCCTCCTGGTTCCCCCTGCCCACTCACTGCCTAGCTCGATAGAAGAAGGGAGATGGAGAGGGGTGCTGCCGCCGAAGTCAGAGCTGAGCACCGCAAGCGTCGCCATCGTTGCTGCGTGAGCCATCAGAGGAGGAGGACCCAGAGCTCTTGTGCACCTACGCCATCGCCCGGCGCTTCTTCCTCTCCACCGAGCCAACGCAGCCACACCGAACTGACCCGAATCGACACCACGCGAAGGTGAGCTCACCTCTGCCCGCTCCATGGCTGCTGCCAGAACACTGCCGTGTTTCCTCTCTCTTTGGCCACCTCTCCCTTCATTAGCTCCACGAGAAGGTCCGCCGCGTTGAAGAACGCATGTTTGACAAGTTTAGGGAGCTCGACGAGGCCACAGTGCGGTGGGCACCTTTGCCCTGCCCTGGCCGCCGAGGCTCCATGGCCGCCAGAGCGCCGCTGTGGTTAACTTGCTGCGCGCGCCCCCGTGAGCCCTCATAACCATGCCTGTAGCTTCTTCAAGCTCCAAGCTGCTCGATTCGGTAGAAGATGGGGAGGGAGGAGCGCCACCCGCGCTAATTTGGAGCTCTGTCGCTCGTCACCGTCCGTCACCACTGTCGTCAGCCGACTGGATGGAAGCCCCATTTCCTAAATTAAGCACCCCACCGCGCTCGCCTCGTGGTCAGGAAGCCATAGCACTGGTCCAAGTCGCTTCCCACGCGCCCCACCGCCTTGCTGCCAAGGCCACGCCACTCGACGCCGCCGGTGCTCGTGCGCCGGCGAGCAGGAACCCCAGCATGCCCGCTTTAGACTGCAGCCATGCTAGCCTAACCTACGCGGAGCCGCTGCCGCCGCCCTAGCCACCCGAGCCAGCCGGAGTCGCAGCGTCGCCCGACACCGGCCAAACGCCGCCGCGCCTGCGCCTTCACGCGCGTGGGATATAAGATGGGGAAATTTCCCCGAGTCCCGACATGGACCTCGCCCACCAGCCCACAAGGCGCCAGGGTGGACCAGTCAGAGGTAGCCACCTTGCCTCACTGTCTCCGGTCCACCATGCATCGAGTTCATGGACCAGCCACCGTGGACCGAGCCCAACCAGCCCACAGTGCCACATGGCCCAGTTAATGTGACGACACGTGTCCGGGTCGGCCGGCCCAACCCGGCCCAGATATAGCCCTACCCAGGCCCGCCGAGGCCCGGTCGAGGCCCGGTCGGCATTGAACGTTGACCGATCAACGTTGACCGTTGACCTGGCCCCACCTGTCAGTGACCAGACCCATAGGCTCCACCTGTCAGCCGCTGACCGAGTCCATCGTCCGTGCTGACGTCAGCATGACGTCATCTAGCTGCCAAACCCTGCGTCAGTGCTGACGTCAGCTTGACATCAGCCATGCGCCAGCTCCACAGTGCCCACGTGCCACGTGGCCCAATCAGAGCATGCCACGTGTCAGCCTCTGATTAATCTGCCCTTTTTCTTTTTCAAAAAAAGAATAAACTTTGGAAATTCATAATTAATTCATACGAACTCCGAAAAGTATGAACCAAGTGTCCAAATTTTCATAAAAATGAGTTCTATGTCATAGGCTTATGAATGAGTGCATTTTGAGTTATTGAATTTTATTACTTCCTTGTGTTGACTCTATAGGAGCTGCTAACACGGCTATTATGTCTTGTTTCAGAGGAGGAGCAGTTTGAGGAGGACGACTATGAGTACAAGAAGGAGCTCGGTGATGACTTCGCAGGTGCCACACCCCACCCAACCTCGTAAATCCTATTACGCATGGCATAATATCTAGTTTGCTAGTGCTTTATTTATGAATATCACCTGATGATAGGTTGCATGGTAGATTTGCATGATGAGTCTTTACCTTGTCGCAACCTTACTCCTGCACACTTGCTGATGGGCTAGACGCATGCTTATTTACTTCTGATGCTTTACTACTACTACGCTTATATCTGTGTGATGTGATGCTTGGTGGAGAGTATGGTTATATGGTTAAGGCACGTGGTGCCACTTTACTCGGGGAGAGTGCTGCGTGCGTCTTGGGTGTGTGGTGAGGGTTGAGTCGATCGGACAGGATTCTATGACGAGCCATGTGGGCGAGTCTTGCCGGGGGATGTGTTCTAGGCATTCCTGTGTGAGGTGCTTGTGGCGGGCACATTGTGAGACATATGGTGATCCCGGGGGTGACAACCTTCATGGAGCGAAGCCTCGGGTAGGAGGTGTTGTTGTAGCACGGACTGTTGTAGTCCCTAAGAGAAGATAATCCCTTCTGATCCCCCTAGGACCAGATATCTCTTGAGGACCGGAACCTTGGGACCTACGTGCTCACCAATCGCTCTTGTATGGGCGGGAGACGGATGTCTGACTAGCTAGGATGATGCCACTACTACTAGGTTGTTAGCAGATAGTGTCGAGAGGTACGGGTATGGAGACCCACACCCTCCTTAGACAACTTGACCTCGGGGGCCCGGTACAATGTCTCACAGTCTCAGTGTGCCAGTGGTACCTATCCGGGATGTCCCACTGAGTGGTAGGGTGGCATCGCACCGGTTAGAAAGCAGCCAAAATCAGCTTAGGCGGGGCACCACCGATGATAGTGATCCTGTGGTTACAGGAGTACACGCTCTTTAGAGTTTATGAATCTATATATGTAGTCCAGGTGGGAGATGTGGCTAGTACAAACTGTACTAAAAATTATTTGGCAGGTGAACCTGACTACGACTTCACCGATGAGGAGTAGATGTCTCGTTCCTACGCTCAAGCTTCTTTTTGGAGATTTATTGTACTTCCATCTCCCACAGCTATCCTAGAAGCTGCTACTGCTCTGATGAATCCACCAGTGTGGTGACAAACTATTTATGTAATCCCTTCTAAATGTACTCTTTTGTTCAAAGTATGGATTTCTGTATCAACTAATGCTGGATAATGTGATGGTTTGAGCTTCGAACTGTTGTATTATTTGCCATTCTGTGTATTTCCCTTCATGGAAAACTGAGGATGTTTCAGTTGGTACCAGTGTCATGCTTGACCCTAGGACGAGACCCATAGGATTGGACAATAGCATTAGGAGAACCTTGAAATCTCTCGGTTATACAACGACCACTGCATATGCTTTTATGCATGGCTTACCTCTCTTGCAACTTTTCTAACTCCTTTCTTGTGTCAACCTGCAGATGGACCCCAACTTGCCACTTGGTCCGTTGCCGCCGATGGATGTCGTGGAGTACAGACTCGACGGGATGGAGTATGGAGGCTATGCTCACGTGCTTCGAGAGGTTCTCACCGAGCTTGGTGTTCCTGTGGAGAACATCAAGTACCTTTGCTGCGGCAAGCCCACCCTTGGAGGAGGCATCGAGGGCTTCAAGGCAGTCCACATCAACGTGCCTGCAAGCATGAACCTGTCTGGAGTTGCTGCCTTCACTGACTTTGCCTTTGACAATGACACCGGCATGTGTGTTCAGACCATTTCACGCCAGGCACTTCACACCGTGCTGCGCAACGGAGCGACTACTTGAAGGAGAGTTGCTTTCGTCTGCTTCCTCATGCCCTCAATGTTCAGTAGGGTACTTGGGAGAAGATCACCTACACTAAGCAGAATATCAGAGTTGACCGTAACCCTTGCCACCACACCTCTGTGATGTACCTACTGTGTTAGGAAATGTACATTGCCAAGTTGGAACGAAAGGGATGCTATGATCGTTGCTACTTGATGGAGGTTGATGACAGGATCCGCAAGTCAGAAGATAAGGAGGCAGCATGGAAGCAGAAGATTGCGGACCTAGAATGTGAGTTAGAATGCAAAGAGCACACTCACCAGGACCAGATCACCGGTCTAATGAACGAGATGGATAAGCTTCAGATCCACAACAGCTGTCTCAACAGGATGATCTGGGAGCTTGAGACCACTATAGCTGAGAAGAACGAATACATTGCAAAGAGATTCTAGGAGAAGAGTCAAGATGCCACCTACAGGGAAAAACTCCATGAGCAGTGCAAGGCTCAACGCAAGAAGTTACTGCAGGAGTACACTCTTGCTAGCTACAACCAGGGACACCTGATCAACTATGTCCATAAGACAACATACCTCATGGACAAGCTCAAAT
This sequence comes from Bothriochloa decipiens, assembly GCA_023333625.1. Classification (NCBI taxonomy): domain Eukaryota; kingdom Viridiplantae; phylum Streptophyta; class Magnoliopsida; order Poales; family Poaceae; genus Bothriochloa; species Bothriochloa decipiens. The sequence goes on from CM041645.1 coordinate 24,657,111, forward strand.
GCACCATGGAGGCTTGGAAGAGGTCAGATCCCAAGAGAGTCAGGGAGTACGAGGAATTGCAGGACGAGCTTCCCTTATGAGCCCGTAAGAAGTTCAGAGTTGAGATGTTTGAGCTAGGGCAATCTCGCCTCAACTTGAGTGGGTCCCCCACCACTGGACTCAGCCGACAGTCAGTATCCACCCCTTAGCTCAAGGAGGCCCTTTCGCCTTCGGATGACTGACGAGCAGATCCAAGCCTCTGGCATCAGTATACCTCCCGCAGCTTACAGTTTGGACCAGTCCGTAGATATGGTTTAGTGTAGTGTAGGAACAGGAGATGATGTATCCTGTGTGGCCGAATGACCAGACTCACCATGTTGTTGAGTAGTTTGTCCACCCTTTTGCTAGAACTACCTGCGTGTAGGACGTTTCTTGTGAGTCTCCTAGCGTAGCTGCTAGAGATATCGCCATGTACCCACTTGATGTAATGGATGATTCAGATTTTATTGCATCTTTATGGATCTTCATGCTTCTTTGTATGAGTGTTGGATAGATTTAAATGTTTTTAAATTATTTAAGCTGGTTTAATTATTACATCATTAATATCGAAGTTATATCGCGTGCACATGTGCCCTATTCTGAGGTTTATGTTAAGCAAGATGTCCACTCGTCGTGCCAGCCGCCTGAGCAACCGCTCCCCTTCACCCGTGCCCTCTAGGGGCCGTGGACGCGGTCGTGGTCGTGGTCATGGATGCATTGGTCACATACCCCTTGACCTTGAGGAGCCACCCTGCACTGCCACCCCACAGCCTACACACCCACCACAGCCAGTTGTTGAGCTAGAGCCAGCTGCTGCAGGTGTGGCTAGAGGACCGCCACAGCCTGCTACTGAGCCTGAGCCTAAGCCTACCACTGGAGGAGATACAGCTCCGCCACCACCTCCCATGCCACTTTTGGCGGATGTGATGGTTCAGCAGACCAAACTTCTTCGTGTCTTAGCTGAGAACCTGCTGCATCCCCACCACAGGGAGCCACGCGATGACTACTACAAGAAGCTGGAGTTCTTTCTCAAGCTGAGGGCCCTGATGTTCGATGGCACCAACGTCGACCCCATCGCTGTTGATGACTGGCTGAGGGAGATTGAGAAGAAGTTGGACCTGACCACCTGCACGGACGAGGAGTGTGTTGGCTTGGCAACTCACTAGCTTGTGGGAGCTGGGCGATCTTGGTGGGACAGCCTCTGTGAGACCCACCAGGACCCTGCCAACATCTCCTGGGACAAGTTCATGGAGGAGGTCCATGCGTTCTTCATTCATGAAGGGGCGCTGGAGAAGAAGGAGAATGAGTTCCGCAATATCTCCATGGGAGGTGACAAGGTGCATGAGTACACCACCCGCTGCACTAACCTGCTGCGCTATGCACCTGCCTCAGTGGTGAATTCTGAGAAGGAGAAATGTACTACTACCACAAGGGATTGTATAGCTGCATCAGGCTCTCCCTCTCAGGCACCAAGAGCCACACCCTGCATGACTTGATCGACAGGTGCATGGAGATTGAGAAGGACCGCGATGAGGTTTTCGCGGAGAAGGAGGCGCTTGGCAAGACCAAGAAGCGCCGTGCTGAGGGCACCTCCCATGCACCTGCCCCACGGAGGTCGCGTGGTGAGGCGTCCCAGCCTCCCCGCTCTCGCTTCGCCCAGGGAGCTGCTCACGGTTCGAGCCGGGGCGGTGGTATCCACACCAACAACTACCCCCGCCCTACTCAGGATTGCCAGGCGTACGCTCATGCCGCACCAGGAGGAAGCATATGGAGGTCCTCCGCGCCAACCCCCATAGGTGGCGCGACCTACACTTGCTTTGCTTGTGGCCAGCCGGGTCATAAGGCAGCCGAGTGCTCAAACAAGGCTGCACCGGCTACACCAGCGCTCGCTAGGCAGAACCAGGGTACCCTGCACAAGCAGGTGCCCTCTGGAGCACCCCGTGGCCACCTCACCCACATCTCAGCAGAGGCTGCCCAGAGTGCCCCCGACGTGGTGTACGGTATGTTTTTAGGGCATGGACTTAAGGCATCTGTGTTGTTTGATTCAGGTGCTACATGTTCTTACATATCCTCCAAGTTTACACGAGAGCACCATATACCTATCACTCCACGAAAAGAAGCCTTATACACCAGTTCACCTTTGGGCAATGTTTGTTGTACCAAAAACTGTAAGGGAGTGAGTATCACGATCGAGGGTCTTACCTTTCTTGCCGATCTTACCCTGCTACCCTTCGAAGGCCTAGAATCTTGCTCACCTAGATTTGTGGATATAACCCATCCAAGTGGTCGCCAGATCAAATGTGAGCCAAAGAAAGGGACAGATGTTTCCATGCTATGTGCCCTTGAAGAGAAGTCACTTGAGGAAGTGCCTGTAGTTCATGAGTACCCCGATGTCTTTCTTGAAGAGTTACCTGGAATGCCACTAGACAGGGATGTTGAGTTCGTGATCAACCTGTTGCCTGGTACGAGTCCTATTTATAAGCGACCCTATCGTATGGCAGTTGATGAGCTTAAGGAGCTTAAGAAACAACTTGAGGAGCTATCCAAAAAAGGGTTCATCAGGCCCAGTGCCTCACCCTAGGGATCTCCTGTTCCGTTTGTTAAGAAGAAGGATGGTACACAAAGGATGTGCATTGATTATAGGAACCTAAATGCCGTGACCATAAAGAACAAGTACCCTCTGCCAAGGATAGATGACCTGCTAGACCAGCTGCGCAATGACAAGTATTTCTCCAAGATTGATCTCAGATCAGGCTACCGTCAGATGAAGATCAGAGAAGAAGACATTCCCAAGATAGCATTTGTCACCAAATACGGGCAGTACGAGTACACCGTCGTGTCCTTCGGTCTTACGAATGCACCGACTTATTTTATGAACATGATGAATAAAGTGTTCATGCAGAAGCTGGATAAGTTCATGGTGGTCTTCATTGATGACATTCTTGTCTATTCTGCCACCGCTGAGGTGCATGAACAGCATCTGAGGATAGTGCTGGAGAAGTTGAGAAAGCATCAGCTCTATGCCAAGTTCAGCAAGTGTGAGTTCTGGCTCGAAGAGGTCGCTTTCCTAGGCCATGTACTTAATGCTGATGGAGTAGCTGTTGATCCGTCCAAGATCGAGACAGTGAAGGGGTGGGAGCAGCCACAAAATGTGACCGACGTGAGAAGTTTCTTGGGATTGGCTGGTTGTTATCGCCGATTGATCGAGAACTTTTCCAAGATAGCTCGCCCCATGACCAACGTCTTGAAGAAGACCAATGAGTTTGAATGGACATCCCAATGCGAATAGATTTTCCAGACCCTGAAGGAGAAGCTCACCACAATGCCTGTTCTTGCCTTGCCTGATATCCACCAGGACTTTGTGGTCTATTGCGATGCATCTCGCCTCGGGCTCGGTTGTGTTCTGATGCAGAATGGGAAAGTCATTGCCTATGCTTCCCATTAGCTTAAAGAGCACGAACAACATTACCCCACCCATGATCTCGAGCTTACAGCTGTGATCCATGCATTGAAGATTTGGAGACACTATCTAATTGGGAACAAGTGTGAAATCTACACCGATCACAAGATCCTGAAGTACTTTTTCACCCAGGAAAATCTGAACATGAGACAACATCATTGGCTTGAGTTGATTAATGACTACGACTTGGAGATTCTCTATCAACCTAGGAAGGCCAATGTGGTCGCTGACGCTCTTAGTCGCAAAAGCCATTGTCATGCTCTGTTCACCACCACCTTGCCCAAGGAGTTGCAAGAGGGCATTGATGAGTTATAGATGGAAGTGATACCCCATGGCCTGTTGAATGAGCTTCGTGTACACTACACCCTCATGGATAGGATCATGAAGCCCAGCACCATTGTCTAGAGATTTGGGAGATACATGAGCTCTTGATGCAAGGCAAGTGCCCAAAGTTCAGTGAAGATGAGCAAGGTACCTATTAGTACAAGGACATAATTTGTGTGCCTACAGACCCAGCGATCCGCAATGAGATCCTATCAGAAGGACATGACTCAAAGTATTGTATCCACCCAGGCAGTACTAAGATGTATGCTGATTTGAAGAGGAAATTCTGGTGGAAGAACATGAAGTCAGGTATCACAGGTCATGTTGCTAGATGCGACATTTGTAAACGCGTCAAAGCTGAGCACAAAAGACCTACAAGACTATAAAGCCACTTGATATACCTAAATGGAAATGGGATAGCATTTCTATGGACTTCATTGTGGGTTTATCTTGAACCTCGAAGGGCCATGATGCTATATGGGTGATAGTCGATCACTTGACTAAGGTAGCTCACTTTCTAGCCATCAAGAATGATGCCCGAGTTGGCCAGCTAGCAGGTCTGTATGTTGAGAACATTCTCAAGCTGCATGGAGCCCCTAAGAGCATAATATCTGATCGTGGGCCGCAGTACACGTCCAAGTTCTGGAAGGCCCCAAATAAGTCAATAGCGAGCAAGCTAGATTACAGTACCGCTTACCACCCCCAGATGGATGGTCAGACAGAGAGAGTGAACCAGATCCTTGAAGATATGCGTCGAGCTTGTGTTCTGAAATATGGAACTAATTGGGAGAAGAGTTGCCATTTTCAGAGTTCTCCTGCAACAACAGTTACCAGGCTAGTCCCAAGATGTCACCATTCGAGGCTATGTATGGAAGACCATGCAAAACACCCCTGATGTGGTTCGAAACAGGTGAGAGATCATTCTTTGGCCCTGCCACCATCAAGGAGGCCGAAGAAGGAGTCACCCAAGTGTGAGAGAATCTGAGAATTGCCCAGAGCCTTCAAAAGAGCTATGCCGACAAGAGGCGTAGAGACCTTGAGTTTGAAGTCAGGGACTATGTCTATCTCAAGGTCTCCCCACTTCGAGGGACCATCAGATTCCATGTGAAAGGGAAGCTAGCACCAAGGTATATGGGACCGTACAGAATCAGTGAAAGAATTGGCAAGCTTGCCTATAGAATTGAGTTACCCACACAACTAGCAGGAGTGCACCTAGTGTTCCATGTGTCGCAATTGCATAAGTGTTTGCAACTGCCAGAGCATTCGATACCCACAGAGGCACTGGATATTCAGGACACCCTAGAATACAGAGAGCACCCCATCCTCCTTTTGGATAGAACCACCAAGGAAACCAGAAATACCAGCACGCCATACTTGAAGGTTCAGTGCAGCAATCACACAGAACGAGAAGCAACATGGGAGAAGGAGTCAGAAATGAGGAAGCTCTACCCCAACTTGTTTGAAGAGTAAGTTACACTCTTGAATCTCGAGGACGAGATTCTCATAAGGGGGTAGGACTGTAACATCCCCAAAATCCAAACAGCAAAAATACGAACTTTCAAAAATTTTTCTAAAGATTACCGATGTTTGGTGAATGTCATGTAGGAAACCCGCTAGTAGTTGCACAAGTAGCACCTAATGTTAGCATGAGCATCGCATTTAATTTACCAAAGTTTGATTCGCTTCTTATTTGATATTATGTGAGGGTCAATAAAATCAAATAACTTATTATCTCATGTGTAAATATATGTTGACTAACCCCAGAAATGGATCCACCTCGACCATGAGACCCCAGCAGACCCACCATGGTGAGTGCACCATGGTCACTAACACAATTAACAAGGATCAATGGCATAGTTTGTTATCATATGGGAAATAGAAATAGAAAAGGATTAGAAAAGAAGGAGGAAAAAGAAAAAGGGAAAGCCATCCAGCAACCAACCTAGCCCAACGAGGTCTCCAGGCCGGCCTGCTCGCTTCCCCGCTCACGGCCCAGCAAGGCGGCCTGCTGTAGCGCTGCGCGCCCGCGCCAGGCCGCCGACCGCTCGCACGCTGCCGTGGCCTAGCATGGCCTAAGCGGCCCAGCATGCGCTGATCGCCCACGCGCACGCTGGCTGCCTCGCCCGTGCTGTCGCTCGGCCCAGTAAGACCGTCCGCGCGCCTGCACCCATTGCTATGCTGCTGACGCCCGAACCCCTGTCAGCTTCCTCTTCTAGCTGCTCGCCCATTGCGTCTGACGTTCCAGAAATGGAATGGAGTGTGATGCCATCCGTCGCTCGCCCGTGACTCGCCACCGCGCCCCGGATGCCATCCATCTCGCTTGCCCGCGCTCGCCCGAAGCCCTAACCCTAGCTCGGGTGTACCCCAACCGCCCGATGGGCATCTCCCATCTCCGCCCATCATCCACCACGCCATGGCCACTGCCACACTATAAAAGAGGAGCGCCCCGGCCATTAGGGTTTACCCTCATCGTGCAACCTCCTGGTTCCCCCCGCTCACTCGCTGCCCAGCCCGAGAGAAGAAGAGAGGTGGAGAGGGATGCCACAGCCGGAGTCAGAGCCGAGCACCGCAAGCGCTGCTATCATTGCTGCACAAGCCATTAAAGGAGGAGGACCTGGAGCTCTTGTGTGCTTATGCCATAGCCCCGCGCTTCTTCCTCTCCACCGAGCCAACGCAGCCACATCGGACTGACCCGAATCGACGTCGCGCGAAGGTGAGCTCACCTCCGCCCGCTCCATGGCTGCCTCTAGAACACCGCCACGTTCCCACACTCTCCGTCATTAGCTCCATGAGAAGGTCCGCCACGTCAAAGAACGCATGTTTGACAAGGTTAGGGAGCTCGGCGAGGCCATAGTGGGGCGGGCACCTTTAACCTGCCCTGGCCACCGAGGCTCCATGGCCGCCGAAGTGCCGCTATGGTGAACGCGCCGCGCGTGCCCCCGCGAGCGCTCATAACCACGCCTGTAGCTTCTTCGAGCTCCAAGCTGCTCAATCCGATAGAAGATGGGGAGGGAGGAGCGCCACGCCGCGCCAATTTGGAGCTCCGTCACTCGTTGCTGTCCACCGCCGCAGCCGTCGGTTGACTGGATGGAAGCCCCATTTCCCAAATTAAGCACCCCACCATGCTCGCCTCGTGCTCAGGAAGCCATAGGGCTGGTCCAAGTCGCTTCTCGTGTGCCCCACCACCTTGCTGCCAAGGCCACGCCACTCGGCGCTGCCACTGCGCGTGCGCCGGTGAGCAGGAACCCCAGCGTGCCCGCTTTAGCCCACAGCCATGCTAGCCTAACCTAAGCGGAGCCGCTGCCATCGCCGTAGCCACCTGAGCTAGCCGGAGGCACAGCACCGCCTGACGCCGACCAAGTGCTGCCGCGCCTGCGTCAGCACGCGCGCGCGAGGGAAGATGGAGAAATTTCCCCAAGTCCCCATATGGACCTCGCTCACCGGCCCACAAGGCGCTAGGATGGACAGTCAGAGGCAGCCACCTTGCCTCACTGTCTCTGGTCCACCATGCACCGAGTTCATGGACCAGCCACCGTGGACCGAGCCCAACACAAGCCCGCAGTGACACGTGGCCTAGTTAATGTGACGACATGTGTTCGGGCCGGGCCAGCCCAACCCGGCCCTGATCCAGCCCTACCTAGGCCCGCCGAGGCCTGGTCGAGGCCCGGTCGGCGTTGACCATTGGTCGGTCAACGTTGACCATTGACCTGGCCCCACCTGTCAGTGACCAGACCCGTGGGCCCCACCTATCAGCTGCTGACCGAGTCCACCGTCCTTGCTGACGTCAGCATGACATCATCCAACCGCCAGACCCCGCGTCAGTGCTGACATTAGCATGACATCAGCCTTACGCCAGCTCCACTGTGCCCGCGTGCCACGTGGCCCAATTAGAGCATGCCATGTGTCAGCCTCAGATTAATCTACCCTTTTTCTTTTTCAAAAAAAGAATAAACTTTGGAAATTCATAACTAATTCATATGGACTCCGAAAAATATGAACCAAGTGTCCAAATTTTTATAAACTTGAGCTCTACGTCATAGGCTTAGGAATGAGTGCATTTGGAGTTATTGAATTTTATTGCTTCCTTGTGTTGACTCTATAGAAGCCGCTAACGCGGCTATTATATCTCGTTTCAGAGGAGGAGCAGTTTGAGGAGGACGACTACGAGTACGATGAGGAGCTCGGTGATGACTTCACAGGTGCCACACCCCACCCAACCTCGTAGATCCTATTACACATGGCACAATATCTAGTTTGCTAGTGCTTTATTTATGAATATCACCTAATGATAGGTTGCATGGTAGATTTGCTTGATGAGTCTTTACCTTGTCGCAACCTTACTCCTGCACACCTGCTGATGGGCTAGACGCATGCTTATTTACTTCTGATGCTTTACTACTACTACGCTTATATCTGCGTGATGTGATGCTTGGTGGAGAGTATGGTTATATGGTTAAGGCACGTGGTGCCACTTTACACGGGGAGAGTGCTGCGTGCGTCTTGGGTGTGTGGTGAGGGTTGAGTCGATCGAACAGGATTCTACGATGAGCCATGTGGGCGAATCTTGCTGGGGGATGTGTTCTAGGCATTCCTGTGTGAGGTGCTTGTGGCGGGCACATTGTGATAAATATGGTGATCCCGGGGGTGACAACCTTCGAGGAGCGAAGCCCCGGGTAGGAGGTGCTATTGTAGCATGGACTGTTGTAGTCCCTAAGAGAAGATAATCCTATCTGATCCCCCTAGGACCAGATATATCTTAAGCATCGAAACCTTGGGACCTACATGCTCACCACTCGCTCTTGTATGGGCGGGAGACGGATGTCTAACTAGCTAGGATGATGCCACTACTTCTAGGTTGTTAGCAGATAGTGTCGGGAGGTACGGGCATGGAGACCCACACCCTCCTTAGACAACATAGTGACCTTGGGGCCCGGTACTATGTCTCACAGTCTCAGTGTACCGGTGGTACCTATTCGCGATGTCCCAGTACTGAGTGGTAGGGTGGCATCGCACCGGTTAGAAAGCAGTCAGAATTAGCTTAGGCAGGGCACCGCCGATGATAGTGATCTTGTGGTTACGGGAGTACATGCTCTGCAGAATTTATGAATCAATATATATAGTCCATGGGCCACTGGTATGGCTTTTTTCTAAGACCCACGCTTCTCGGGAGTAGTGAGATGAGTCCTTCTATTCTTCCCCTGGTGTTACCCTTTCGGCTGTGAGCCACTGAGACAGGCTCTGAGAGAGAGTTGAACCTGTCGACTAAGTGCGAGAGGGTGAGATGTGTGTGATGGTGATGGAATGGGATGGATATGTGGATGAGATGGGTTAAAACTTGATGAGTTATATTATATAATATTGGTCACTATTTGCATAGGAAACCACAGCCATATATTAGGTCGCTTGATTATATCCTTTACATCCCACCAAATACTACATAGCAAAAGCAAAGCATAGAGTGGGAGATGTGGCCAGTACAAACCGTACTAAAAATTATTTGGCAGGTGAACCCGACCATGACTTCACTGATGAGGAGTAGATGTCTCGTTCCTACGCTCAGGCATCTTTTTGGAGATTTATTATACTTCCACCTTCCGCAGCTATCCCAGAAGCTGCTGCTGCTCTGATGAATCCGCCAGTGTGGCGACAAACTATTTATGTAATCCCTTCTAAATGTACTCTTTTGTTCGAAGTATGGATTTCTATATCAACTAATGCTAGATAATGTGATGGTTTGAGCTTCGAACTATTGTATTATTCGCCATTCTGTGTATTTCCCTTAGTGGAAAATTGAGGATGTTTCATTTATCATGTCGGTATAGGGACACAATCACATTCATGTGAATTGGTCCATAGTCACTCATCCTTGAACCAACGGCCAGGTCGAACATGCAAATGACATGATCCTTCAGGGTCTCAAGCCAAGAATCTACAACCGATTGAAGAAGTATGGCAAGAAGTGGGCTGTCAAGCTACCCTCGGTCCTATGGAGCCTAAGGACGATGCCTAGTCGAGCCACAGGATTTACCCCATTCTTCCTAGTCTATGGTTCCATGGCCGTCCTCCCCATCGATCTTGAGTACGGGTCCCCTCGACTAAAGGCCTACAACGAGCAGATGAACAAGGAGGCCCTCGTAAATGCCATTGACTAGCTCGAAGAAGCTTGAGATATGGCCCTCCTCCATTCTGCAAGGTACCAGCAGAAGCTTCGACGCTACCATGACAAACATGTCTGCAAGAGGGATCTCCAAGTTGGCGATCTCGTCCTCCGTCGATGACAGAGCAACAAGGGGTGCCACAAGCTCACTCCACCATGGGAAGGCCCATATACTGTGGCTGAGGTGCTGAAACCTGGGACATACAAGCTAGTAAACAACAAAGGCAAAACCTTCACCAACGCTTGGAACATCGAACAACTACATCACTTTTACCCCTAGGGCCTCGGGGCCTTGTACATTTCTCGTATTTTATAAAACTATGGCATCATGAATGAATAAATGAAAAATGGCTTTGATTCAGCATATTTTCTTATTTGTTCATGTAAGGTAGTCTTGACTCTGCTCCCTCAGAGTCAAGCCTCTCTCAGGGGCTACAAGGGGGAACCCAGAAGTCCTCAAAAACTCACTCATTTTTTTGAAACTCAATGTTTATTCTTTTTTACGTGCATCGATATGTGTCATTACTTAGCCAAAAATGCCATGAGTGTCCCAAGGATCGAGGCCTATTGAGCTAGGAGCTCGCCTACGCCTCTGCGCTATGGTAACTCCACTCACTTTCCCCCTTCGAGGGGCACGACTGTGCATCGAGTTCACTAAGTAGAAACACAATCAGGGCATGCAAGAAAGAAAAGGACTTAAAATATGAGAAATATATACATGCATAAATGCTTTAAGGCCATCAGGGCCATGACATCACAATGTCACAAAAACTAATCTATTACATGGGCGTCTTCACCCAGATTTGGTTCACAGGCTTCGGCTCTCATCTCCACCATCGCCATCACTCTCATCACTGGCGCCTTCTTCACCTTCGAAAGGAAGGACCTTGGGCTCGAATAGCTTCGCCAGCTTCTCACCCGGCTCCTCGGCATCTTCGATCAAGCCTCGACACCTCTCCTCATTTTTGGCATCTGTTTTGGTGAGGCAAGAGATGAAGCCGTGCAAGATGACATTCATGTCGTATGTAAAGCCGGAGTAGACGACCGCCATCGCCCAGTCCACGTTGATGTGGAGGGCATCCTGGACACGATCTTTCATGGTGGCCCTGAGATAGTACAGCCAGTCGACGAGAGCAGTTCCACGCACTTCTTCCTTGACCTCCTCCATGGGCTCGACCCCCAGGAGTTGCAGAGCCCGTTGATCGCAGCGCGGAGCCTGTCGGTCAAAGCCGCCTTAGCCAAAAGGCAATCTTGCAGCACCTTGGAGGCAGTCCGAATGGAGAGCAGGTTGGCCTTGAGACCTAGAAGGCAGAACAAAGTCAGTTGCAGCGCACGGAGACAAGAAAATCAGGGTCAAGAAAGAAGACTCACTAGTGCAGTGGGTGCCAAGGACCTCAAGCGCATCCACTGCTTCGTCACTCTCTTTCTGGGCCTTCTTGAAAGCGCGTACCACCTCTGTCCTCTCAAGCCATAGATCCTCAATCATCCTTCCAGCCAAGGTGATGGCCTCCTCCTTTACCAGAAGGGTCTCCTTTAGCACGGCAACCTCGACAGTAAGGGCGTCGACGCGATGTTTCATTGCCTCGGCTGAGACATGGAGCGTGTTGCGGGCCTCAAAGGCCTGAGCGATGTCTATCTTAGTTACCTTTGACACGCTCTGTGGAGTCTTGAAGCTCTCCCTCGAGCATCTTCAGACGTCCCTCCAAGGAGGAGAGGGCCTCGAGGGCCTTCTGTGCCTCCACGCGGGCTCGGCTGGCCTCCTCCTTGGCTTGGGACACTTCCCCATGAGCTGCCTCAGCCTCTTCCTTGGCCCTGGCAGTCTCCTCCTTTGCCTTCCTTCCCTCCTCTTTAGCCTTGGCCACCCCATCCTGGGCAGACCAGCCGGCCTTGAGTTGGCATCGCACCTCCTCCTGCCCTTCATGCGTCATGTGAAGGAACTCGGACTTCACATAGGAGCGCCTTCTCAGGTCCTAAGGAAAAAGAGCAAGAAATCAGGCATCAAATCAGGAAGTTTTCCAAGCTCAACACACCTAAGGAAACACTTACCCCGGCCTAGGTCCTCGGCGGCAACATCAACGGCCAGCTTTAGAGCATGGGCCATCCATGCCCGATACTCCTCCGCATCCTCCCAGAGGTTTACCTCCACAGTGTCATCCATCCAAATCATGGGGGCACTAGGCTCCAGCGGGTTTTGGAGCAGGAGGCGCTCCCTACGCCAAGAAGGAAGAGCCACCTCGACCCTCTCCCGCATCATCAACCTGATGCGCTCCACCGCGTCAGGTGAACCACCATAACGGGCCACCCAATCGGCCAAGGTGAGGAACAGCAGCTCGACCTCCGCTCTGGCCACCGACAACCTGGCCTCACCACTCACTTGCCTGCCAGGGCAAAAGAGTCGGGGTGGGACCAGCCAGGGCTGCGAGGGTCCCCCCGAGCAACTGCCGCACTGGCAAGAAGAAGGGTGTCTCCCTCCTCCTCGAGCCAAGGCGACGGCCGTGGGCTTTCGATAGCCACCTCCTCGGGTCGCTCCTGCAGCGCCAGCAGAACCACCGACACCTTCTGTGCCACATTCTGCTATTGTGGTGGCTGGCCCAATGTAGTTGCAGCCTCCCCCTGTGGCTGTGGGAGACTGGATGATATCGGCTCCTCCAGCGACTCATCCTGTCACCGAGGTAGCGGGGTTGAGGGCACCACGCCCTCCGGCGTTGGCTGCTGCTGCTGCTACAGTTGCTGCTGTTGCTGCTGCAGGTGCAACTCCAGCTGGCTTGGTGCTGACCTCTTCGCCTCTCATTGTTGATCAGGCCGGCTCAGCTCCAGCCCCTCTTCCTCCTGCCGCCCTTGCAGCTGCTCCTCCTGTTGCTTCTGCAGCCGGTCTTCCTCCTCCTTTTTCTGTGGGCTCTCCTGCTCTCGCTTTCGCTACACCTCCACCTCGTGCAGGCCCTTTGGCCATGGCTCCTGCCCCTCTTGATGGAGGGAGAAGGAACTGCAGCCTCTTCGTCCCCAAGGAAGATCGGGGCATTTTTTGACCCAGGCTCGCGGCTGTCGAGGGCTCCCCCATCGGTTGCGGGGGCCATGACCTGGCCAGGTGTAGGGGCCACGAACATCGAGACCGGGGCACCAACCCCACTCTCTGGCATCTACCCATAGTCAGAGCTGCCACCCACCATGGCCCTTGCATTGCTTGAGCCTGCAACGAATAATTGTTGCCTGGCTTGTGATAGCCAGGCCGCCTCTGATGTCAACAGGGGCATCAGGATCACACCTGCCCCTCCCGCCGCCATCCTCACGGCTGTGTCCACCTTGAGTCTCCTAGCCGATGAATGGTTTGCCTCCTCCACTTGACGCTTGAGCCTGGGCAACGTAGGGAAAGGCAGGAACATCAAGCAAATATGAATTACGAGAAAACGGAAGAAAATTTCAGACGACAAAACTTACCCTAGAGGGATGACGACCAACCCAGGCCCCCTCAAGTTACTTGGGTACCTCAACTGCCCCCTCCAAACTAGATCCTATCCAGAGTTCGAACTGGAGCAACCGGCTCAGACCTCGGCACCTTGAGCTCCACTGGGGCCACCTCCCATGCGTCGTACGCCGAGGTTGGTATCGCCTGCTCCTCCGAGCATGTCGAGGACCTAGTTTGGCATGGCGAGGCACTGGATGGACCCCAGGACAAGGCCGGTGGAGTGCCACTGCGCTGGCGATAAGACAAGGACCCCGCGCGGGTCGAGGAACCCCCTTGCCTTCTTTCTTGCAGTCACTCCAAGACATCCTCCTGCGTAGGAGGTGCGTCAGCTCGAGGAAAGCTGGAAAGATGGGGCTCAAGATGCCCCGCTACTCCCTCGACATCATCATCGTCACCATCCTCCATGTCTGACTCCTCAGGGGGGACTCCTCGATAGGAAGCCCATCTCGCCTATGTTTAGCCCGACGTATTTTGAGCGCCTCGCGTGCGAGGTTCTTTGTCTTCCTCTCCTTCTTCTCTAGGTCTTTCCTCTTCTTTTTTGGTTGAGCATCAAAGTGCCTCACCTGACAGTCGAGGTCATCTTCTTGAACTGGAGGCACGAAGACCCTGTAGTTGACGTTACCCTGCACTTGAAACCATAGCCAGAATGTCAAGACAAGCCAAAAAACAGGGGAGAAACTCGAGATGTGGAATTGAGGGACTTACCATGACGATGCTATGAGGATCTAGTAGCATCGTGTTGGGAATATGCCCTAGAGGTAATCATAGAGATGATGATATTCTAGTTGTATCTATGACATGCATTAAGTGTTCATTGAATATCCATTATAGACAACTTGTGTTGATTGACAATTATGTGAATTGTTTGTGGAACTCAATTACTTGAATGGTTATTCTAAAGTTGTCCCTGGTTGGCATTCTTGTGAGAACACACTTGAATATTAGACCAGCACATGTATTAGTTGATGGCTATATTTCACAAGTCATGGACATGGAGATGACAAACTAATAATGTGGGCACATGTGAGACATGTAGGCTGGACTGACCCAACATGAGAAAGTCTCTATTCACATCATATACGTTATGTCCTTAGACCTGAGATTGTGGTATGTACTCAAGATGTGAAACGGCCTACTTAGGGACTATCAAACGCTGCTCCGTAACTGGGTAGTTATAAAGGTGGTCTTCGGGTGGTCGGGAAGCATGCTATGAGACAGACAATCAAGATGGAATTTTCCCCTCTCTGCATGAGAGAGATATCACTGGATCACTCAAGTGATTAGATCAACAAATGCATGGCCGTGCTTGGGTTAAGTGTTAACTCATGAGTTGAACCATATATTGAGTGGCAAAGGCAATAACTTGTATGTTGTCATAGTTGTTCGTCTGATATGATCTTTGCGTGCACATAGGAGTTGTCATACCTTGCTAGAGGCCGCTATCAACTATTGGGCGAGTAGGAGTACTCGGCCCATGTCAATGTGTGCGTGAACCCATAGGGTCGCATGCTTAAGGGGCTAGAAGCCTAATTCGGGTTGGACCCGAATTAAACAAGGCTTAGGGTTACTAATGGGCCTCCAACTCATTGGGGATGCCTATATAAGAAAGGGGAAGGGGCGCGGCCTAGAGGTTACATGCCTTGAACAGCCGCTGTCACCCTCCCCACACTCATGCCTTTTGCTCCTCGTGGACCTTGTAGTCCGGAGGCGCATCGCTTCTTCCCTGCATGTGTGGGATTCCTCGGAGGTGCTGCATCTGGAGCACTGGGATGAACTACATGAGGGGGTTGACGTGACAGACGACCACGCAACTGCACTGCCTGCTGTGATGCGTACGACCACATCAAGTCATCTTCCACTGCACCTACGTGTCTAGTGGTAATTCCATAACCTGTAACTAGCAGTAGATCCTGGTTTATGAGGTAGAAAAGTTTTGTTTTCTGGCTAGTGTAGCACCCTCATAACCCTACACATCGGGACATGATCCACATCGCCTGGCCCGAGCTCCTAACCCGCTATGCTACATCCTCAGGAGGCAGGTCCATAGGCAACATTCGGCACCCTCGAGCTGCTCGAGAAGCACCTCACGCCCCATCGGTGCGCCATCAGAGGTTGGAGTCTTCGGCTGTGGAAGCCCGCGACGACGTACGCGACATGCACACCTTGCTCGGACAAGGTGCGTAGTGCATCGAGGAGGGGATTCAGCCTCTGCTGGAAGGGCTGGGCCATGCCCTAGAGCCAGTGCTTTGGACGAGCCCTGATGATGCACCCAGTGTAGGTGGGCAGCAGGCCATCATTGTTGCGGATGTAGAACCACCCCGATTGCTAGCGGCCATGGTTGGTGGACAAGCCCGTCTTGATATAGACCTCAGACTTCTTCTACACTAGGCTGTAACTCCCCATGCGAATGATCCTCCTCTTCCCCTCTAAGATCACTTGGTGTAGTGCTCACCCTTGAAAAGGTGGAGCCACAATTCCCAATGCGGTTCCATACCCATGTACCCCTCACAGAGCGCGACGAATATCGCCACGTTGGAGATGGAGTTGGGGGTGAGGTGTTGGAGCTCGACCTCGTAAAAGTGGAGTAGCACACGCATGAAGTGGCTCGAAGGCGAACCAAATCCCAACTGGTGGAACTTGACGAAGCCCACCACATAGCCCTCCGATGGCTGCGGCTCCCGATGCTCCCTTGGTGACATGATCCACTCCAGTAGCTTAGCCGAAGCGACGGGGCAGAGGAGTCCCTCATCCACCAGCTTCTCCAGCTCCCGCTATGATACATCAGAACGGGGCCAGGCCTCTGGAGGGAGGAACATGGGCACCATGGATGCAGCGAGAATCTGCTCGATGGATGGGCGACCGGGAAGATTCCCAATCCCGATTTCTCTCTCACTGTTTCTTCTCTAGTGCAGACAGATGAAGGCTTGGGTGCTCTGGTCGTGGCAGCGGCAGAGGCAAGATGGCAAGATAGGGAACGGAGAAACCCTACCCCTCCTATTTATAAGCGATGGGGCCGAGAAACAACAGGCAGATCCAGCAACGGCATGGTAATTCCCCACATTTTATGTGCTCACCTAACCACCCCTTGATTCCTGGAATAGGCACATGCATCACCCGCAAGATCCCTAGCCATTGCCCAGGTCCACCATGACCGCGCCACTTCAGCTCTTGCCTAAAAAGACATGCCCAATGGACGGGAGAAGTTATCCATAGTGTTTCCTTCTATGGGAAGTAAAACAGGCTCTAGTCTCACACCGAAATCCTCGAGGGAGTGGAGGCTGACCCTAGATCAGGGTTCGACAGCCGCCCTTGAGTACCCGAGTCTAGGATGCCCAAGGGGAGCCAACATGATGCTCAGCTCGAGGACGAACCCTCAAGATCCCCTCGGATGTATCCAAGGCAGAAAGAAAGGATTAACATGGAATCAATGAGGGTGCCTCAGGGCCACCAGTATCCATGTATCTACATGTTTGCATCAATGAGAGTGCCTCAGGGCCACCAGTCGACCCCATCAAATGGGGCACAAGCTCTCACTTGGATCTCCCGTTATCAGCTCATGGAGAACATTGAGACTCGCACAATTGAGGGTAGTACGGCGCTTCTCACCTCACATCCGATCGAAAGGACTCGTGAGATGGACACCCGAGGCTAGCAATACCCTAATCGCACAAGGCTTGGGGGCTCAGCTATGCCGAGCACCCCTTGATGAAAGAGGGTCGAATACACCCGGGGGCTCGATGACTCGAGACACCCCTTGATAAGGCGCTACAACTCTAGTTCATGTTGTCCTAACCTTTCAGGAACGCCTGCTACACCCAACTAGACGAAAATGCCTTTTGATGAAAGACAAATAAAGCCCTCAGAGGAGTCTCCTGACTCATCTGAGGCCTCAAGGGCTACCCCCAAAGGGTACACTCACGCGCACCCTCCAAAAATTACAGTCGACACCTCGGTCTCGATTCAAGACCCCCCGCATGATTGCCAGCACTCACGCAAGGGCTCGGGGGCTACTATCGGGTACCTGAATAAGGGGTACCCTTAATCCTTGACTAAGCAACTCAATCCCTGCATTAACAAACCCAAAACCACAATTTATTATCCCCGGCCCAAAAGTACATAAGATATCCGATCCAAGTATCAAACTACGCTGGGCCGCCCCACGAACGGGTCTTTATGAACCAGGCTACTGTTCAATCGACGGGACCCTCTCGACTCGAGTCTGTCCACTTAGGGGAACGATCACCCCCTCGAGTGACAAAACTCACCCGGGCGAACGATCACCCATCAAATACCGTGCACCCCCTCGACCCGCCTACTTCTCGTATGATTCCCAGGCATTTAAAGCATTTCACCTGCACCCGCCTAACCTCATGGCTACAGCCGTGGTAACAGTGGATAGTACACTAGTCAAATCCTCCTTTTACTGCCCATACCCAGGAAACCAGCGGATCGTACCATACTGTATCACCATACCACGCACTATGCCCCGTTTAGCACCCCCTCGAGACGCATTTGTCAACACAAACACCGTATTTCCTGGGGCTTGGTCGTATCCATTTGGGTCTCGACCTCCTTCACTACATTCGGCCCCCTCATCCACCCCCTTGAGCAAGACTTTGACGCCGTCGGTCAGTGCTCCAACCACTCCCAATGTGACAGCTACAGGGATCTACACTCTCACGCATGGGCATCGGTCTTTCATCAGCCATCTACAACATCATCACATAGATAGGAAGGATGGCCGTTGTCTCCAAGCACATTGCTATAGGGTGAGTCACGCCTGATGCATGCCTCTACAACAACGATGACTTGATCGGCATCTCTTTCGATGTCATAACCTATGCCAGCCCTACAAGCATCATTTCTAGGGTTACACTATACACCCATGCCCCTCCTTGGCCTATAAAAGGAGGCGCCGGGCTAGCAGAGAAGCAAAAAACTCAACCAAAAAATAGAGGAAAGCCAGAGCCCACAACGCTCAAGTCCTAGCCAACCTCATTCACTCGCTTGTATTCTCCCGTGTACAAGCACTTCGGTGCAAGATAATACAAACTCTCCCCCTGCTGGACGTAGGGCCTTCTATTGCCCGAACAAGGATAAAACTTGTGTATTCTTCTTGCATCACCATCCGGATTAGGGAGCACACAGTGCAAATTCACTCATTGGTGCTCGGCCCCCAGGGTCGAAACACCGACACCTTGGTTTATCTCCATAATAGATTACTTTCATTGATTATGTCAACAACTCAAAGTTCATTAATCAAATTTCATCACCATGTCAAACTTTGATCAAAGAAGGCCATTTTAATCTAAGCACCATGCTTAATTTAAAAGGACCTATGGATGCACCCTATATGTACAGTATATGAATACACTCAAACCAGAGCATACTAACATAAATAAAGGAAGCATGAATTTGTATGATCAAATGAAGATAAGTATAAGAAGTTGGTGAACTTTTTTTATACCTGAGTGATCCTACCAGCAGCGTGTATGGATGGAGACTTTGGGCCTACTACAGTGATGGCTTAGGCTCCAACTAAGGTTAGATCACACATAGTATCATGGGCCATTGGTCTTGGTGATACCAAAGGCCCATAAGAGGGAGACTCCCAATCTCTTTTTTTCTTTTTAAGTCTCCCTCAATTTTTATTCTTTCTTTCATTTTTTAAGCAAGGTGTATCATCATCATTTTTTTGGACAACCCCTTGTTGTGTATGGAACTTGGGTATCTCACCGTCCTCCTCCACACTTGAACTTTTTGTGTAAAAGTCAAGTGCCGAGTCAGGGTCTCCTTCTAGAGTGTGTTCCATCACCTAAGGGCACCAAGGTTTCTTTTTTTGATGATGTAGCTCCTCATTTTCATGATTGTATGCCCCGCACTTTCTTATCCTAAAATGGTTAGCAACAGAAATACCCGAGGGTGCATACTAACTCGAAAACATGTCCTTGCTTTTATTAAGGAGGAGGATTTTAAGATAATCTGGGGTATCTTAAGGCAGTGCTTAAGTTATGGTCTTAAGCTCGACCGTGGGAACTTCATCTTGCAGCTATCAATGGTGGTGTAGTTCCCAACTTTACCACCGAGCATAGGCATTAATATTCAAGCTGCAAGGTAAGCACCATTGTACTACTATGAGATCTTGAATGCTTATGATAAACATAGGCATCGACAACCAACCTCTTCAATAGCTTAGAAACAAAGAGCAGGAGGTGGTTGAGATCCTCGTAGGGGCATAAGGTTAGAAACAGAATTAACTCTAGAGACCTTGAAAGTGAGCATGAATTATGAGAAGTCTCAAAAGAGAATTTGACATGCTTATTGGCAACTCTATGCTTAGTCTCTAGGGTTACTGCTTGGGCATGTCCATGGCATGGAAGTTTTCATGTGGAACTAATGTTGCATCTCGGCCACATTCAAGAGCAACATTTCCATGGTCAGAGGGACATGGCTTATGTTCGAGCGAGGGCGATGATGGACGTTCTATTCACAAGTATGAGAAACGAATGGAGAACTAAACTTCTCTCCTCAAATGGGTTATGTTTAGGAAGATGCTCCACCATTGGAGTTTCTGGGTGAGTGGTGGAAGCAATATTCCCAAACATCTCATTAGGGCTTCCTTGGGAAGAATTTTCTTGAATAAGTTCATCCAAGAGATAGCCTATGAGAATATCAAACTCAAGGATGGCAAAGATGTCGAAGTCTATGCAAACCTTGGTTCCATGAATTTCTATTGGCACAGCCCTAGCAATCCCACAACACTCAATGATGAACCCTTATGAACTCTCAAATAGTTTGTCGGTCGGCACCAGCGGCACATTACCCATAAGGGCTTTTGCAAGGAATTGTGAAATGATATTAGTGTTGATAGTGAGGTTGTGTAGGGTATCAATGGAAGTTCCTCCTAACAAATAATATATAGTCATGGAAGGTGAAAGAATCTGAATTACTTCAGAAGAATGTTTCATTTCCAACAACCATTCTTTTGATGGCTCCATGTTAGGTGAGATTTCCTTAGAAGGAAATGTATCCCTCTCGTGCCAAGAATTGTTCGAGGTTTTACTAGAATCCTCAAATTTGATTGAGAACTCCAAAGGATGGAGAACTGTCTCCTTCGGTGTTCGTGGTTCGGGTGGGGGATCATTAGTCGAACCTATGGATGGTACAAGGTTGGATTCGACTAATGTGGTCTCCCCCACACTTGACCTGACTATGGCCTGGAGGGTTTTGGTTTTTATGATGGGGGAAGCGTGCTTCCCTAAGATGTGATCAATGACTTTTCTCTGTTCTGCTGTGGTTTTATGTGAAAATGTCCCTCCAGCAACCGTGTCAAGGCATAGGGCAGCATTTATGTCTAGACCCAAATAAAAGAGATGCAATTGCATGCTATCGGGTAAAGACAAATTTGGGCTAGCATTTATTAAGATAGTAAACCTAGCCTAGGCCGCACCTATAGACTCCTTCTTGTCTTGCTTAAAATCAAGGATTGCCCCTGGTAGAGAGTTGATACAGGACATAGGAAAGAATGTAAGACAAAATTTGTCTTTAAGTTCTTCGCAGTCCCCATTCTTACTTTCTACGGCATTAGTGAACCATTGCTTCACCTCCCGCCTTGAGGGAGGATGAAAACAACTTCCACTTAAGAGTTTCTTGTGTCATGCCAGGAATGCTTAGGCATGAACATAATTCCTCGAATTCTCACAAGTGGTCAAACGAATCTTCATTGTTGTGACCAAAGAAGGGTTTTGCCCAACCATGGCTTTAAATCTTGGGTGGAGTTCATGGCTGGATGAAAAGTTTGTTTTTGAAAAAGATGGAAGCTCCAAGAACTCCCCCTTTGAAGCAAAAAGATTTGTATTTGAATATGGCTTCATGGTGAAAAGGATCGGATATGATAAATATTTTGTTTTATAAAATGAAGGATACAGATATGAGGATGAACTAGATTCAAGAAAATAGCAACCATTCCCTGGCAACGGCGCCAGAAAGCTTGTTGGTATTTCTTAGCATAAACAGATAAATCTACAAGCACACGGAGTACCATTGTAGCTTTCACCCTGAAGTATTCAGGGTATCGTATTTTCCATAGGGAACGGTGGTATTTCTCCTAGCTAGTTTGTCCAAGGATCAACACGAGGGTAGAGATAGAAAGGGATAGATATGGATTCCTATAGCCTTTAGTGCCCTAAGGATAGCATTGCAATACTTCTACTTGCTCACTTCAGACACTGGCTTATACCTAGTTTGCCAGGTACCTCTGATCAACAATTCTATGCCGAACATGGATGTGGGGGATTACAAAGGATGGACAGGGCTATCACCACCTGCCGCCTACCACCTAAACCATACATGAACAAGGCAAACGCCGATAGACGTTAGCCTAGACACGACGTCTATGCCAACCTCTACTACTCTAGCGTGATCAAGGGTTGCCTGACTAGGAGGGCCCTTCTACCAGAGCAACCACCACAGGGGGGTACGATGATTCCGCAAGTAAGTAGAAAGTAAAGCTAAGCAACAAAGAACTTTTATCAAACTATAAGAAACATGAACACTTACTTAGCCAAGATCCTATGAAGGAGCCAAGTACATGCTCGTAGAGGTACAAGCTCAGGGAGACACCGACAAACCCAGCACTTCCCTGCTCTCTTCCCTCACATCTTGCTCTATCTAGCTCTAGATAGCTACTAGGGCATAGCCCTATGGAGTGGTGCTCTAGCTCTAAGCTTGAGTGGCTCTTCTCCCTTGAATGTGTTGATGAAATGAGAGAGGAATGGCCCTCCTTTTATAGGTGGAGAGGAGAGGCGTCCTTGAAAATGTGCCATCCCCACATGGAAAGGAGCAAACCGACCTCCATAGGGCGGTTTCGCACCTTCCATGTGGAGTGCACACCAGAACCGACCTCCCCACATCGGTTTGGACCACCTCACCAAAGTTGGGCCCGTTTGGCCCCAAAAGTCGGGCGTGTGCCCCTCCTCGATCGCGCGGACAGGGGTCCGAAGCTAAACTGGACCAATTTTGGTGGATGTGGTGCACTCGCTGTGTTGGGCTGATTTGACGTGGGTTTTAGTTCAACCTCCTCTTTTCTGGGCTCTGGCGACTGGGCCTTCTAATTCTGGGCCTGGGTTGCATGGTGGACCAGCCTTGGTTTGGCCCTTGGCCCAAGCATGATGAATGATTAGGCCTTCTTAATCTTGTTTTGATAAGGGCCAAAATGGGATTAGATATTTCTTTTATATTTTTCTACTTACGGCCCACTTTAGGTGTATTTCTGTATGAGCCCTGCAAAACAAGTGATACACCAAAACTTGTGGAAGTTGTTAGCAATAAGTCCTATTCACTAAGTTTGGTGTTTCTTTTATATTGTTATTGGTGGTATAAAAAGTGAGTTAAGAACGGCCAACACCTCCTGCTGCTCCTATTGCTGCTGCATCTATGCAGTCAGCGTATCCCACCTCTGGTCCTGCTAGGACTGCCACTGGATCATGTTGTGTGTAAACTCATTAAATGTGGTCTATAGCTCTCATGTCTAAATCTGCAACTCTCCAACACGGGTTTTGAGGGCCTCTAGCTCTGGGTCGT
Organism: Bothriochloa decipiens; assembly: GCA_023333625.1. Taxonomy (NCBI): domain Eukaryota; kingdom Viridiplantae; phylum Streptophyta; class Magnoliopsida; order Poales; family Poaceae; genus Bothriochloa; species Bothriochloa decipiens. The sequence goes on from CM041645.1 coordinate 24,680,115, forward strand.
GAGGAGGCTGGACAGGCAGTGGGTAGCCATCGGAGTCATATTCATACCCCTGTCTAGCCCACTCGTCTGAATCCACTTCTGCCCATCCTGCATTGTCAGCTAGGGGTGGGGGCATGAACTAGTCCCACCCATACTCGTCAACTGCTATTGTGTAGGTGGGCTCCACTCAGGGAAGTGCTCCCCCTGGTAGCTAGCCTCAGCTTTGTCCTCCTCATAGTGGCTGGGTCCTGCCTTATATGCAAAACTAGCTCGATGCATCCTCCTTTTTCCTGCTGACTTGTTCAGGGGTCTTAAGATCAAAGGTTAGTACCTGGCATCTATACAAATTAAGTTGCAAGTTAGGTAATTGGTACTTATTTGCATAGCCAGGGAAAAGTAGAAAATCTCATCGTCCTCACCTTCTGTCTTTAGTGTGTGACCCTGAAACAAGACAGCGTAATCGCAATGGGGCATGGGATGGTGATAAACTCAATAGGCTCACCATCCAGCATGCCCAGAGCATTGGCAATGCGAGTAACAAGGGAAGTGCAAGAAATAGCATGGTCCTATCTAATGCTGCCTAGCCAATGCACAACCATCTCCTTGATCGGAGAAACCTTGATCTTCTTAACAATGGCATAGAGCAGCTTCAGCTCTATTTTGTCTACCCATCTAATCTTGCCAGCAGGGAAGAAGGTCATGCAGATCCAATGATATATAAACCTCAGGGTAGGATGATGAATATGAGTGTGAAGAGCTCACAAAGTACCAACCTCTATCCTACCAGAAATATCTTCCCAAAACTTGTTGGGCTCAAAACCACGAATAGCATGATCAATCTTAATAGAACATCTACAATTAAAGCCTATATGCACACTAAGGTCTCTCCATGGAACATGATGCTCTTAATTATAGAGATGGAAAGAAAACCCATCATCATGCATTTTTAGGGTGCAGAGAAATTGAATGGTTAGGAGGCGAGAACCATCCTCATCCATGGGCTCAATTGCCTCCCAACCAACATGCTTCCAAATGGTTTTGAATTCATCATTCAAACCTGTGGCTTGGAGAAGGATGGAGTCTAAGATCTGCGTGTGGATGAAGAGACGATGCTTGAGGTGGCGATATGCTTGCATCTCTCTTCCCTCCTATAGCTCGAGGTAGGGCGTGTCGGCATCGTTGATACCCTCCTCCTGGGGTACCTCGGCCTCCTGATCTCTCGCATGCTCCTCCTCCGTTGGCCCCTCTTGCACGGACTCATCAGGATCTTCATATTGGGAGCTTGGAGCGTCTCCCAAGGGCTCACCCGACAATCTTCCCTAGCTTCACCATGGTGGAGCAAAAGCTACAAACTTCTCGAGTGTAGGAAAGGTTAGTGGAAAATGCCGTATTTACACACCCGAGAATCACCCTAGTGCTTGCTCTACTCAAATTTGTTGGAAATTGTATGGGAGTATGAAAATGAGAGTGAGAATGGAATGAGTGAGGCTTACCCTGGGATACCTGCAATATATAGGCGAGTGCACCAGCTGGAGGGGTGGAGGGTAGCAGCTACTAGCCATTTGGCTTTGGCCCGACGCCTGCAGGCCCAGGACAGGTGTGCGCGACCCAAGCCTGGTGCACGCCCCAGGTCTGGTCGGCCTGCTGCCTAGCTTTTGGGAGGAGGCTCCAACGGCCATTTCAAATGCGTGGCCGTTGTGCACTTGACCGTTCCTGAAGTTCTCATCCCGATTTCTTATATCCAACAAAATTTGATGGTATTTTGAATTTTCAAAAATTATTTTTAAAAAAAAATAATTTTATAAAATAGGATTTTCTGAGCTTTCCAAAAAGTTAATTTTTAGGCTTTTCATAAAAGCATTTTATTGGAAAAATTATTTATCACATGTATGTATATAAAAAATGAATTTATTTATATAAGGATAACTTACCGGTTTACTTGTCGGTCAGGGCTCATCTTTTTAAAGTTCGCCGAGCAGGACTTTCTTCCTTTTTCATCTGATAATCTTTGAGGGGCCACCTGTTCTAGAAGAAGTAGGACCGGATGGTGCCGCTCTAACCCACCATACCTGTTTGTTAGTGACAGGTGGCTCGGGTTGCCTTTCTATTTGGTTCTTTTTAATGTTCTTATGATAATCATTGAAAGGCAGGTTTATTGCTTGACTCTTGAAATTTAAGGACGATACTTCCCTTTCCTGCGTAGATTGCCGCCTTGGTGGTATACAGGAAGGGTCTCCCCAGGATGAGTGGAGGTGAGATGTTGTCGCCCATATCAAGAATAACAAAGTCAACCGGGACATATTTGTCCCTTATTCTTACCAGTATGTCCTCGGCTAGACCTTCGGGACGCCTGGTGGATTGATCAGCCATCTATAACCTGCAAGCCATGGGGGACAAGGGTCCACCTAGGATCTTGTCGTATGTCACTTTGGACATTATGTTTTTGCTGGCCCCAAGATCACAATAAGAATTGTCAATCATGTTGGGGCCGATGGCGATTGTTATCGTCGGACGACCGGGATCACTCATTTTGTCAAGAACAGATACACCCCACGAAGAAGGTTTACCAAGCCTTGTCGAGATCATGTTAACAGATTCGAGCAAGACCTTGGGTTGCCCCGGGATCTTTCCCGAGCTATTATCAGCGGGTATGGCAGCAGCTATTTGAGCTAACAGAGTTTCTATCATCTTATTAAAGCTCAGCTGATTCTTGATGGTAGAAGATAAACCTTCTATCTTGCTATTTATGTTTTCCAACATTTTATCATTATTAAGCATCTTTTTAGTCAGATTTTCATTTATCTTTGCCTGGCCTAGAACAAGGTCTTTCAAAGAAGGCCAATTCAAATTATAATTAGATTGGTAGTTCAAATTACCTTGGAATGGAGGGCGCGATTGGTTGTTCCAGCCATTCTTGCCTCGTTGTTGGCGATACCCGTTGTTGATGTATGTGGCGTCTTCATGGGTCTCAGGGCAATCATTGCCCGAGTGGCCAACGTTACCACAGACCTCGCACGTCATGCGAGTGTCTATGACGTTGACGGTGTTGGTCGTGTTAGCGGCATGTTCATCAATCATCTTTAGCAAGAGATCTATTTTTGTGGCAAGCATATCTACCTCCTTTACGGTATGCATGCCTTTTTGTGCTTTAGCGGGGGCCCTTTCTTCCCCCCAAGCATGGTTCTCCACCATCTTGTTAATCAACGCCATAGCATTGTCGACGGTGAGGGATAAGAAGGCACCACTAGCAGCAGCGTTGAGGTGCCCCTTCGACATGGGTATTAACACATTGTAGAAGTCCTAGAGCACCAGCCAGTTCTCCATGCCATGGTGGGGGCAAGCCTGAATATACTCTTGTAGACTCTCCCACGCTTTCGGTATGGGTTAAATTGAGGTCTGCTGGAAGTTGGCAATTCTTTCCCACCGGGCATTGGTTTTGCACACAGGGAAGAATTTTGTGAGGAACGCGGTGGAGCATTTGCTCCATGTATCAACAGCTTCCTTGTCCTTGTAGAACCACTATTTCACCTTCCCCACGAGGAAGAAGGGAAATAGACAGAGCCTGATGGCGTCAGGTGCGACATCCTTGATCATGATCATGTCGCATAGCTCCAGGAAGTGCTGTAGATGAGCGTTGGCATCCTTGTTAGGGAGCGCACAAAACAGGCTCGCTTGCACCATAGTGATGAGCCCGGTACGAAGTTCAAAGTTCTTGTCCCTAATGTCAACAGCGGGCCAGGTGGGCACATTGGCAACAGCCGGGGTGGAGAACTCACGTTGTGACTTTTGGGCCATCTCACTTGAAGAGAAATGTGCGTCGGCGACTGGTTCTTCTGTTGATGGGGTGGCATGGGAAGAAGCAGCACGAGACCGGTTCTTCCTAATGAGTGCCTCTGGATTGTTGATGAAGTTTTCTGGCAGAGAGAAACCAGTCATACACTATCCTGTTTTCATCCACAATAGGATAAAACATAAAAGTTAGCCTGCATAGACAATGGTTGTTTCTAATGAAGTCATATATATATGTTCTCTTTTTCTCATTCTAGAGTTAACTGTACCAATGCCTTCCTGGCAAGGGCCCCAGAAATGCTTGTTGGTGTTTCTTTGCGCAAACACCAAAAGATAGGTAGGGAACCCATCCCCAGCGGTTACGCCAGAAACGCCTTTTGTAGGCAGGTCTTAATACTATCACTAGAATTGATTCTCTAGTAATGATATAAGGATTGCCATGTGATAGATCTTTGCCCTTTTAGAAATATCCACAAGCGCACGGATCTATCATTATAGCATTTCACCCAGAAGTATTATCAGCGTATCATTATTTATATTTTCCAAAAGGAAGGCGGGTACAGGTACCTCTAGCATAGAAATATTATGACTTCATATCATCGAAGTGAGGCCAAATGCTATGTAGGGGTAAGCGATAAATGTTGGATAGATAGTGGACACACACTTGGATCTACCATATGGATAAATAGAAATAAAGAATAAACGCATGAAAGAATAAAAGAACAACTACGTGGAGCAGGCGCATCTTATACATATGCATTGAACAGCTAAGTCATATGATATATAGGTCAGGCAACAAGTCAAGGTCTAAGGTAACATGGAGATCCTAGCAGCTGATCTGTCAGCCGATGGGGACATTTACGAACACCTACATGACACACGAACATGAGGGATTACGAAGGACAAAAGGGACTAGGTCACTCCCCGCCGCCTACCCCTCAACCATGGCATGCCATCACATCCAAAGGCCCCCTCGTATCCGGACACCATGCCTACATATTAGGGAACTACCTACATCCTCCTAGGACCCCAACCCTATGAATGGACGAGCTAGGACATAGGCAAACCCAAAGGAACATTGAACCATCACCCTATTCCTATCATCATAACTGTTCTTTCATATCATATGAACGATGAAGAACATGTATGAACATGATGAACAATTCTCATATGGACTATAGTCTAGTTCATAATCATTGAATATATCATGCTCAAAACTATACTCTAGTTCATATGCGATAATGTAGATAAGAGTAGAAAACTTGAATAGGGAAGAACTCTTCATAGAAATATTACCAAGAGTAGCTTTGCTTCCTAGGAGACAAGCCCTCCTTGCTAGTTTCTAACCTTGCTCCAACAACTACTAATAGGCTAAAGAACAAATGTAGAGAGAGAGGTAGATTGCTCCAAATGGTGTGTGTGTGGTGTGCAGGAACCGCCCATGCTCCACATGGAAGGCAGGAACCGCCTCCCAGAGGATGGGCCCAGCTGGCCCCTGGGGCAGTCGCGCGCCAGGCCAGGGGCGCACGCCTCGGGTTGGTGCCTCTCCCTAACCGACCTTGGATGGTCGGTTGTGGAGTGGGCCTGGACCGTGTCTATGTGGTGCACTCGGTCCAGTTTGGCCCCGAGGTGGACTTCTCTCCAATTCCTTGATTTTACGCTTTCCAAAATGCGTATTTTTGAAAATGATTTCTTGTACTTTTTGTGTATATTCCTGCAAAACAGTATTTCTCCAAGTACAAGTGGAATTGGATTAATAATAAATATATTTGCATATGTAAATATATAATTCACCCCTTTTGGTCTTTAATTGGCGGTGTAAAATAACCGTTAAGGACCGCCAACAAGCACCCAGAGGGACACTACTACTCTAAGGATATGGAAGTGGAAGCTCAATTGTGTAGCATGAAGAATGTGTAGCTCAAATGTAGTGTAGAATGTAATAGAGTGTGTATTGTAGGGGTGCTCCTCCTCTGCCTATGTAGTAGTCCTGAGGGCGGTACGGGGGTATTCTGGGAAAACCGAGCAGCGGACCGCCCTCCTCTGCATTGAATGTACCGACGCAAGCTAGATGGGCCCAAACCGACGTGTTGGTGCACCGGCCGGCCCTCTTTCAGCTCCGTTTGGCACCGCCTTTGGCAGGTGGGTCATGGAGTGGACCTGGATCACAGCCACGTTCGTGGTTTGGTCCAGAAATGCTTCGGTTGGGCTGCTTGTCTCCCCCTTGGTATTTTACGCTTTCTTGGATGGCGTCTTTTGGTACCAATATTGCATGTACTTGGTTTATTTCATAATTGTGTCCTAAAAATGATTAACTCACCAAAACTTATGTAATAAGTTAGTACATAAGCCCTATTGCTAAGTTGTTTGTTTATTTTATTATAAAGTTGGCAGTAAATATTATGCAATAAGGAGCACCAATAGATGTCTACATGTTTCTTCCTCTTAAAATTTTTTGCATACGTCAGAACATCTAACCAGTGTAAATATGACCGACCCGGACACACCTCACAAGTTATTTAAGCATCAAGGATGAGACGTGCCTCCTGAGTTTTACTGTGAACACAATTAAGTAAAGGATTGTTTGCTTTGAGTGTCGTATCCATCAGTCCACTAGCAAACCAATAGCATCACATCAATCTCCTACCTACTGGCTATTTTCCCTGCATTCTCATGTAGAACAGAGGAGCCAGTTGATACTAAAAAACTATTGCGCATGTAAGAAAGTCCGGCCGCTAAACATTTGAATGCATCTATCAATAGCCTCCATAGTTGATCAGGCCAAAGTTGTTTGCAGATGCGAGGCCAAAGCTTTGACTTGGGCGGACTGCAAGTGATCTGTCTGGTTGGCACTAAATCCTAGAACAAATTCTAAAACAACAAAATACAGTGGTGGCCCACTAAGTTTTGCTATAATAATGAAATCATCCATCTATGAGGAAATTTTACATATCCATAGAACAAGCAAACAACATCTACTAATGACTCCGAGAACAAGGGCGATAGGAGTTGTGACACCATTGTAAATTACTTTGCATACTGAATAAATAATTTGATTTGCAAACAGAACAAAGATGGCATGCTAGTTTAGTGAAAATAAGTACAACTTCCATCCTTCAGAAAATTGACATGTCCATGAACAACGAAACAACATTTGGTCATATTTTTTTACAATAACATAGTACAACACAAAGATACATTAATTTGAGCTTTATTTTACTTCAAACAAGCAAACAAAAATTGCAGCTTTATTTAGTGCTCTGCTAGTGTCCGAGAAAAAGGGTACATAAGCATCAAATTGGGCTTTATTTTACTTCTCTCAATGAATCCGAGGACAAGGGAACATAAGGAAGATATAATGGTCTAAAGATGAACAAATCTTTAATGATACTTACAACATACTCAAATTCATGGGCATGGATGACATGGACTTCTCTACGGTCCATGTCATATGCCAGCTTTGCTCTATCCTCCCCTTCAATGAAAATCAAATTCCATTCTGGGTGGAGTGCAATCACCCAGTACTCCTCATTACTCCATATATAGTCCCTAAATCCAATATCAATGCTTCCAAACATCTCCAAGGTGCTGACAGTATGCTTCAATATCCAATTATCAGTACCATAGTCTTTAAAGAAAGCAATGAATCACTGGGTCCTTAGGACTACTTACACACAAGTGACCCTGAGTTAGATGCATGGAGTGCTCTTTCCCACAAGGATAATTGATTTTCCTCCATGTTTTTCCTGCCATATCCACAGCAAATATCTTACAGCCTTCCTCATTATAGTACCCCATAATATGGTGACAACCGTTAAGAAACACACTTGTTGACCTATACCAATACAAAATCCCATTTGTACCTTTAGGAAATTTAGATTCCTTATAGGTCCATGATACAGTTTCAGATGAGTAGATCTCTAAACTTGCAAACTGACTGTCTTCACCATGCACATTTTCAATCACATGGAAGTACAAGGAACCTGTCAGATTGAAACACAAGCAAGCCTCACCCAATGCATGGCAAACAACACAAGTGATAGGAGCAGTATCCCATACCTCTTAGTCACTGGTTGTAGACACCATAGCGATGTCCATGACCCCCAAGGCACCAGCAAAGGATGAGCCTGTTGTAGCAATCAGATATAGCTACTAATTCCTCTATGAAAGGCAAGAATTTGAAGGAGGGGGCATCCACTGGTGATGCTAATGAAGTCTCGTTTGTCGGCCACACCAGCAAAGAAGAAGCCAGCCATAGTCTAGGACAGTTTCTCCTGGTTCTTGGAGTCCGAGATGAAAAGGAGCCAAGTTTTATAGACCAATTTGCAGCAGATCAAGGAGCAGGTGGGAGGCGGCGGATGATCTCGAAAACAAGATCATTGTTAAGCCAGTCCACTGTGTCCATGTTCTTGCAAGCCTCCTACAGTTCGAAGAGACTGCGATGGTCAGAGTGTGTAGTACAATTAGAGATTCCTTTGTAATTGGATCCTTACAGTGGCAAAAAATCCAACAAAGATCCACTAGTGAAATGAGAGCAAGGAGACCTGCGGATTGGATCTGTCACCCATATCGCGGTACACAATCGAGCAGACGCAATGCCACCATGCTCCACCAGGAAAGCCCTACCGCCTGCCTCCAAATGGACGCTGGAGCCACCACAGCACACCAGGGATCCTTTGCCACTGACAGTGCAGCATATCCACCGGGGATCCTTCGCCGCCGCTAGTGCCGCCGCTAGTACCACAAGTCCAAACATGTTTCACACTAGGAGGATGACTCAGCGGGGAGCTGGGGGCTGCCCAGTTATCACACAGCCCATTTAAGGACTGTCCCATGGTACATAAAAGAGACACGGCTAGACTTTCCCATGGAACAGGAAAGATAAATGACCAGACAGTCTTGTGAGTCCCAAGTCTTGGCTCATCGCAGTTCATGTCTATGAACACCAGAAAGTCCAACCACTACATAATTAAAGTCGTAGGACAAAACATAATGCGTTTGTCAGTTTTGCTTATAGTATCCCCTTGTCTGCAGTACGAGGCTGGTGAGTCTATTCCAGTGTCTGATGGTGACCTTGCTAACGTCCTTTTGTTTCAAGGATGCAGCACATTGCTGTGGATTTTGTGGTTGATGGACGGTGAACTCAGATCTAGGTGCTGGTGAGGTTGGGGGTGCGGCCCCGGTTGATGGAGTTTCACTGTTAGCTTCTTCTACTACGACTGCAACCAAAGCTTGTATGTGACGCAGTCCTCTTCATCGCACCTACTGCGACTTCAAGCAAAGCTTGTACGCGATGGGTAGATATTTTCTCATATTTAGGGGATATATCCTATATTATAGGTCAACATGTTCCACAAGAGGAGGACCCTTAGGAGCGGGGATGGCCCAATTATAACACGTGATATTTTGTTGAATTTAATATCTGGTTGTGTCTGCTTTGTATCACCTATTGGTTGTTGTAAACCCTAAACCACAACTTTTTGTTGTAAACCATGTGGAGCGAGGAGTCCATCTCAACAACTCTCACTTCGATCTATGGGAAAGTCCAGCCGCTGCATACTTGATCTCGTAGGACGATGTGTGAAGTATTGTCTATATTGAATCTCTTCACAATCACTCTGCCGAGTGCTCACTAATGGTTATGCTTTTGGTCAATCTGTAGTAGTGGCATAAATGAGTTTAATAATATAAAGTTGAACAACAGATCATGTGCAAAGTTATTATTATAGCAAGTTCTTTTAAAGGAAATGCTGTTGGGCCGTAAGAAAGTTTGACTGCTGCATATTTGAGTGCATATGACAGACGTGGCTACGGACGCAAGAATGTCCGGCCATTGAATATTTGATCTCATAGGACAAATTGTGAAGGGTGGTCTGTATTGAATGTCGATCGAGTGCATCAATGATGGGACATAGCTGTTGAGTTTTACTGCGAACGACGGTCATGCTATTGTGCATAAGAAAGTTCGGCCCCTATAAAGTCGACCGCGTCTCAAAGTATTCTCCATAGTTTATCCTCTTTTCCTGTGATGCCTGTTACTATGTCATTTAGTAGTCTATGACATAAAATGCAAGGGAGCACACCGAAGCAAGATTTGAAACTGTGGTTATGTACGACTGCACTCCCTCCTGCCATGTATGCTTCGCCCCTTCAAAAGAACATTCCCAAAATAATAAAAAGCACATAAACATAGTTTGAACAACATTATATTGATTTCTAGTATTGTTTTGGGTACATGAGGCCATTTCAAAATATACCAAAAGTCCACTTCAATTGTACCCACCATTGCACTTCTACTGCTAAAGACCCAATTGCACCTACCAGTCGAGCTTGTTGATGTGATGAGGCATTCCCAGTCACGACAGACCAATTTACAGCAAAACAAGGAGGGGCCAGGGAGGCAGGCAAATGAGACCGTCCTCTTGCTGGGGCCTGCTCCATCTCGTCAGTGTGCAATAGGCCTCGGCTCCCTAATTATTGAGATCACTAGATGAAGAAGAAAATAGTCCAATAAAGATACATCAGTGAAGTCCACAACTTATACCAAAAATGCAACTTTAACAACCATTAACAATTTCCTTGTTACGAGCTCATCCAAATTTAGCAGCACATAGATATATATACAACTCAAACTAGATTAGTAGTTAATGTGGCTGTAACCATTAGTCTAATACAATTTCGGCTAAATCTACTCCAACCATCACACCTATAATACCATTCAAATTAAGCTTACGGCTAAACAACACAACATAGCAGGTATTGAGATCACTGAAGTAGAAAATAATGCAGCAAACATCCATTAGTTAACTCCACAGCTCATACCAAAATGCAACTTTAACAACAATTAACAATTTCCATGGTACGAGCTTGTTTTGGCTAAATCATATCTAACCATCACACTAACAATACCATTATAAATTCTAAGCAAAATCCCCAAGTCCTGTAGTAGATCCATGATGAGGCAAAACCCAAATGAAGAAACAAATAATAAGAAGGGGAGAAAGGAGAACTATGGATTGAATCTGATGCCTCTATGCACATAAGCAATGCGGACGTCAATGCCGCCGTGCCCCACCGAGAAAGCCCCACCCTCTGCATCCAGATGTACCCCGGAGCTAGCATAACACACCAGGGATCCTCTGCCGCCGCCTCTAGCTCTACCGCCCAGCCAGCGCAAGTCCAATGGGCAGATATTTTCTAATTTTTGGGGGAGATATATCCAATATATTGGTTAACATGTTCCACAAGAGGAGGACCCGCAGGAGCAGGGTCGGCCCAATCATCACACGGCTCATTTGAGGGTTGTCCTATGGTACACAAAAGAGATATCATCAGACTTTCCCCTGGTACATTAAAGATAAATGGTCGAACTGTATGCACCCTTACATTGCATCAACCAGCAACCTGCTGGCTCCCATCTTGCAACGAGGAGCAAATCTCACTGCATCATAATGCACAACGAATCAAGAAGCCATGCTGTTGAAATGCTATTGCCCACGTATATGTGATCTCTTAGCATGCGCTATAGACAAATGGCCGCTCAACTAGTCCGTGATGCACTCGCAGTGGAATGCAGTGCCACGACAGGCACGTTCACATCAGTCAACGCCGCTGGCCCTGCCCTTGTCTGTCTCCCCACCCTACACCTATTCTGAGTCTAATGAGGTGGGGTCATCCATTGAGTTGCCCACATCACCATCATCTGGAGGGCTCCACCTCCACATGCGCGGGTAGCGCGACAATGTCACAAACTCCTCTAGTGAATCCGAGAACAAGGGAACATATGGAAGATAGTGTGCTCTATGATCAAAGTCTTCTTTAATCTTACATGTACTATACCGAGAAAGTCTTGTAGGCATGGCATAAGCTTTTCTGCGGTCCATGTCATATGCGATGATTGTGTTTCTTCCATGCTGGCCAGCTAGGAAAACCAAATTCGCCCACCTTTCAGATCCCAGCTTGCAGCCAGGAACAAGGCTTACAGAACACTCCGACCATTGTATATCTGACTCAGTCGGACACCTCTCACACGTTATACATAATGAGTAGGCAAGAAAGTCCGATCGTTGCATATTTGATCTCATAGGACCAATTGTGCAATAGGCCTTGGCGTGCGTCCTATGCAATGAGACCACTGAAGTAGAAAATAATCCAACAAAGATCCATTAGTGAAGTCAACAGCTTGTACCAAAATGGAAAGTTAACAACAATTAAGAATTTCCATGTTAGTAATAGGTCATCCAAATTAAGAGTAGAGGCACATAGACATATACAAGTCAGCTAAATCAAGTCTAACCATCCTGGATACATGAGGGCATTGCAAAATAGACCAGAAGTACACATTACAATTGCTCCCACCATGGCACTTCTACTGCTAAAGCCCCAACTGCAACTTTCAATCGACGCCGCTCCCCCCGCCATCGTGTGTCTCACCACCCTCCTCCAAGTCCGAGTCTGACCAAGTGATGACTTCTATCGAGTTGCCTAGATCATCGCCAGAGTCTGATGAGGTGGCGTCTTTTGTTAAGTAGCCCAGATCGTCTTGGTACCGATCGGTTGGATGATTCCATTTCCACAGGCGCGGAGGGTAGCGTGCTAGTGGCACCAAATCCTCCTCCTCTAGTGAATCCGAGAACAGAGGAACATATGGAATATATAGTGCTATGTTAAGGATACCATCATTAACCACATGTGGACTGTACCAAAAGAGGTTGGAAGGGATTACATCTCCTATTCTACAGTCCATGTCATATAAGGACTGTCCCGTGGTACAGAAAAGAGATATGGTCAGACTTTCCCATGCTACACAAAAGAGAAATGGACGGATTGTCTCATCTCTTGATCCTACAAGTCCCAAGTCTTGGCTCCTAGTAGTGTCTATGAACGCCAGAATGTTCAGTAGCTACATAATTGAACTCGTAGGACAAAGCATAATGGGTTTGTCAGTTTTGATTGTAGTATTATTATGGTCATATAAAAAGTTATAAATTTTTTTGTTCGTTCCAGGTCTAAAAATACTTAGGACCAAAGCTATTGGCATCAGCAGCAACAAGTGCCACCAGGGTGCCCTATGGCCTGCATTGAGATGGATGCCAGATCCACCACAACACAAAGGGGATCCTTCGCCGCGCTGCCGCCTCCTCTGACTCTGCCTCCAACGGGCAGATATTTTTCCACTTTGAGGGGATCTAACCCAACTATTATTGAACATGGCGGTGTAGTAGCGGGGTGTGTTTGACAAGCTAGTGGTCTACGTATCGACACATTGACATGGATCCACTGGCCGACTATACTGGTACTCATCTTCACCGTGACCAATCGAGGTCACCGCCGTAAGATCAGTAATTTTTTTGTCAGGACATGCTCGCTGGATACAATTGCGATGTTGAACAGTTTAAGTTGCTATTATAATGCCTATGCACATTGAACTTTGTAATACCCTGGTTATTCTTATTACAAGTTTGTTACATTGCTAGGAGTCCATCTTAACAAGTCTCGCCTCGATCTATATCTTCATGGGTGAGACCAAGCACTTGAATTTGATTGCGAATGCAAGAAAGTCTGACCGCTGCATATTTGATCTCGTAGGACAAAGTGTGAAGGTTTGTTTGTTATGAATGTCATAGCAATCAGTCTGCTGGGAAACTGATAGAATGGCATCAACTAAATATCTTCAGGCTCCCACCTTACAGCGACGAACCATTCTTGCTGCAACCTAATGCAAGACAAAGTGTGAAGGTTTGTTTGTTATGAATGTCATAGCAATCAATCTGCTGGGAAACTATTATCATTGCATCAATTGAATACCTTTAGGCTCCCACCTTGCAGCGAGGAGCCATTCTCATTGCATCCTAATGTAGAATAGAGGAGCCATTGATGTTCAAATGCAGTGCACACATAAGAAAGTCTGACCCTATAGATTTGGCCGTATTTGGTAGTACCCTCTATAGTATATCCTCATTTTAGTGTGATGCTTGTTACTTTGTCCTTTACTAGTTTAAGTGAATACTAATTTCATATGATAGAGTATCGACATCTATGACATAAATGCAAAGGAATACATGATCATCGATACATCAAGTTCATACAAATGAAACTAATAATTTAAAACAATTCAGTACGATAAACAAGAATGGCTCCCCTTTTTACAAGCTACCTTCCTCATCTGATGGCACATAGGTTTCAGATGATGGATTCCTCTGCCAGATCTGTAACTTATGGCTAATGAAGACACTATAGCTATGGTGTGTTCTATCTAGGTGACCTTTGAAATCAGGCAGCTTGAGCAGCACCAAAGCCATGATGTATGGCTGGAAGATCAGAGGCTTGTTTGGTTCTCAGACAAAGCATATATGTCCCAATCAAATATCCTTTTAGGGACTCGAGCCAAGTCCATGGGATACTTTGTCTCATCAAAACTACCACCACTAATGAAAACAGATAAGAAATTAGAAAGCAGGCTACAACACTTGATTCCATGCTTAGAACTTCATGACAAAGTACTATGGTATATAGTATACAACAAACATTTTGGATACACCATATATGAGCAATCAATATGGAAACATCAACACATTCACAGCCATCCAAATGAATTATAGATCAATCAAATTTGGTATCAAGTATCATGGTCAAGGCCAACAAAATTCAAGTAAGAATTGTTTATGTCCTACACATTTTCAAGATTACTGTTGATAAATGTGTATTTGAGGATGGTCCCCATGAGTGTGTGATGCTAAAAAAGTTGGTGGCCACCCTCCACCCGCCCACCCACCCACACACACACCACCACCACATTGGCAAATCCACCACTATGTTTCTCCAAATCAAAATCTGAATCCCTAATGCAAACTCCTAAGGAACAAAGCAAATGAAGATAAGGATGAGATGCTTGCCTTCTGGCAACGGCGGCTTCAATGAGGGCTTCTTCGTCTCTGCGTCTTCGGCCTTGGTTATCGTTTCCTCGTGGAACCAGCGATGTGGAGTGGTGTGCGGCACTGTACGGTAGCGAGCAGTGTTGTAGGGTTTGGAGCGGCAGTGTAGCTGAGGGGTGTGTGCGCGATGGCTGTTGTTGAGTGGTGTGCATCGGTGTACAGCCCAATTATGAGTTGGCCCATTTACAATTGACTATCCGCCACTACAGAAACATGATACCGAAGGACTTTCCCTTCTCTTGATATACTATATGTCCCTACAAAGACGGCCCAACTATGGCACACATGAAGGACTTTCTGGTGCTGCACGAATGAGGAATAGCCGGACTGTCCTAATAAGCAAATAAAGCAACAACAATAGTCATGGGGCAGACTTTCTATGGAAGACAAAAGAGATACGGCTGGACTTTCCCATGGTACACAAAAGACAAATGGCTGAACTATCCCATGTCCCAAGTCTTGGCTCCTGGCAGTTGATATCTGCTAACGTAAGAAAGTCCGATTGCTACATAATTGAATATAGGAATACCCATTTCCATTGATAGAGCAACAAAAATACACAGCAAGCTGTAGAATTTATAGATAAGCGGCCACAGATAACAGAGCTTTTACGAGAAGAAATACCGACACCTCAGCAACTACTCATAACAGCTATCATCGACACCTTACTATGCTCTCCACCTAAAATAGAGAAGTCTAACAAGACTATCCATGTTCAAACAAAGGACATCAAACCAGTTTATTACATGCTCCTAGAAAAGAGTGGTGCATGCAAAAACCCTGGTTTCTCAACACATTCTCAACACATTTTCTTCTTTCTTCATTGTTGGTTCTAGTCGTCTACCAGAAGCTCCTGAGCAAGATGTAACATCAGATGACAGTCCCTTACCAGTGGTCATGGCCCACTTATCACTCGGCCCATTTAAGGACTGTCCCATGGTACACAAAAGAGATAGCACAGGACTTTTCCATGGTACACGAAAGAGAAATGGCCGGACTATCCCAAGTCCCAAGTGTTGTCTCCTATAGTACATATCTGCTAACGTAGAACAAATAATAATGGGTTTGTCAGTTTTGATTGTCGTATCAATTAGTATGCATAGATACAAAACATCATTCGCCTACCTGCTGGCTCCCACATTGCAGCGAGGAGCAAATCTTGTTGTATTGTTATGGAGAATGGATCGAGGAACCATGGGGTTGAAATGCTATTGCGCACGTTGTTGGCGGTCATTATGGATTATTTTTAACCGCCAACTTATGCCTAAAAGGAGAGAAACTATGATGCTTTAACACATAGACATATGCTATTAATAGAGTTCCACTTGTACCCCTAGTGTTTATGTTTTTACAGGATTTATGGTGAAAGAAGTGGAAGTACACAACACCAATTGGAAAGCGTAAAGGCGAAATGTGAATTCAGAGAATGCGCAACCAAGAATAACAAAGAATCCCACCTTTATTACAAATCTGAGCCCATTCATAACCACAGGGGAGGTCCAGGCCCAGGGAGCAACCAACCACGTGAAGGCGGTGGCCAGCCGGCCCCACCCAAGGACCGACCACACCCGGGGGCGGCCGCACCCCTGGTGATGGTTCCTGGGCCCATCCTTCCGAGGCAGTGAGCATAGCGGTTCCCTTCAAATGGTCCCACCTATGATCAGTGCAAATGGAAAGTGTAAACTGCCCTTTGGAGGTAAGTTTGGGTCCTTCCATGCGGGGATAGCCCTTTTGCATAGAGCCCCCTCCTTTCAATTCATTCACCATCACAAAGAGGTCACAATATAGAGAGAAAGAGCAATCTCCATTCCATTAGCTTCTAGCCAAATTAGTATAGGGAGTGAGAGAGGGAAAGAGCTGGAGTAAGAGCGGAGTCAAAGTAGTTCTACCTCCGGTGGACGAAGTGCCAGGCTTGTTGGCTCTCGCTCCAACTTGTACCTCTACTTTCATTTTGCTACTTGAAGTCAGAAGTTCATTGATTCATTAAGCATGTTACTTTCATAAAGCTACTTGCTTGTGGGATTGTCTTTCGTCCTTTGGATGGAAGCTCTAGTAAGAGGACTCCTGATAGAGACATATGTTCCTGATCACCACTAGAGTAGTAGTCGCCTTCGTAGATGTGGTGTCTATGTTGGGGTCTACCTTCGTATGTTGCACAAGCTCATAGGCAGAGGGGTAGGTGGCAGGTGGTGACAGCCCTATACACTCGTACCAGCATTCCCCCACGTTTGGCCGCACAGTAGCGCTAATACTAGTATCGCTTGGCAGACCAAGTGCGTCAGTGGGCCTGAAGCAAGCAATTTGTGGGAAAGTTACCATCGCTAATTTGCGTTTGACCTTAGAAGAACCTCTCTACCCAAGATACTCTTCATTCTGGGAGAACTAGTTTAGAGATCTCTTACACTTCCATTCCCTGTGGAAATACGATACCCTGAATACTTCTGGGTGAAGGCTATAACGGTACTTCCGTGCGCTTGTGGACTTTTCTGTTAACGCTATGAAGTGCCAACAAGATTTCTAGTGCCGTTGCCAGGGAACAGTTGTCGTATTTATCTCTGAACCTAGTCCACCCGTGCGTCCTTGTGTTTTATCCAAAAAGAAAAAATATTTTCTTCTGTGTTCATGACCCTCCTTCATGAAGCCTATCTTTCAAAAAAAATGGGCATTATTATTTTAAAATTTCAAGTTCAAACTTTTGCACATGCACAAAAAGATTTTTTATCTACTCTCTTATCATCTTCTCTTAGCTTAGAAAAGCATTTAAAAAAGTTTTTATTATTCTTGTCCTCTCTTTCTACAATAATGCCCTTTCAAAATTCAAAAAAAATATTTCTCCTATGGACGAGTTCTTGTAGCCACCATCGAAGCCAACCATAGCTTCTGGCTTCAAAGCTTCACCCTAGCTTTGGCGGTCAAGCTTATGACCATAAAGAAAGCACTACCAGGAGATACCCCGGATTATCTCAATAAAAGCAAGAACATGTGTTCAAGTTGGCATGCACCTTCGGGTATTCTTGGTCGCTAACCATTTCAGGAAGAGATTGAGAAGAACAAAGGATGTACAAAGCTTGTGAACATGGGAGCAACATCAACAACACACCTTGATGATCTTTGGGGTGGAGTGAACTCAAGAGGAGACCCTGACCTTCACACCTGACTTTCAACAAAGTCCAAGCATGGGGGAGGACGGTGCGAGTCTCACCACAAGATCACCTTGGTTCAAAAAAAGATGTTAGCTCTACCTTGCTAAAAAAGCGAAAAGGAAGTGAAAATAAAGGGAAAAAAGAGGGAAGTAAAAAAGTGAAAATAAAAAAAGAAAAAATAGATTGTTAAAGAAATAAAAATAATTTTGAAAATATATATATATATTGGAGGAGAGAAAAAGGAGCATGCTGGCTTCACATATTCGAAAGATGTGCTAGCTGACTTCGCCTAGCATTGCTCCCATAAGCAAGAAGAGCTCACCTCCATGCCTTTGCAACAACTATCAAAGCCCAGGGTCCATACACACTAATCATGTGTGTGTGGCCAAGCTTTGAAGTTTCCTTGGGTAGATCCATCATGCGAATAACACAACAAACGGCAAGGGCAATCATCTACATCTGTTGTTGGTAAGTACTCCTAGGTATGCAAAGGTAATATTCACCAAATTGTTTACTCACTTTTGGCCCCATAGCCTGATCATGCAAAGTCATAATTCCTTTGTTTATGTTATACACTCTAGCTTGAGTGTTGTCACATTGGCCTATGTGGCACATTCATGGGTCTTTTAAAATAAGCATGGTGCTTAGGTTAAAAAGATCTTCTTTAATTATATTCTAGCATGGTGTTGGAATTTAATTAATGAGCTATGAGTTGTTATCATAAACAATGGAGGTAATCTTTTGGAGACAAGCCAAGGTCTATTTTACTTTGCATCTTACGTTTGACCTTGTTTGAATTATGTGAATTGGATGAACAAAAATAACTTTTATAATAAAATAAAATAAATAGTTAATAAGTAAATAAAAAATACAATCATTATAAGTTTTAGGCTCTCTAGGGTTCAACCTCGTAGAGCCCTTGCTTGTTTTATGTTCTCTTTGTTTTTGTTTCTTTGTTAAAATTAAAAACAGGTACAAGAAAAAAATGCGGGGAGATCTTTCAAGCACAACTAACACACCCTTCAAGATCTCCCCTGGATGTTGCACAAACATCAAGCAAGCCTTCATATAGAGGGACAAGACCCATGACTTCCATAAACTCCTTCTACACCGATGGTTTGTGCAAAGCCTCTCTTACTCCATTGACCAACCATGACTCCATGCATATCTTGGATCACACTTCGTTGAAAGATCTAAAATACACACAAGGGGAGTCATGGTCGCAACGTTCCTTTTAGTTAGAAGCTTGCATGAGTAATTCCTCCTACATTTGTCGTGTGTGCAAGACACTGACATGTAGGAGTTAACAATAAATGACTTGCTACACAATGACATGCTACTAAAAGTGACAGACTCCAACCCACGCCTTGGTAGTCACCTGAGTTGAAAACGAAGCCACCACAACGACAACTCTAATGCTTCATCCATACATGCTGTTGGTACACACATTTAGGTATGTCAAGGTAATGTTGACCAAACCATTCACTCATATTTGTCTCCATGAAAATATAATATCATGCTCTTCTTCTATTCATGCCATGTGCTCTGAGTTTGGATGTATTCACATAAGTGCACTTGTGGTATATCCATAGGTTTTTTAATTTAAGCATGGTGCTTAGGTTAAACTAGCCTTCTTTAATAAAAAATGTGACATGGTGTTGCATTTTGATTAATGATCTTTGAGTTGTTGTCATGAATAGTGGAAGAAATTCATGTTGGAGATAAAGAAATACATGCCTTTCTTTGCATGTTTATCCTATCCTTGTTTGAGTAGGAATAGATTGGCTAAACAAACTTCTGATGATTACCTTGTTCAAAGATCTGTCTCTGTTGGATGAATCTTATTTATCTTATGATAACTCAATTTCTATGCTGGTAAGTTTTGGTTGGAAAGTACTGGTTAAACATCTTTTTAAATTAAGCATGGTGCTTAGTTTGAAGTTTGGATGTGGATCATGCTTCTTTAGGCTTGTTAATTTAAGCATGATGCTTTGATTAAGTTGCCTGCCTAGACCAAATTAGACATGGTGTCTAGTTTGATCTTCGAACCAAAGATGCTAGTGTAGATTTTGGTCGATCTTATGGACTAGCCCCTTGTAGGAATTTATCAACTTCATGAGGGTAAGTCTTTGAGATAACAGCAGAGATAATACATTTTCTTTAGTATACCTTGAAAATAAAAATATAATGATAAATAAAATCTAAAAAAGAGTAATATACCTTTCAACCCCAAGCTTTGTTGTCTTGTTATCTCTATACCACCATAAAATCAAGCTTGGGGGAGAGCTTCCTAGCACACTCAACAAAGACCACAAACTACACATCAGGCCGAAGCACCACCAATTAGTGGCACCCCCAGATGAACCACATTGGTAAGTCAAAAGCAACCTTGGGGGAGGGCTCCCACAAAGGTAACTTGTATCTCACATTTATTTTTAAAATTCTCTAACTTATAAAATGGTAAGATATGCTTATCCTCTCCCATATGTGCTAAGATGTGTTAGTTTCTACCCTTGTTGAAATGATAAAAAGTTGCTGTCTTATGTTTCACCTGTACCTATTTCATAATCGAGCTTTTCTAAGATTTGGGTTTATCAGCTAATAATGTCTCATCCTAAAAACTTGGACTACTGGGTTACACATGCTTGATCTTGTCTAAGTTATTGCCTGATAAGATATGGTGACATGGGCTGTGCTATGACTTTGTTTCGAGTGAAACCTGACATCCGGAGTTTTATTTTCAAAAAATCAAAAAAAAGTTCCTCAATGATTATGAAATACCTACCAAGGCCATATGACATGCTTCAATTTGGCAAACCTTTTAGTCATATGCTGCTTGTGGAACATTGAGTTAGGTCCAATTGTTGTGACCTAAGTGAGATTATGGTCATGCACCCATGATTGAGATTCGCATGCACCCAACAAATAAAGCCAACTGTCACCCCGAGAGTTGAGCACAACATGCACCCATCCATCCACCAAAAATATGCCAACTCTTACCCTGAGAGTTGCGCACTCTTTCACCAAATAAAATGCCAATTCTTACCTTGAGAACCGTGCATTCGTTATTCACCAAATAAAAATACCGACTCTTATCCTAAGAGCCACGCATTTATTTTCCACCATATATTTACTCCTCTCAGTACCATCATGATGTTCTCTCCATCCAAATTTTTTCATATGTCACTAACGGATATGGGCTATGTCAAAAAAAATCCATACCAAGGGGCATGAGAGATGCAATAAACAAACGAGAAAGAAAAAGTTCCAAGTACCCGTTAAAAAAGAAAGAGAAGAAGAGAAAAATGGATATATGATCTTATAGCCCATATCCCTCTAAAAAGTTTCTTTCCATCCAATAAACGAGAGAATCATGATGCATTGAGTACCAAAAATATTTAGAATTAGGATTCCATTTCCTCATACTCCACACACTTGCACATCTCAATCAAAATATATGACTTGTATCTCCTTGTGGTTCGGTTTTTGACTTAGCAATATATGTGATGCAAGTATGCCCACC
Organism: Bothriochloa decipiens; assembly: GCA_023333625.1. Taxonomy (NCBI): domain Eukaryota; kingdom Viridiplantae; phylum Streptophyta; class Magnoliopsida; order Poales; family Poaceae; genus Bothriochloa; species Bothriochloa decipiens. Next base: position 24,701,483 of record CM041645.1, read on the forward strand.
TTTATACCTGCCCAAAACTCCACTCATAAGCCTTAGAGGTAGGATATGAAAGGCAACATTATAATGCCTTTGGTGAGTTATTCATACACGTTGAGTGATCGAGTGAATCATTTGAGGAACTTAAGTTTTCTTTTATAAAAATTTTCAAAACCTCCATAAAGATGGTAGATCTTGGGATGAATGATAAGCAATGCTTGTTGAACTGTTCTATCTTGTAATCATCCAAGACTTGAGATAGCTAAAAGGCCCCATTTGTTTCAAGATAATAGCAGGGTGGATAGCATGCTAATTTATTAAAATTGCAATAGAAAACTTTGTTATAAAATTAGTACATTTGAAATGTGATCTGCATTGTAGCAACTCCTGATCAACAACCATACTTAGCTATTTGCTCAGGACGAGCAAAGGTTAAGATTGGGGGTCTTGTTGGCCGTCCTAATGGATTATTTTTAACTGCCAACTTATGCCTAAAAGGAGAGAAACTATCATGCTTTAACACATAGACATATGCTTTTAATAGAGTTCACTTGTACCCCTAGTGTTTATGTTTTTATAGGGATTTACGGTGAAACAAGTGCAAGTACACAACACCAATTGGAAAGCTTAAAGGTGAAATGTGAATTTAGAGAATGCGCAACCAAGAATAACAAAGAAGCCCACCTTTATTACAAATCTGGGCCCATTCGTAACCATAGGGGAGGTCCAGGCCCAGGGAGCAACCGACCATGTGAAGGCGGTGGCCAGCTAGCCCCACCTAGGGACCAGCCGCACCCGTGGGTGGCCACACTACTGGTGATGGTTCCCGAGCCCATCCTTCAGCGGCAGTGTGCATGGCAGTTCCCTCCAGATGGTCCCACCTATGATCAGTGCAAATAGAATGTGTAAACCACCCTTTGGAGGTCGGTTAGGGTCCTTCCATGCGGGGATAGCTCTTTTGCATAGAGCCCCCTCCTCTCAAGCTATAAAAGGAGGCCTCCTCTCTTCATCATTAATTCATTCACCAACACAAAGAGGTCACAATGTCAAGAGAAAGAGCAAGCTCCATTCCATTAGCTTCTAGCTAAATTAGTATAGGGAGTGAGAAAGGGAAAGAGCAGGAGTAAGAGCGGGGTCGAAGCAGTTCCACCTCTAGGTGGATGAAGTGTCGGGCTTGTCGGCTCTCGCTACAACTTGTACCTCTACGATCGTCTTGCTACTTGAAGTAAGAAGTTTGTGTTCAACTTTAGCTTGATTCATTAAGCATGTTACTTTCATAAAGCTACTTATTTGTGGGATCGTCGTTCGTCCTTTGGATGGATGCTCTAGTAAGAGGACTCCTGATAGAGACGAATGTTCCTGGTCACCGCTAGAGTAGTAGTCGCCTTCGTAGACGTGGTGTCTAGGTTGGGGTCCACCTTTGTATGTTGCACGCGCCCACGGGCAGAGGGGTAGGTGGTAGGTGGTGACAATCCTGTCCACTCGTACCAGCATTCCCCCATGTTCGGCCGTGGAGTAGCGCTGATATTGGTATCGCTTGGCAGACCAAGTGTGTTAGTGGTCCTAAAGCAAGCAAGTAGTGGGAAAGTTACCATCACTGATTTTCTTTTGACCTTAGAAGAATCTCTCTACCCAAGCTACTCTTCATTCTAGGAGAACTAGTTTAGAGATCTCTTACACTTCTGTTCCTTGTGGAAATACGATACCCTCAATACTTCTGGGTGAAGGCTACAATGGTACTTCTGTGTGCTTGTAGACTTTTCTACTAACTAAAAAGCACCAACACACGTATATCCGAAGAAAATAGCTTTAACAACCATTAATATTTTCCATGGTACGAGCTCATCAAAATTTAGAATAGTAGCACATAGAATAGTAGTTAATGGAGCTGTAACCATTACGATTTTAGCTAAATCATGTCTAACCATCACACTTACACTACCATTACAAATTAAGCTAAATCAAGTCTAACAATCACACTAATAGTCAGTACATGAGCTCAGCTTCTTCCATATGTTACAGACATGGATAACCAAGATGACTATTACAACAATTTTGAAGGAGAAAGAGGGTGGAGCAGGTTTTGGTTTTTGAAGATAGATGTCATCATCAGCAGCTGTTGGCGGTCCTTAACTCAATTCTAGCCCCGCCAACATTAGTATAGAATACAATAAAACAATATAGATAGGAGTTTTTAACTAACAAATTCCATAGTTTTGGTGTACACACTTGTTTGGTAGGTCATACAATAAAACACACAATATTAGGCCAACAATGAAGGAAAATAACAATAATTCACACATCTCATTTCTTGGCCCAAGGAAAAACAAGGAGAAATAGGAGAAAAGGCCAAACAGGGATGTGTCAGCCAAAAAACACCGAAGGCCAGGTCCAGACGCAGCTCAGAGCCAACCAACCGAAGATGGCCACCCGAGCCACTCTGGGTGCACCAGCCAATGCACCTGGGTCGACCGGCGCACCGACTGAGCGGCCTGGCCCGATCTTCGGTGAGGCGGTACATTGAATGCTGGGGACAGGCAGTGCGGGGATGTTTTGGTCATTTGGGCTCTGAAACCGACCTGCTCACTCACTATTTAAGAAGAGGATCTCCACCTCCATTCCATATCACACATAGATCAAATCCATTATACACACTCTAGCATAGTATACAAGGGGGAGAGTGAGTGAGATCAAGATAGTGGAGCTTTCTTTGGAAGCTCCTAGGAGCATCGTCTTCCAGGTGGAGGAGTGCCAAAGTTGTCGGCTCCCTTCCTGCTTGTACCTCAATGGTCGCCTTGCTACTTGAAGTAAGAAACCCGTGTTTACCTTTTGGTTATATTCCTTTTAGCAAGGTTATTCTTGTTCGTTTATCTTACAGGTTTGTCATCATCCTTTTCGGCGGAAACTCTAGTAGAGGACACCTGATAAATATGGAAGTTCGTGGCCAACGCTAGAGTTGTAAACACTAGAGGACACCTGATAAACATGGTGTCTAAGCTAGGAGTTACTTTCATTTGACTCATTCCCCATGGTTGAGGGTTAGGAGGTAGGTGGTGACAGCCCTGTTCGTCCTTTGTAATCCACCACGTTCGGGTTCAGTGTAGAGCTATAGGCCAATATCACTTGGCAGACCAGGTGCGCCTCGGTGCCTGAAGTAAGATATTAGCGACTTGGATATCCTTCCTTAGGGAATTGATCATTAGAAAACCTCACTACCCAAGTTATCTATCTCTCTCCTCTAGGTAACTAGCTTAGTTACCTTCTGCGCTATATGATTTCCTCATGGAAATTACGATACCCTGTGGATCACCGGGTGAAGTGCTACAACGGTATTTCCGTGCTCTTGCGGATTTTGCTGCTTTCGCTAAGAAACACCAACAAGCATTTTTGGCACCGTTGCCGGGGATCTATTAGTGTCGTTATCTACGAACCTAGATCACCCGTGTATCGTGCTCTACCTTTGCTTTCTTCTTTTCCTTTCTTTTCAAAAATAAAAATATACATGGAGCTACCTACCATTCACAACCTTTCTGCTCCAAAGGGCGAGCTCATTGAGATTCCACAATACTTGAAGCCAATCACAACTTCTAGTTATGAGCTTCACCCAGGCTTCATAGCCATGGCTCGGGAGCAAGCCTTTTCAGGCTTGGATTATGAAAATCCCTATCATCAGTTATGGGAGTTTGAGCAGATCTGTGCTTGTCTGACCATTTTGGGCATGTCACAAGAAACATTACGCTGGAAGTTGTTTCCTTTCTCTCTTAACAACAGAGCGAACAATGGTAAGCCCACACCGTAGGCAAGGTAAACATAGATTGGGAAGACTTACAGCACAAATTTTGTGTTGCATTCTTCCCTATGTCTCGCATCGCTTCCCTACGACAAGAGATACTCAACTTCCAACAAAAAGATAGCGAGACTATAGGAGCAGCCTGGGACCGATTCTTGATTTTAACTTGATCCGGCCCAGATTTGTCTATACCAAACCATGTGCTTTTGTAGGATTTTTGGTTAGGTCTTAGAAAAGAGTCTGCCCTATAGCTCAACATAGTAGCCGGTGGCTCTTTTGCTCATCTTACCACAGTGGAAGGTGAAGCACTTCTAGAACGTATCCTAGAAAACATGCCTCCGCTGGAACCTATTTGGTTTGAGCCCAAGCCTACTATAGAGCAAGTCTCTTCGACAGTTGTCGAACCTGTTACATCTATAGAGAGATCCTCTCCTAAACCAAAAATGGAAGACATCCAATCTTTAGATCTTCCCATGTTCAAGGATGATCTTTTCAAAAAATTCATAAATACCGAAGTACACCTGTCAAAGGAGACCACCAGTCCCTAAAACTCCTAACAAGGCTCTAGATACCATTTTTCTTAAGGAATCTGTTAGAGAGTTGACGGCTATCATGAGCTCCAAATGGGTAGCGGAAGGAGAGCTTTCTTCTGAAGAAATTCAGATTCGCGCTCCTTGTTCGACCATTCGATGCAAACCACATAGGGATTGGGTAGACACATTTTATAATCCAATTGTGGGAGTAAACATCATGTCAAACACCTTTGCAACTTCTTGCTTAGGAGACAAACTGATTACTCGAACCAACAAGTCCTTACAAGTAGCACCTAGAACACTTCTAAAAGGACTTGGGATTTTACACAATGTCACTCTCCGCATGTATGATGTCGACTTGGACTTAGACTTTCATATCTTTGATATCCAAGATTTCAACATTCTCATTGGGCACCCCTTGGAGAAGCTTTATGCTAATCCATTGAGAACAGGGGAACTGAACATTAAGATGGGGAGAGATTCATTTTCTATCCAAGTCATAAGAGCTAAACATTCTTTCTTTTGTTTCTTCGATGGGTATTCGGGCTATCATCAAATTCCCATCCATCTCAACGACCAAAGCAAAACGACCTTCACATGCCCGTATGGAACATAAACATATCGTAGAATGTCGTTCGGGTTGCATAATGCACCCGCATCATTCCAACAGTGCATGATGTCTATGTTTTCCAACATGATTGAAGAAATCATGGAAGTTTTCATGGATGACTTTTTGGTCTATGGAAAAACTTTTGATCATTGCCTGGAAAACTTGGACAAGGTCTTAGAAAGGTGCAAAGAAAAGGACCTAGTACTTAATTGGGACAAGTGCCACTTTATGGTCTGAGAGGGCATTATCCTCGGGGACCTTGTGTCTAAATGGGGCATAGAGGTAGACAAGGCTAAGATTGAAGTTATCAAGCAGCTACCTTCTCCAGTGAATGTAAAAGGAATCCATAGCTTCCTTGGACATGCAGGGTTTTATAGAAGATTTATTAAGGATTTTTCCCAGATCTCTAGACCCCTGATAAGTCTATTAGCTAAGGATGCAACTTTTGAGTTTACTGATGAGTGTTTACAAGATTTCCATACCCTTAAGAAAGCACTCATCTCAGCCCCGATCATCTAGCCACCCGATTGGTCATTACCATTTGAGATCATGTGTGATGCTAGTGACTATGCTGTTGGTGCAGTCCTTGGCCAAACCAAAGATAAGAAGCATCATGCAATAGCTTATGCTAGCAAGACACTAATAGGAGCTCAGCTTAACTATGCTACCACAGAAAAGGAGCTCCTTGCAGTCGTTTTTGCTATCGATAAGTTCCGGTCATACTTAGTAGGAGCAAAAGTGATTGTCTATACCGATCATGCTGCACTTAAATATTTGCTCACTAAGAAAGATGTGAAACCCCATTTGATTCGTTGGATTCTTTTACTCCAAGAATTTGATTTAGAAATAAAAGATAATAAAAGAGTAGAGAATACTGTTGCGGATTATTTCTCACGTATGCAAATCACTAACATGCAGGAACTACCAATCAATGAATTCCTACACGATGACATGTTACTCAAGGTGACAGACACTACCCCATGGTATGCAAACATTGTGAACTACATGGTTGCAAGATACATACCACCAGGGGAGAACCGAAGGAAACTGCAAGTAGAAAGCAGATGTCACCTATGGGATGACCCGTACCTGTACAGGGTATGTTCAGATGGCCTATTGAGAAGATGTGTTCCGATAGCTGAAGGACTACAAATCATAGAGAAATGCCATTCATCACTGTACAGAGGTCATTATGGAGTATTCTGCACTCAAGCCAAAATCTGGCAATGTGGATTCTTCTGGCCAATGATATACGAGGACACCAAAGAATTCATTCAGAGGTGTCAGATGTGCCAATTCGAAGGCAACATCACAGACGCAATGCGATGCCCCTGCACTGCAACCTTCAAATAAAAATATTTGATGTGTGGGGCATTGACTTCATGGGACAATTTCGGAAGTCCTAATATTGTGAGTAAAGCCCTGTTGCGGTCGACTACATATCTAAGTGGGTGGAAGCCATGCCATGCAGAAGATGGTCAATGATATGGGGAAAGATAGAAAAGTAAGCTTCCTGATGCACTCTGGCATATAGGACTACTTATAAAACCCCTATCGGTATGTCACCATTCCAGCTGGTGTACGGGAAGAGTTGCCACCTGCCAGTAGAGCTTGAGCACCAAGCCTATTGGGCAATCAAAAGATAGAACATGGATCTGAAGCTAGCTAGGCAAAACCGACAAAAGCAAATCACTGAGCTAGAGGAATGGCGTGAGAAAGCTTACCACAGTGCCAAACAATACAAAGAAAGAACAAAAAGATGGCATGATCACCCCATCAAGCTCAAAGAGTTCCGACAAGGTGATCAAGTCCTATTGTTCAACTCCAAAGTGAAATTATTTAGTGAAGGGAAGCTGCGGAACAAGTGGAAGGGGCCATACACTGTAATCGACACATCGTCCCATGGTGCAATAACAATTCAAGATGATGACGGTAATATCTTCAAGGTTAACAGTCACAGACTAAAACCCTTCCTTGCACCATCTTATAATTCTAATTTTGATCAAGAAATAGATAGAATAGATTTAATTATTCCTTGCAATATATAATTGCTAAAAATATTTATTAGGCTAATTAATCTATTCTTTAAAATAATAATCATGTCTTCTTGTTTTAAACAAAAGCAAGCATTTTATTTTATTTCTATTCCTTATTGACTGAAATGTTGTTGTTGCTTAAAATATAATACAAAAATATTTTGAAAGATTAAAAATGTGACTTAATCTCTTTGCTTAGTGAGGATTATGTGAGTTAAAGTCTGAGCATCTTGCATCCTTTTGAGTCCTTGTGTGCTGAGTTGTATTGTCGGTTGCTTGAACTATGTCCAGGACGAGATTAGGCCAGCGACACAGACTAGCTTGGGACTACTTTTCAATCTAGCAAATTCTAAACTAGACTATATTGTGCCTATCCAAGATCCACTTTCTTCTAACCAAGTGCAGATTTGCTTTTGTAACTATTATGCTCAAGCTTCAACGGTATCACAATCACCCACCGATTGTACCACCTACTGCGTTGGTAAGAATACTTGCAAGCGCGTGGTAAGACACTTGAGAGTTGAGTACCTTGTTTCCTTGTCCACATCCTAGTAGTTGATAGGGATAATACTTTTCATGTTGTCTTCATTTCTCTGCTAACCATGTCAAGAGCACCAACAAATTTTAGTGATTGTGTGCCTAAGAACAAGCTGAACCTGCTCATCGATGGGAAGCTCACCGAGATCCTAACCCATTTGGCTAGGTGAGTTGAAGATGTTGAACACCAATGTCCTGAACCACACCGAGGTGATAATGGCATCAAACAAGAGGACGATGATGAGGAAGATGCTGATGTTGAAGACAACGCTGAGTGGCATGCGAAAGAACAATGATGGGAGGATGATCAGCGTAACCGTGACCATCTCAATTTTAACCACCATGGAATGGGAGATAATTGTTGACGGTCCTTAACTACCAATTTTGACTATCATTATTGCATCAAAATGAGGACAACCAACAATACAAGTAGCGATTTATGTTTATAATTCACTTAGTTCCACTTGTACTTGAAAATTTTATTTGTATGCAGAAAAAATATCAAAAATGGATGAAAATGGAACAATGAAGGAATGGAATGTGGCAGGGCTAGCAACCAGCCAGGGGCCCGGGCGCCCACCCTGACTCAGGGCGCCCACCATGACCGTGCCAACAAACTGACCCAGCCATTCACTGATCTGTGACATCTTTCCACATCCCCCAACCATCAAAACCAAGTCAGTTTGATCCAAGGGTGCTCGATGGATGTCACTTGGTTTCATGGGCCCATTGTCATACACTTGGAGTACCAAAGTCGATTGGAACTGACTCCAAACCAACTTACCGAGCAAGCAACCAACTTGGGGGTGTGATCCATCGCCGTTGGAGGCAAAGGCGGTGCGAATGGACAGTATGGGCAGGGCGCCTGCCCCTGGGGTCACAGCTACCTACCTCCAGAGCTTATAAATAGGTCCCCCATCCTTCATTTGTAACACACACATCAAGAGAAGCTCTCTCTCTCTACTCTTCAATATGTAGCTCTAGTAGTAGTTTTAGTGGGAGCTTTGCTCAGAATCTGGAGAAGTCTTCAAGAGTCTGGTATAGCTCTGTACCTCTCTTGTAATACTTTGCTTATTTCAATAAAGAATTACTTTCTCTACAAGTACTTTTTCCAAGACTTTACTTCAAGTAATAGTCTTGTCCTTTAGCTATGCTCCAATGTCCATGTTGTCCTTGTTTAGTGTCGTTTATCCTGTGCAGGTTCTACGCCACAGTCAGTGCTCTAGTCTTGGCTAGATTAGAGTAGTAGCTTATAGTGTAAGCAAGGTGCTTAGACTATATGTTACCTTAGAATGGTGGCTAGTCCTCCGGAGGTGGTAGCAACAGGTGGTGACAGCCCTGTTTGCCTGTGTAGTCCACCACGCTTGGATTAGTTTATTAAAACATTGGGGCTCCAGGCGCGTTGTGTCTGATTAAATCAGAGCGCGTATGCTCCGATGTGCATGATAAATCCCTCTATTTCTTTGTACATCTACATAATCCACAGCTAGAGTTATGCTTGTTTAGAAGTAATGTGAGACTCCCTCTTAACTACTCGATCATTTACTTATCTATGAGTAGACCCATTTTACTGTAGCTGGTATACTAGACAGTAGATATAAAATGGTTCACTATCATTATCTTTAACCATTGCTTCCCTGTGGATAAATACGATACCCTGGAATACTCTTGGGGAAGTGCTATAATGATATTCTATGCACTTGCGAATCTTCTACATGAGCATAGAAATATCAACAGGCTTTTCTAGCATCGTTGCTAGGAACTAAAAAACCTGGTAGCGATGTTAAGAAATATCAACAGTAATGATCGAGGTAATAATGATCCTTTTTCTAAAATTAAATTTAAGATACCCAAATTTAATGGTGTTGCAAATCCAGAGGTGTATTTAGATTTGTAGATGGTTGTAGATCAAAAATTTAATTCTCATCAAGTACGTGAAGAACATAGAGTTAGACTAGCTACTACTGAGTTTACTAGTTTTGCATTTTTTTTGGTGGAATGATCTCTGCAATAAAGCTTATATTAATCCTGCTAATGTTCAAATACCTACAAAGTGGGGTGCACTTAAGCATAGAATGAATTCAAGATTTGTTCCCCCTTATTATGAGCGAGATCAACAAATAAAATTGCAATGTTTAAACCAAGGTAGAAAAAGTGTTGAGGAATATTATCTTGAACTTACTATTGGTTTAGCACGCTGTCACATACATGAAGGAGAACGACAAAAGTGTATTAGAGTTTTAGGCGATTTGCGTCATGAAATAAAAGACATACTTGAATATAAACATTGGAATAGGTTCGAAACATTGTATCATTATGCTCTACAGGCTGAAAGAGAAGTTCAGGGACGACAGCTTTCAACACATTTCACACCTTCACGTCCAAGCGAGGTGAGTAAATTTTCTAAAGTGCAGGCTTCAACACCTATTAAGAAGAGCTCATCTACCACACCTGTTGTTGACACCAGCAGTGGAAAACGGATATACCGCAAGTGTACGGTAGTCAATGTAGCCTTCATCGGGAGTATTCCAAGTATCGTAATTTCCATGGGGAACGTGAAGTGGTTTAACTAGGATCAAGGTTGTCAGGTGATGATCAACCAGTATAGGATGGGGTATAGAGAGGTCTGTCTAGCAGAAATATCAGGCTGTGGTACTCTATGTATAACAAAGTTTACCACCTTTGTCCTTTATAGGGGGCGATAGATGAAATGGCAAGTCCAATTAAAGAGGTTTGCACCTCCTCCCTCACCAAGGCGACTACCCTATTCAGCCCCACTCTCACAATGTTAACTTGCCTAACACACGTATAAGGAACTCTCCGCCTAGTGAGGTCTGTCACTCTCGCAAGAGGTGTCTTACAGTGCGACAAGCAGCTCACACTGGTAAGATTTGTCTAGGCACCTCGTCTACACTAATCTTACTACTCTAAGCACAGCTAATGCTTTGAGTAATTCACCAAAGTAAAACAGTGCAAATAAAAGACTAAATACTTAAAGTACTGAATTAGAATATTAAATACAAGAAAAGACTCAAATGTAAGACTTATAAGAAGACCCGCATCCACTGAGGCGCTCCTCGAAGAAGACTCCCGACGGGCCGAGACTCCTCCTTGGGACTCCTCACTCTCTTCCCTCTATTCTCACACTAAGCTACTAAAGTAGTCATCTTCCTATGATACATGCTTCTAATGTGAAGGACTAGGGGGTATTTATAGGGGAGGTAGAGTAGGGCCTACTCCAGTGACATGTCAGCGATCCGTGTGCCTTCGATCATCCACCGTTATATCAAACCGACCAAGCTAAGTGTAGCATCAGGTTCGCGTCAATCCCAAGCACACGCCTTGCCCTCCTGCCTCTCCCTACACCACCAAAATCGCTTTCGTCGCCACCGTCTTCTAGGAATTAATTAGCTCATTTAATTAATAAATGCAACTTTTAGGAATTTTAATAAGTCAAATAATAGTCTCATAATTTTGAAATTTTTATAACTTAATTATGATGTTATCAGTGTAAATTTTAATAAGTCAAATAATAGTCCCATGTATATCGTGTGATTAGGGATACCCAGCTAGGTTTAATCGGTATGAATCATCATTGCTCCTCGGTTATGGGCCCTACATCGTAGTTAACAAGTGGAACTTGAGAAATAAAAATGAAACGGCTTCTTAATATCTAGATTGGGATCAATATTTTCTGTTGATAACAAATGAACAGTTAAAATTGGATCTATAAGTGTTTTTCTGCAAAATACTTTGATTCTTGCTTGACCTTACCTTGATTCTCGGAGCTAGCATTTCTGAGTCTTCTCCCCTCTTTTTTTTGGTTAAGTCTTGTTGAGTACTTTTGTACTTAGGGTTTGTTAAACCCTTGTTGTAGGTGTGTCAGGCTTGCTTCATGCCCTATTGCATGACAGTCGTTGAGGTTGAGGACAACGAGTAGTGTGTTTGGCTTGTGGGCAGAGCATCACATTTGAGTGGTTTGTAATAAAGTTACCTACTGTTATCCACAACTTGTGGTTCATAATAACTCAACTTATGGTTTGTAATGTTTGAGTTAAATTGTTTGTAAACTTATGTTATTGTCAGACTTCTGCTCTTTTAATCTGATGTATATTTTTGTAAAACTGTTGTAATACTATAATGTCTTTTGTAATGATTGATCCTGCTCGAAAAATCATGGAGGATTTGGGTTTCAACCCAACAGACTTCTTAAATTATATGGAACAGATGCATAGCCATCGGAGGTCTTTTGAAACAATGACGTGTGCATGTGGGCCATATTATTTAGGAGGTTCTGCCACAGTCCTATATGCCCATAGTGTGCTTGCTAGCTTTCCTTTCCATGTTGTTCCCATCTCATTGATAGTTTTCTATAGAATGTTCTTGATCTATTCGTTGGATGTTTCTGCTTGTTCGCTTGTCTGGGGATGATAAGGTGTCCGAATGTTGTGCCTTATCCCCACTTTTGATAAGAAGCGGCAGAACTTTCTATCAATAAACTGGCTCCCTCCATCTCCGATGACTAATCTTGGGGTGCCAAATCATGGGAATATGATCTCCTTGTACATCTTCCTTGCATGTATGGAGTCAGCTAATTGGCAAGGCATTGCTTCTACCCATTTGGACACATAGTCCACTGCTACTAAGATGTACTCACAACCTTGAGACGGGGAAATGGGCCCATGTAGTCAATTCCCCATGCGTCAAATAGATCCACTTGAAGGTTGTTTATGAGTGGCATGGCATCGCGGGTGTTGATGTTCCCATGCTTCTAGCATCGAGCACATCTCTTCATGAAGTCCTTGGTGTCTTCGTACATGGTAGGCCAATAGAATCCACCCTGCCAAATCTTAGCATGGGTTCTGAATGCACCATAGTGGCCTCCATATTTTGCCCCATGGTAGTTCTCCATGATCTTGACATCTTCAGTCATGGGCACACACCTCCTCGGCACACCATCTTGGCAAACCTGATAGAGATATGGGTCATCCCATAGGTGTACTTTGCTCTCCTTGATAAGCTACTTCTTTTCTACCCAAGGTGGTACGTAGCCTGAGACTAGGTAGTTGATGATGTTTGCGTACCACGGGTAGGCTGCTAAGATTCTGAGGAGCGTGTCATCTTGAAGATAGTCATTGATGGGCAGATCTTGTTTATCCTCGATTTGCATCCTAGACAAATGATCAGCTATCGAGTTTTCTACTCCATTTTTATCTCTAATTTCTAGATCAAATTCTTGGAGTAGCAGGATCCATCTTATTAATCTTAGTTTAGCATCTTTCTTGGTGAGCAAATATTTCAATGGAGCTTGATTAGAATAAATGATCACTTTGCCTCCTACTAAGATCTAAACATGTCTATAGCAAACACTACGTCCAATAGTTCTTGATCAGTTATTGCATAACTCAATTGTGGCTCAGTTAGTGTTTTGGTAGCATATGAGATAGCATGATGTTTCTTATCTTTGGTCTGTCCTAAGACAGTACTGACAACATAATCACTAGCATCACACATTATCTCAAAATGAAGCGACCAATCAGGGGGTTGAATGATTGGTGTGGAGATAAGTTCTTTCTTAAGGAAGTGAAAGGAGTCTAAGCACTTATCATCAAAATCAAAGGGTGCATCTTTAGCAAGCAGGTTTGTTAAAGGTCTAGCAACCTGAGAAAAATCTTTTATAAACCTTCTATAAAAACCTGCATGACCAAGGAAACTATGAACACCCCTAACGTTCGTGGGAGGTGGGAGGTGGGAGCTGTTCTATGACTCCTATTTAGTTCTATCAACCTCTATCCCATGCTCGAGCACTCTATGTCATAGCACTATCCCTTCTCGAACCATGAAATGGCATTTTTCCTAGTTCAAGATCAAGTGCTTCTCTTGGCACCATTGTAAGACACAATCCAGGTTCTCAAGACAATGATCGAAGGTTGTCCCATAGGCTGAGAAGTCATCCATGAAACCTTCCATGATTTCTTCGATCATGTCAGAGAAGATGGACACCATGCACCTTTGGAAAGAGGTAGGGGCATTGCGTAGGCCAAAAGACATGTGCCTATACGCATATGTCCCGTAAGGGCATGTGAATATGGTCTTACTTTGGTCGTCGGGATGGATTAGGATTTGATGGTAACCAGAACACCCATCAAGGACACAAAAGAAAGAGTGTTTTGCTCACTGTTTCAACATCTCATTGATTAAAGGTAACAAAAAATGGTCTTTCTTTGTAGCCTTGTTAAGCTTTCGGTAATCTATGCACATCCTCCATCCCATGACAGTTCGTTGAGGAATTAGTTCATTGTTGTTGTTTTAACGACCGTCATTCCTCCCTTCTTAGGAACTACTTGGATGGGGCTGACCCACTCACTGTTAGGAACGGGGTAGATTATCCCATGTGCAAGAGCTTCAAGACCTCTTTCTTTACTACTTCTCTCATCACATTGTTCAGCCTCCTTTGAGACTCCGTAGAAGGTATAGCATCGGGTTTAATCATGATGTGATGTGTGCAAAGAGCGGGACTAATTATCTTGAGATCTTGCAAAGAGTATCCTAAGCCAGAGCGGTGCTTTTCTAAGACAGTGATGAGTTTAGCTGATTCTTCTTCAGAGAGTCGATCGCTAATGATCATAGGGGTCTCTCTATCTCCATTAAGGAAGGCATACTTAAGCCTAGAAGAAAGTGGCATAAGCTCTATAGAGGGTTTTGGAGGTGGTTTAGTTTCCTCCCAGTCTAATGATTCATCTAATCTAGCTTCTTCTTGAATGAAATCTTTGGCATCCTCTTCTAAGTCGGGCTGAGAGGCTTCTAGAAGATATGCCGACATAACCTCCTCTATTGGACCAGGCTCAGACATTGACTCATCTTTTGGTATTAATAGAGTCGACAAAAGGAACAAAAAGATCTAGATGGTTCATGAGGTGACCCTTGAGGCACCCTTCATGATATCCCTCAAGGAATCACATGATGGGGTGCCCGATTGACAAGTCAACCTCCTCCATATCAAAGATGAAGAAATTCAAGAGGATATGACTTTCTTAATAAAGACAGAGATATTATGTGCAATCCCGCAACTCTCGACCAATCTCCCTGAAGGTAATTTGAGAAATTTGTTGGTCAGAGTTAGCGGCTCCTTGCCTAGGAGCCTTGATGCTAAAGATTTGGACATTATGCTCACTCCTACAGTGGGGTCATAGAGAGATTCTACAGTGATCCTAGTTATGATGCAAGGAATGGATTTGAAATAGGAGAGGAATTTAATGACATTGGATGATGCCTCTGCCTCCCTGAGCCATTCATTGCTCATAATAAACATGTGTTCTTGAGCAGTTTCTTTGAGGTAACATGCCTCAAGATGGGTAGGGATGTGATCATTGGGAGCTCTATGTGTTGTAGATTTCTTTTGCACAGGATAGTTCAAGACATTTGCCAACATTGGCAAAAAGAGTAGTCTCGATGTGAAGAGGATATTCTAAAGCGTGAATTACTTCATCCCTTAGAGGAATTTGTGGTTGTGGTTCAGGTTCGATAGCTTGGAAGGTGGCTAAAGGAATTTTAGCTGTCGAAGGTTCATCCCTTAGAGATTGATCTTCCTCAGGATCTTCGTTATGATCATCGTTATAGGGGGTGTTCTCGAGAATAGTCGTAAGAACAGCCTTACCTTCACTGATAGGTAGATGAAGGAATGCTCCTTTAGAGGCTAAATCAAGGAATTGTGTAGAGGTTTGGCCAAGACCAAGTTAGAAGTGTTGCATAAGGGTTAGCTCGGTTATAGCTAAATCTGGACCAGAGGATGCATTGTTGGTAAGACGTGCCCAGGCCGCACCTAGAGACTCCTTCTCTTCTTGCTTGAAGTTCAAGATGTCTCTATGAAGATGAGCTACATGGGAAATTGGTTTGCAGCTTCTCCCATTCTCCTCCTACACTTCCTACGTAGCGAGTATACCACCGTCTGGCTTTTCCCGTCAGAGAGAATGGAAATAGCTCCCACTTATGGGTTACTAGCCTCATCCCACTTGTAGAGATATGACCTATAATGATAAAAATCTTAAGATGATTTTGTTATGGTCACCGAAGAGTGGTTTCTAACACATTTTGGTCGCTTTGGTCATTGAACTGCGTGATGATTTTGTTTTCTGTGACGTATTTCAAAAAGGTCATGGGAATCATCATGAAAAACCTGACCAAATCATCATAGAGGCATTCACGGCATTGTTCATTGCTGGATTATGATGATTTCATGGATATCCTCGAGTTGTGACCAACACACTTTGTCAGCGATCCGTGTGCCTTCGATCATCCACCGTTGGATCAAACCGACCTCCAAACTGACTTGGATGGAGGGCTTTCATGAAACCAGTTGCATGGAGGCATGCACACGTCGGTGGGGTGCAACCGACCTTGGGAGCACCCGAGGAGGGGGTCGGCCAACCCCCTCTATGGCAGGTGGGCCCCTGGTGGGTGTCCCCACATGTCATGGAGTGTGTCCTTAGTGCTGGTTGAAATGTGTTGAAGTTAGTTCCTTCATTGTGGGCTCATGAATCCTTGTGTAATTCTCCTTGATCGTTGATTTGATGTGCACTTGTGATCCAAGGGTTGAAGTTGAGCTTAGAGAGTTTCACATGGATTGTGCCAGCTTGGCACCTCTTGGGCCCATAGTGTGGGGTCGGCCAACCCCCTCACTGTAGGTCCAGTGAGCCAGCTCTGCTCCTTGCTCCTTACTCATTCTGAACCTAGTTATTTGTACCTATATCACTACTTGTTTGGTTGATTCTTCCCCAAATGAATGTCATGTTGACGGTTATGGTGGTAGAAAATAGGGCATTATTACCGTCGACAAGACCCCCCACACTTGAGTCTTTGCTCATCCTCGAGTAAAGGTTAGAGGAAGTGAACAATAACATATTAAAGATCATAGTGAACATAAGTGCTATTGAAGAGATAACTCATACCAATGGGTTATGTGGTAGTGTCTAGCATATATCCGAGATCAAGATGTGCAAGTGTGTGGAAAATGAGGGACTAGGTTGCTCCTACATTTGATAAAATCTCTCTTTCTCTTTTTTCTATTGAGATAGGGCTAGCATTTATTTCATGGACTTTCATGTGTCCATCTATGTATGAATACTTATTTTGCCTAGCCCTTGTTCTTTTATCTCATCCACTAAACAATATTTTGAGAGAAATATTCTAACAACTGAAGCATGGCGCAACCTATTTTTGTGGAAATGGAAAGCATGTTTTTGCATACTTCCAGTGTAGAAGTAGCATAAAATATGTGGCGTGTGTGTGATCTTGATCTTAGGACTATGACAAAACTCTCACTAGGGTCGACAGGATTTGACAAAACTCATCACAAATGCAAGTTGCACTCAAGGGTTGTTTTGATAACTGTGTATAAGGCTCTGGTAGGACTTTTCTTGCTAAAGAGGAGTGAATGATACTATGGTTTTATGACATTTTCAAAACAAATCTCTAAGTACCTTGAACAAAAATGGTGTGAATCATTAGCCAAGAACTATATCACTTTCATCAACAACTTAGTCAATATGATCCCTATAAGATTTTACGCATAAGCACGAACATATGCAAGAACTAAACTTCATGTGAATATTAACCTTTAAATGTCATGACTCACGTCATAAAATATTGAGCATGTAGAATTTATTCTTTTTTACCATTTTTATTTTAAGTAATAAAGCAAATAAAGGCGAATGAGTAAATTGGAAAGGGGTGAAGGAATCAAATCAGATAGGAAGGATGTAGTCGACGTGGTGAAGCTGCCTACTAGGCCTAGGGTCCTGTAGTGGGGTTGGCCGACCCCACCATAAAATCTCTCTTTTTCTCTATTGCGACAGGGCTAGCAATATATATATTTTCATGGACTTCCATGTGTCCATATTTGTATGAATACTTATTTTTCCTAGCCCTTTTTCATTTGTCTCATCTACTAAACAATATTTAGGGAGAGATATTCTAATATTGAAGCATGGAACAACCTATTTCATGGAAATGAAAAGCATGTTCTTGTGTACTTCCAGTGTAGAAGTAGCATAAATATGTGGCGTGTGTGTGATCTCGATCTTAGGACTGTGACAAAACTCTAACTAGGGTCAACCAGATTTGACAAAACTCATCACACATGCAAGTTGCACTCAAGGGTTGCTTTTGATAAATGAGTATATGACTCTAGTAGGAATTTCTTGCTAATGAGGAGTGAATGATACTATGGTTTTATGACATTTTCAAAATAAATCTCTAGGTACCTTGAACAGAATTGGTATGAATCATGAGCCGAGAACTATATCACTCTCATCAACAACTTAGTCAATATGATTCCTATAAGTTTTTACCCATCAGCATGAACATATGCAAGAATTGAACTTTATGTCACTACTAATCTTTAAATGTCATGACTCAAGCCATAAATTATTTAGCATGTAGAATTAATTCTTTTTATCATTTTTATTTCAGGAATAAAGCAATTATAGACGAATGAGTAAATTGGAAAGAGGTGAAGGGGGCAAACCAAACAGGAAGGATGCAGTTGATGTGATGAAGCTGCCTGGTGGGCCCAGGGTCCTCTGGTGGGGTCGACCGACCCCACCATGGGGTGCCTGTTACGGTGGTTTGAATCTCCTTCAGTTCGAAATACTATTTTGCACTTCGTTCCCTCGTTTGCCCTCTAGGTGGGCGTCGCCCGACCCCGTTTTTGGGTCATTTTTCATCGTGTCAGCATGCTCTACCATCTGGGACACTGTGGTGTGCTCGAGGTGGATCAGAACAGTAGTTTGGGGGATTGGCTGATCTCCCCACACTTGAGCTTTTCGGTGTTCTGAACTTCAAAGACAGAGGCTAACGTGAAGTGCAGATTTCCTACTAGTGGCAACACACCAGTAGGACTAAAAGTAGTTTATTTATTCAATAGAATTCAAACAAAACTTTATTCATTCAATTGAAGGAAACAAAATCAAATGTAGGCACTTTTACAATGGTGGAAATAAAAGAATTCAAAAAGGGAAATAAACTAAATAGGTGCCTATTTATTCTAAACCTTAGGGTGATCTAGGGAGAGGGTGGCTCTAAGAGATCCTCATGTCCTATGGTATTTGTGAGGCACTTGAGCTTTGCATTGGTTCTAATGCGAAGATGGCAAAAATTGTCTATCATGTCAAGGTTTGCCATCTGGAGTTCAGAGACCGTCTCCTCTAAAATCCTATTTTAATTCCTAAGAATGGCAATGACTTGCAGCAGCCTCTCCACGTTCGTCTTCTCCTCCCGATCATCTTGGAATCTTCTTATAGGAGCATTGATCGGTGGTGGCTCCATCCTCTGATGAATGGAAGGGCTAGCTGAGGAGCCATGAGACTCCCGCCGCTCCTTCCTCTCCTCAGTGTTGAGAGAGGGGACTATCACCTTTCCCTTTCCCGGCCCACAGCCCATGATCTGGTGGTTCTTCCAGAACGGGGGTGTGGCCGGAGTGTAGGACGTGGTGTAGACCATGCTCTCCATTGTGCTCAATGAGATGGTGATGGCATGCTAGTTCATGGCCATCAGAGCCTTCTGCGCCAATTGACCCATAGTGTGCCAAACCAATGTGGTCGAGCGGACAGGGGACTTCTCGATCTCCCTATGTGGAGTGAGGGACTGGGAAGCCAACGCGGGGCACTGGGGACACCATGGCGTGGTCGGCCGACCCCTAGGGGGGATCAGGCGATGCCCCAAGGATCCCCTGCATCACTCTAGTAGGTGGTGCCATGGCAAGAGGTAAAGGATCAACTACATTTATTGCCAAGGCTAACGGTGAGTGATGGCCTCGGCATGGGTGAATCAGGACGAGGAGGCACGCTGGAGTTCTTACTGGTGGGAGCCATGGGAGATGATCTACGAGCGAGATGAGGGCTCAAGGGAGGTAGAATGGTGCTGGAGGTGTGAAGGAATGATGTGGAAAGAAGAAGAAGGAGAGAAGGGGAGGTTTTATAGAGGCTAGGCATGGAATTCCAGCAACAATCGAAAGTATTTGAAAGGGAGTGTCCTGGGAGATGTTTGAGCTCGACCAGGAAGTTGAGGTCAGCTTGAAGCCCACAAATGTGTGAATGGCCGACCCCTCCCACAACGGTTTGCACTGTATCAATGTGGCATCGCCCGACCCCTGTTTTGGAAGCTCGGAACAAGTAGGTTTAGGTTATGGGATCCCCTAAATGATGTGGGTCACAGGACTGCTAAATAATGTGCATAAACTAGACTATGCCTAAAACATCCAATCCTAGTGATCAAGCAATGTAAGAAAAGAAAAAGAAGCAACATGTAGATTTTGGATTTTTATATTAAGCATAAATTCTATCATGTCACATTCTTCTTCCCTAGGTTCATGTTCATGAAAAACTTTAAGACAATGGCCATTTACCTTGAAAATGTTGCCGTCATTGTCCTGAGGCGTAATGGCTCCATGCATTGCAGCGTCGATCACAAGGAATGGACCTTTCACATTTTCTTCTTAGTATTCCATGGCCAAATAGCTTGCCCCTCGAGTTGAACATGAGAACCTTGTCTCCTGGGCAGAACTCCTTTTGCTTGATCCTCTTTTCATGCCACTTCTTAGTTCTTTCCTTATAGATCCTGGCATTGTGATAGGGTTTCTCCCTCCATTCTTTAAGTTCTAAGATTTGGACCTTTCTATTCCTTCTAGTTTAGGGCAAATCCATGTCCATTTCTTGAGTGCCCAGTGTGCTCTGTGCTCCAGCTCTACCGGCAGATGACATGTCTTACCGTATACAAGTTGGTATGGTGTGATACCAATTGGAGTCTTGTATGCGATCCTTGTAACATCCATGGTGTTATAGTAAAAAAATTGACCATGTCATCATATGCATTGCTAAGCATTCATGTTTAGGTCAACCTTGATGTGCATCAACTAAAACAAGTTTACATTCTTAGGTTGATGTGCTTCTGAGATGATGTGTGACCTGAACCAAAAACCCTATTTTTGAATGTCATCTCAAATACTTAATTTATACCCTATGTACTTTGAGGTGCAAACTGTGTTTACACTAGTGTCAAGCATAGTGTATAAATCTAAGTGCAACCCTTAAAAATGAATTCCAACTTTGAACTTGAATTTGGATTCCAAAGCTCCCGAAGTCTTGCAATTCAAATTTAAATTTTAATTGGAAAGATATTAAAATGATTTTCTAAAGTCAACTTGGTCAACCAAGGGTGTCATTGGGTCATTGACCTAAAAATGTCCTTGGATGATATTTGTGATCATTAATAACCAATCAATTAAGGTAGAAATCAAATCAAGCTCAATTTCTCTTCAAAACCCTAATTTCCACAAAACCCTATTTTCCCCCTTTTTAATATTTCAATATCTAAAATGAATTTGGGTACGTGGTAAAAAGCAAGTTTATAGATCTTCTTGAGACCTACAAAGTTGGTATTCAAAGTTTTTCAAGTTTGAAAGTAATTTTGAAAATACCAAATTTAGGTTTTTATCCCCTTTTGAATTTAAATTCAAATCTCCTATTTCCATTCAAAATCTGAAAATGCTCATATTGAGAAAAATGTATCTTGCAAAATCATGAAACCTTTGTTTTTGGAGAGTTTCATCTTCTATTCAAAATTTGAGAGTAATTTGAAAAATAGGCCGAGGGGCATTTCTGTAATTTTTGTAGTCAGCCAGATTCTTTGTTTATTTGCCGCTGGTGAGCTTTTCAGGTCTTCCACACGCCCACGAGTGCTAGCAGCTACTTTGACGTGTCACGAACATCCTTGCGTGTCACCTGCTCCTTCCTCTCGCCGCGCTAGAAATAGCCGGAGCCGGCCGCCATGGTTATCTTCTTTCCTTGTTGTCCCACCACCACTACCATGCTCCGCCGCTCACCACTGTCATCGTTGTGCCTTGTATGGCCAAGCTAAGCATAGCATCAGCTTTGCGTCGATCCCAAGCACACACCTTGCCCTCGTGCCTCTCCCTGCACCACCAGAATTGCCTTCATCGCCACCGTCTTCTTCCCAGCTAGCAGAGGAGCCACCACGAGTTCATCACTGTCGCCAGCCACCTCTGTACCATCCTGAGCTCCATTTCTTCACAATAGTGCTTGCCTTGATGTTCTTGTGCTCATGCGCTCGTTGGTTGGCTTGATGATGCCCAGGTGACGCCGGGACGCCAACCTTGCCACTGGAGTTCGTCGTTGCCACTGCTGCCCACCGTTGCTCCGTATCCAGCCCCGTCCTCGACATTTCTAGCATGAGCATTGTCTTCTTGGTGAGCCCTAGTGCTATTCGTGCCTTTGGTTTGGCCCAAGACGCGCTATGGCCGCCTGCCATCAAGCTCGTCGGAGCTCTGCTCTGCTCGCGCCGCCGCGCGCATGCCCTTGTCCACTTGGTGATGCCTCTAGCTCAATTAGGTTATGCTTTGCATTGGCCTAAGTGTGCTGGTCATGTAGATCCCCTCGCCGTTGCTGGAGAAGCCTCCAGCAGTAGTTTCTACACTCGTGGACGATGGCCGGGCCGCCGAGGCCGTCACCAAGGACACTGCTACAGCTGCGCCACCGCGTTTTGCCCATCAACATGCCTGCCGTGTTGTGTAGGTCACGTAGGGCCAAGTCTCATGGCTAGAGAGCCCGCCATTGGTGAGATCACCACCGGTCAGCGCTGCTGCCGTCGTGGTCAACGTCGGCAAGAAAAAGAAATTCCTTTTTCCTTTTTCAGAAAATCTTTTAAATGCTATTTTGCTTTGGAAATTCATAGTTATTATTTATTGCTCCAAAAATTATGAAACTTTTTGTGTATACTCTTTATCATGAGCTTGATACAGGAAAAATATGAAATGCTAATTTTGAGTAATTTTTGCAAGTTAATTAATTAGCTCATTTAATTAATAAATGCAACTTCTAGGAATTTTAATAAATTAAATAATAGTCTGATAATTCTAAAATTTTTTATAACTTAATTATGATGTTATCAGTTTAAAATAAAAGTTTGATATTAATTTAACAACTTTAATTTTATGCTTAATCCTATGCTTAATTAATTAATTATGCTTTAATTAATTGTAATCATTTTAGGATTTGTTTGGCTTTGGGATTGATTGAGGACTTTGGGTCATTAACCCTTAATGACCTTTGGCACTTTATTTAATTGTTTGAGCTTATTTTGGTCATATCATTAGGGATTAATTAATATTTATCTTATGTACTTAAGCCACTTTGTTAATGAAGTAGTTAACCTTAATGAAACCCTAGACCTAGGTTAGTTGATGATGTTAGCTTGCAACTTTATTGTGAAGGAAAGTTGTACTCATGTTTAATCTTACTATGCATCCATTGAGCATCATGTTTACTTCTTCATGATGTTGAAACATGTTATGTTATCTCGTGTAGTTCCCGTAAACAAAGAGAGCGTTGTTGAGCTAGACCCAGAAGAAGGTCAGTAGCTAGTGGAGGGTGGTTTCAACATCTATGGTGTTGATCCAGAGCCTGTCTACCCTGTCGACAAAGGCAAGCCCCGGATGCATTTAAACCCTTCCTTGATTTTACAAAGTTTATATCATTTATGCTTTGAAATGTTGCATTAGGTGCTAGGAGTTGAGTGATAAATTAATCGATGCATTACCTACCTTCTTACTCCAATATCTTCCTTGATACATGTTTTGTTTGAAGAATGCATAATAATGCTTAGCCTTGTTATATGAGCTAGGTTTTCAAAATAAAATGTTTTCTGAAAGAGATGAAGTTCTTACCCTATCATTAAGGTTAGCGATAATGAATTTTGTTAATGAATATAAGACCAGCAGGACCTGGGAATGGTGTTTGGTGGTTGAGCCGACAGGTTTACCTGGTCGTGCTTGTCCCATCTGTGTCGCCTAGGACCCGTCCATTGTAGGCTTGCTTGATGGAGGCTTTGCAACAAATCATATACCTATGAGCCAGCTTTACCCTTAGGATATTCCATTATTAGAACGGTGAGCCCGTGCACTGGGAGTGGAGAGATGGTGGGAGTACAAGATACCCTCATGGGACAAGGTCTTGGATTCGAGGTGTACGTGTACTCTCGGGTGGCATGGAAGTTGATTTGGTTTTGGAATGTCTGATGGTACTGTTGATGTACTTGTGGGTTAGAGTCCCTTGTATATCATGTGATTAGGGATCCCCAGCTGGGTTTAATCGGTTCGAATCGTCGTTGCTCCTCGGTTATGGAGACTCTGTCAACTGCCTGCATCGTAGGTAACAAGTGGAACTTGAGAAATAAAAATGAAGCTGCTTGTTAATATCTATATTAGGATTACTTACTTTCTATTGATAACAAATGAAGAGTTAAAATTAGATCCATAAGTGCTTTTCTACAAAATTCTTTGATTCTTGCTTGACCTTACCTTGAATTCCTAGAGCCAACATTTTTGAGTCTTCTCCCCTCTTTTCGTCGGTTAAGTCTTGTTGACTACTTTTGTACTCAGGGTTTGTTATACCCTTGTTGCAGTTGTGTCTCATGAACTGGCTTGCTTTGCACCCTGTTGCATGACAGTCATTGAGGTTGAGGACGACGACTAGTGTGTTTGGCTTCTGGGCAGAGCATCATGTTTGTGTGGTTTGTAATAAAGTTACCTACTGTTATCCAAAACTTATGGTTAGTAATAACTCAACTTATGGTTTGAAAGGTTTGAGTCAAATGGTTTGTAAACTTATGTTATTGTAAGACTTCCGCTCTTTTACTCTGATGTATATTTTTGTAAAACTGTTATAATATTGCATTATCTCTTGTAATGATTGATCCTGCTTAGAGAATTATGGAGGATTCGGGTTTCAACCCGATAGACTTCTTAAGTTATATGGAACACATGCATATCCATCAGAGGTCTTTTGAACAATGACACGTGCGTGTGGGCCATATTATTTATTAGGTTCTTCCACAGTCCTATATGCCCAAAGTGCATCTGCTAGCTTGCCTTTCTAAGCTATTCCCATCTCATTGACAGTTTTCTACAAAATGTTCTTGATCTGCTCATTGGATATTTCTGCTTGTCCACTTGTCTGGGGGTGATAAGGTGTCCCAATGTTGTGCCTTATCCCCACTTTCTGGTAGTACACTGGCTCCCTCCATCACTGATGACTAATGTTGGGGTACCAAAACATGGGAATATGATCTCCTTGAACATCTTCCTTGCATGTATGGAGTCAGCTAATCGGCAAGGCATTGCTTCTACCCATTTGGACACATAGTTCACTGCTACTAAGATGTACTCACAATCTTGGGACGAGGAAAATGGACCCATGTAGTTAATTCCCCATGCGACGAATAGCTCCACTTGAAGGTTGTTTGTGAGTGGCATGGCATCGCGGGTGTTGATGTTCATGTGCTTTTAGCATCGAGCACATCCTTCACGAAGTCCTTGGTGTCTTCGTACATGGTAGGCCAATAGAATCCACTCTGCCAAATCTTAGCATGGGTTCTGAATGCACCATGGTGGCCTCCATATTCTGCCCCATGACACTTCTCCATGATCTTGACATATTTAGTCATGGGCACACACCTCCTCAGCACACCATCTTGCCAAACCCGATAGAGATATGGGTCATCCCATAGGTGCACTTTGCTCTCTTTGATAAACTACTTCTTTTCTACCCCAGGTGGTATGTAGCATGAGACTTGGTAGTTGATGATGTTTGTGTACCACAGGTAGGCTGCTGAGACTCTGAGGATTGTGTCATCCCAAAGATAGTCGTTGATGGGCAGATCTTGTTTATCATCGATTTGCATCCTGGACATGATCGGCTATCGAGTTTTCTACTCCCTTTTTATCTCTAATTTCTAGATCAAATTCTTGGAGTAGCAGGATCCACCTTATTAATCTTAGTTTAGCATCTTTCTTAGTGAGCAGATATTTCAAAGCAGCGTGATCAGAATAAATGATCACTTTTTCTCCTGCTAAGATCAAAACTTGTCTGTAGAAAACACTACGGCCAACAGTTCTTTTTCAGTTATTGCATAACTCAATTGTGGCCCAGTTACTGTTTTGCTGGCATATGTGATAGCATGATGTTTCTTATCTTTGGTCTATCCTAAGACAGTACCAACAGCATAATCACTAGCAAGCAGGTTTGTTAAAGGTCTAGCAATCTGAGGGGGCTGAATGATTGGTGCGCAGATAAGTACTTTCTTAAGGAAGTGAAAGGAGTCTAAGAACTTATCATCAAAATCAATGGGTGCATCTTTAGCAAGCAGGTTTGTTAAAGGTCTAGCTGAGAAAAATCTTTTATAAACCTTCTATAAAAACCCGCATGACCAAGGAAACTGTGGACACCCCTAACATTCGTGGGATGTGGGAGCTGTTCTATGACTTCTATTTTAGCTCTATCAACCTCTATCCCATGCTTGAGCACTCTATGTCATAGCACTATCCCTTCTTGAACCATGAAATGGCATTTTTCCTAGTTCAAGATCAAGTGCTCCTCTTGGCACCATTGTAAGACATGATCTAGGTTCTTAAGACAATGATCGAAGGTTGTCCCGTAGGCTGAGAAGTCATCCATGAAAACTTCCATCATTTCTTTGATCATGTCAGAGAAGATGGACATCATGCACCTTTGGAAAGAGGCAGGGGCATTGCATAGGCCAAAAGACTTGCGCCTATATGCATATGTCCCGTAAGGGCATGTGAATATGTTCTTACATTGGTCGTCAGGATGGATTGGGATTTGATGGTAACCCGAACACCCATCAAGGACACAAAAGAAAGAGTGTTTTGCTCACCGTTTCAACATCTCATTGATTAAAGGTAATAGAAAGTGGTCTTTCTTTGTAGCCTTGTTAAGCTTTTGGTAATCTATGCACATCCTCCATCCCGTGATGGGTTCGTTGAGGAATTAGTTCATTGTTGTTGTTTTTAACGACTGTCATTCCTCCCTTCTTAGGAACTACTTCGACGGGGCTGACCCACTCACTGTTAAGAACAGGGTAGATTATCCCACGTGCAAGAGCTTAAAGACCTCTTTCTTTACTACTTCTCTCATCACATTGTTCAACCTCCTTTGAGACTCCGTAGAAGGTATAGCGTCGGGTTCGATCGTGATGCGATGTGTGGAAAGAGTGGGACTAATTATCTTGAGATCTTGCAAAGAGTATCCTAAGCCAGAGCGGTGCTTTTCTAAGATGGTGATGAGTTTAGCTAATTCTTCTTCTGAGAGTTGATCGCTAATGATCACAGGGGTCTCTTTATCTCCATTAAGGAAGGCATACTTAAGCCCAGAAGAAAGTGGCTTAAGCTCTATAGAGGGTTTTGGAGGTGGTTCGGTTTCCTCCAAGTCTAATGATTCATCTAATCTAGCTTCTTTTTCTTGAATGAAATCTTTGGCATCCTCTTCTAAGTCAGGCTGAGAGGCTTCTAGAAGATATGCTGACATAACCTCCTCTATTAGAGCAGGCTCAAGCATTGACTCATCTTTGGTATTAATAGAGCCGGCAAAAGGAACAAAAAGATCTAGATGGTCCCTGAGGTGACCCTTGAGGTGCCCTTCATGATATCCCTCAAGGAATCACATGACGGGGTGCCCGATTGACAAGTCAACCTCCTCCATATCAAAGATGAAGAAGTTTAGGAGGATAGTGACTTTCTTAATAGAGACAGAGATATTATGTGCAATCCTGCAACTCTCCACCAATCTCCCCAAGGTAACTTGAGAAATTTGTTGGTCAGAGTTAGCGGCTCCTTGCCTAGGAGCCTTGATGCTAAAGATTTGGACATTACGCTCACTCCTATAGCAGGGTCATAGAGGGATTCTACAATGATCCTATTTATGATGCAAGGAATGGATTTGAAATAGGAGAGGAGTTTGATGACATTGGATGATGCCTTTGCCTCCCTGAGACACTCATTGCTCATAGTAAACATGTGTTCTTGAGCAGTTGCCTTGAGGTCACATGCCTCAAGATGGGTAGGGATGTGATCATTGGGAGCTCTATGTGTTGTAGATTTCTTTTGCATAGGATAGTTCAAGACATTGCCAACATTGGCAAAAAGATTAGTCTCGATGTGAAGAGGATATTCCAAAGGGTGAATTACTTCTTCCCTTAGAGGAATTTGTGGTTGTGGTTCAGGTTCGACAGCTTGGAAGGTGGCTAAAGGAATTTCAGCTATCGAAGGTTCATCCCTTGGAGATTGATCTTCCTCAGGAGCTTCGTGATGATCATCATTGTAGGAGGTGTTCTTGAGAATAGTCGCAAGAACAGCCTTACCTTCACTGATAGGTAGATGAAGGAATGCTCCTTTAGAGGCTAAATCAAGGAATTGTGTGGAGGTTTGGCTAAGACTGAGTTAGAAATGTTGTAAGGGTTTGCTCGGTTATAGCTAAATCTGGGCCAGAGGATGCTAAGTTGGTAAGATGTGTCGAGGCCGCACCTAGAGACTCCTTCTCTTCTTGCTTGAAGTTCAAGACGTCTCTACGAAGACGAGCTACATGGGAAATTGGTTTGCAGCTTCTCTCATTCTCCTCCTACACTTCCTACATAGCGAGTATACCATCGTCTGACATTTCCTGTCAAAGAGAATGGAAATATCTCCCACCTAAGGGTTACTCGCCTCATCCCACTAGTAGAGATATGACCTACCATGATGAAAATTCTTATGATAATTTTGTTATGGTCACCGAAGAGTGGTTTCCAAGATGTTTTAGTCACTTTCATCATTGAACTGCGTGACGATTTTGTTTTTTTGACCTATTTCAAAAAGGTCATGGGAATTATCATGAAAAACATGACAAATCATCACAGAGGCATTCATGGCATTGTTCATCACTAGATTGTGATGATTTCATAGATATCCTTGAGTTGTGACCAACACACTTCATCACTGAAACCTGCGCCGGTCCATTTGGCTACGGGAGCCGGCGCCGTTTACCTGCGGGAGAGCCGCCTGCACTCATACTTCCATCCACCATTAGCATGCAACACTAGTACCCCCATCCGCCGTTAGTCATTGGACCTGCCTATCACTCAGCCGGACACTTCTCCATTTGATGTTATGGGACCCACCGTTACTCATCGGTTCTGAATGGGCGTCGTTCTATGACACTTCACTAATTAACCTATGGGACCTGCCTGCCAGAGGAGCTTGAGGCCACCACCCTTCGATGATTGACATGTGGGACCTGGCTAGGACCATTCTCCATCCGATGAGTGGGATCAGCGTGTCAGTTAGATGGGACCTGCCACATGGGACCCAGACCACCATACTTCGACGACTGACATGTCGAACCCGTCTAGACCATTTTTCATCCGACGTGTGCGATCAGCGTGTCAGTTAGATGGGACCCGCCATGGGGGACCCATCTCCATTCATGTGGGGTCTTCCTTCTTCAACTGACATGTGGGACTCGTTTGAGACCATTCTCCATCCGACACGTGGGATCAGCGTGGGAGCCGCCATGCGGGACCCACCTCTGTTCATGTGGGGTCACCCTTTGTCTGCTGACATGTGGGACCACATCAGTTACATGGGACCCGCCTCTGACACCCCAAAATGTATATTTGGGATGTGACATAGAAAACACTAAATAACAATAAATGGTTTTTTTATTTCCTAAAATTTCCTAGATTTAGTTAAGTTATTGATATTCTAAAAAACTGTGAGTTTCTAACATGTTTGCAACTAAATTTAATGGTTTGTTGCATTCATGCCTTTGCATAGTGTCTATGTTTGAAAAAATGAATTAAATGTTTTCAACAGATACGCTTAGGACTTGATTCCAACTTCATCTTCTAAATATCAAATCAATATCTAAAACTCCAATAAAGTCCTTTGCTCGTGATCCTTCAAAAATCTGGCATGACCCGTTCTTTCTCTCATTTCTTTTCTTTCTCGAGCTCTCAAAAATCAATCTGGTGGCTATAAATTCTTCATGCCAATCTTTTCTCATCCCTCTTCCATTTTTACGAATGAATCTTAAATTGGGTTGTGTTCACTTTTACTTAGCCCATCATGGCAACCATATTTTTCTTCTATAGTGTATCAAGTCCAAGTCAGCCAAATATTCATCCATACTTTCCTCAACCTCCACGTCAATCCTCTTCTTCTTACCATAGTCCTCCATGTCAACATGCAGTCCGCCTTCTCTTTTGTCCATGCAAGAATATCAGCACATCCACTTGTTTCTAATTTAATTATCCTTCTTTACTTCACTATAATTCCTCTTTTATTTTCCTTCTCAAAAACAAGTGCATGCAATGGCAGCTTTGTCTTTCCCTCTCTCTTTCCCCTTGCGCAACCTCCATTTTCTCATGAAGAAATATATGCACTCATTCATTCCTCTCTCCTCATCTTTATGTGTGATCCTTTACACCATTCTTTCAATTGCACGGATGCATATAACAGCCACATACAATTCTTTTTCTCTCCTTAATCACATGAGCAGATCACCATTTCTTCCCCCTATGGTGCATCCTTTTCCTTCTCATGCAAAAACTACAGCACCAAATTTCTCTTTAATTCCCTTGGTCATACTCTCTTCAATTCTATTTTGATAGCACCCCTTAACTCCATTGGTTTTGCTCCCTCTTCAATTGCATGCATACATGCTGAAAATAGCAGTCATTTCTCCTCTCTCCCTCACTCACACGCACAAGCAAAGACTCCCTCCCCCTTCTATTCCTGTACGAAAACACCAGAGGAGCATCCCCATCTAGACGGGTCAAATCATCAATTATTCGATAATAGTTGATTACAAGCCATAAATCGAATAAAAGACAACAATAGAGAGGTTTACATAATTTTACATCGCCACATGGCGAAATCATTAGAGTATCTAGCATCTAGAATAGCTACGGAAGTAGAGGGATATTTCAGAAGCAACGTCTTGCACCATCTTGAGCATAGGCATGAGACCATCTAATCCTTGAGCCCCTTGTCGCCGTAGGCATAGTCGAGCTCACCTGCCAAATAAGTTTTAGTACGATTTATACTGGCCACTGGCTCCCACCCTATGCTTTGCTTATGCTTTGTGGTAGGTGGATGCAAAAGGATATATCAAAGAGACCTATTATTTGGCCGTGGTTTCCTATGTACGTATCATCAACATTATATAATAACAGTTCTTCGAGTTTTAATCCATTCCCATCCCAAAACACCATACCATCAACCATCATCCTCTCAGCTCACTCATCAACCATGCTCACACGTGGCGGCAATGGGCAGCTCCCTCTCATCCGAGCCTAATCGGCCGTCGTGCCGTAGGGTAACAACAACAACATCACTCAGGGGGAGGTAGAAGGGACTCATCTCACTACTCAAGAGAAGCGTGGGTCACGGGATAGCCATACCGAGGCTATGGACTATATATAGATTCGAATCAACTCTGCAGAGTGTGTACACCTGTAACCGGCTAATGCCGACCATCCACAAGATAACCATCATTAGCGCTCATGGACACCTAGGCTGATAGCAAAATGGCCATCTAACTATGGTGGTTCCACCCTACCTCTCAACCCTAGGACACCCCAAGTCCTGCCTGGAGCGGCTGAGAATGTGAAGTCATGTTCCTACTCTCCGAGGGGCCGATGCTTGAAAGAGGACACATGAACATTTTGAAAGGGTGTGGGGTTCCAGACGTACCATCCTACACTGCATACTCCGAGTAGTAGTGGCACCACCCTAGGTAGCTGAAATCATCCATCCCCGTTCATCTGGGCTGAGTGGTGCATACGAAGGGGTCTGTGGTTCCAGTTCCCAAGAGACAATAGGTCCTAGGGGGAACCAGACAGGATATCTCCTCAAAACAGGGCCATCAGTGCCCTCTGCCTCAATGGAATCTTGCTCCGAGGGCCTCATTCCACGAAGTCTCTTGACCCTAGGATCTCCATAAGTCACCATGTACCCACCACAAGTACTCAGATCACAGGGGTGCCTAGGTCACACCCCCTTAGCAAGACTCGCTCCAAAAGCTCATCGTAGATCCTGTCCAGTCGACTCAACCCTCACCAAACAACCCTCCCACGTTATATTACACGGAGACACCTATACAAACACCAAATCTAGCATCCTGAGCCGAATCCACCCAAGTCCACCATCCGCATCATATCTCCAAATATAATGCAAGTGGAGTATAAGTAGCATGTAACAAGCATTGCTTAGCATTTTTGTCCTATAAGCAGGTGAGCAAGGTGAAGGTTATGACAAGGAAAGGCATACAAGTAATCTACCATGCAATCCTATCATAGCATATCATAGCATTATTGCATAAAGTAGAGCACTAACATTCTATTATGTTGCATGCGTAATAGGATCTACAAGGTTGGGTGGGACATGGCACCTAAATATTTGTCACTCAAGTCCTCTGTCAAGTCCTTGGCGCACTCCTAGTCCTCCTCCTCCAACAACTCCTTCGTAGGATCTAAAATCGAGACATAATGGTCGCGGAAGCGACCCCTATAGATCAATCACAAAGAACCAAATGAAATTCAATAACTCCAAATGCAATCATACATAAGCCTATGACGTAGAGCTCATTTTTATGAAAATTTGGACACTTGGTTCATAATTTTAGGAGTTCATATGAAGAAGTTATGAATTTTCAAAGTTTAATTCATTTTTCAAAAAAGAAAAAGGACTGGATAAACCAGAGGCTAACACGTGGCACGATCTGGTTGGTCCACATGGGACGTCGGTCCAGCTGATGTGGTGCAGTGCTGGCGTGTGTGCTGATGTCAGGGCAGGTGGGTCCGGCTGGTGCAGTCACTGATATGTAGGGCCCACAGTCCTGGTCACTGACAGGTGGGACCCACGGTCAACGGTCATTGTTGACTGGACAACGGTCAACCGAGACTGGGCCTCGGTCGGCCTGGGCAGGGCCAGATATTGGCCGGGTTGGGCCCCCTGGCCTAGACACATGTCAGCAAGACAAGTGGCCGCATGGCGGTCTGGGCTGTTAACGGGTCCGGTCTATGGTCTATGGCTCTGTGAGCCAGGTCCACCGTGGACCCGAGACTCTAGGGCCGGGTGCTCATCTCCCACTGGTCTAGCTGGACCGAAGGTGGACTCGGTTCACGAGGGCAGGGGATTTTTCCCCATCTTCTTCCTCAGGCGCATGGCATCTGTGCGGTGTGGCTGGCAGCATGCAGTGCACGGTTGCTGCGGGTGGCTCCGGTTAGCAATGCAACGGCGAGGGATGTGTAGAGGTGACGCGGAGGCGGCTATGGTGATGCGGCACGCGGCCGATGCGTCAGCTGGCTAGTGTGCACGTCGTGGAGGCGCTGGCTGGCACGGTCATGGCGGCAAGGTTCCACGATGTGGGGGAAGTGGCTTTGGCTAGTGCCACAGCTTCGCGTGGTTCTAGCGAGCATGATGGCGAGATCACAGAGTGCTCACCGTGCTCTGGCTTGCTGGCGCGTGCACGGCGGCGAGGAGCGGCGCAGCGATGGTGGCAGGACGCTGCGGCTTGGGGAAAGCATCATTGACTTGCGCAACGGCTTTGCGAGGACCTAGCAAACAAGTCGAGGGCTTTAATTTGGAAAAAGGGGGCTCCCAGACTGGCGGTAAGACACAGCGGTGGCGGACATCATCGGCGGTGTGGAGCTTCAAATTGGATCCAACGGAACTCCATATCCTCTACCATCCTACCAATTTGAGCAGCTCAGAGCTCAATGGTTCTAGGGGCGCAGCTAACGGGGCGCGGCGGGCGCACGCGACGGCGGAGGTCACAGCGATGCTCCGGCGGCTGAAAGCCATGGCAACTAGGGCTACGAAGGTGCATGGCCCTACTGTGGTCCATGCCATGTTCCAAGATTTTGTCATCTGCGTGTTCTAGATCGACGCAAAGCCAACCATGAAGCTAATGAAGGAAAAGATGGACTAGGGAGCGAAAATGCGACCGGTGAGCTAGACGGCGGTCGTGCTAGACAGGGCAGCTCACCTATGCGAGGTAGCAGCCCGGTGGTGGCTCAATAAAGGAAAAGCAAGGCCGCAGCGTCAGTGGAGTCATACGGGGGTTGCTGGGCTCCTCAGGCTCATGAACGGTGGTGTCGACACTCACAAACAGTGGTGGCGGTGCTCCTTTGCTCTGACTCCAGCTCTAGTGGTGTGGCAGTCATGCACGAGGGGAGGCTCGCGACGGGGATAGCACATCGATATGGTGTGGTCCGTGCACTGCAGTGAACAAAGCCACGTTGAGGCAGCAGCAGCGGCGGACGAGCTAGTGGCGCTTTGGCAGCGGTGCATGGCACCGGTGCAGCTCTGGCTCACTCCACTGCTCCCTTCTCCTTCTCTCTCTCTTGGCTCAAAGGTGGCATGGATCTTACCTGAGTGATGGCCAAGGATAGAAAAACCCTAAGGGGCGCTGGGCTCCTCCTTATATAGCGCGGCGCGATGGCAGCCATGGAGGATGGACGGTGTTGATGGTTGATGCCGATCGGGCAGTTGGGCGTGCGTGTGGCTAGGGTTAGGGTTTGGTGCATGCGGCCATGGCGGGTGGACAGCATCGCGTGTGTGGCGCGGGCATGGATGGCTGAGCTTGGTGCTTCCATTAGTGGTGCTACGGATGGGACATGAGGGAGAGCAGAAAGGAAAAAGAAGAAGCTGACAGGCAGGGTCCGTTTGTCAGCCGGCGGCGAGGGAGAGCTCACGGGTGCGCTCGTTGGCCTGGTTGTGCTGGCCGCCTTGCTGGGCTGACCAACCAGTTGGGCCACAGGGTGGCGAGGCACTGGGGCGCTGGGTGCAGCTGGGTCGCGGAGGCAGCGATTGCGTGTCCATGCTTGGCCGTTCCGACCAGTTGGGCCACAGCAACATGGGCGAGGCAGGCGGCGCTGGTGCTCGTGGTGGCCGGCCATGCTAGGCCATTTGGCCTGGTAGTGAGGTGGCCTGGTGCGGGGAAAGCCAAGCTGGGCTGGCTGACTAGCTGGGCCGCGGGGAGTGAAGCAGGCTGGGCTGCCTTGCTATGGTGGGCTGGTTACTCTTCTGCTTTCCCTTTCTAAAACTATTCCTTTTCTATTTCTATTTATATACTTATACTACTAACCAACTATGCACCATGGTAGGTCCACTAGGGTCTCATGGAGTTGTTGGAAGCCATGTCCAAAGTTAGTTGCATGTAAACCTATACATATATATATGCGATAACAAATGTTGTTTGATTTTATTAAACATCACATAAAATCAATAAGAGGAAAATCATACTCTTGTGATTAAAATGCAAATGCCTCAATTATTATTAGGTGCTACTTGTGCAACTAGTGGATGGTTTCCTATATGACACTCACCAAACATCGGATACATAAAAAAATTTTGATAGTTGGTATTTTTGGTGTTTGGATTTTCAGGGTTGTTACAGTCCTACCCCTTATGAGAATCTCGTCCTTGAGATTAAAGGTATAACCTCCTCTCAAACAGGTAGGGGGGTAGAGCTTCTTTTAGTTTTGACTTCTTCTTCTGAGTTGCTTCTCTTCTGGTGGAGTCTCTCCATCGAACTTGCACAGTGGTGGACTAGTGCTTCTGTTTTTCTTTAGGTCCCTTTTCAGGAGACAGATGGAGTACTTCAATGATGTGCTGAAGCTCATGTGCCTCATAGGGTATTGGTTGTTCTGGTAGTTCCAACACTTGTGTTGCTATGACAGAGGAAGACGGGTTGCTCTTCTATGAGTTGTCTGGGCAACTCTATCCTACAGGCAATTTGCCAAAACTCTGGTGCTGGCCTTGTATGGCCCTTCATATCCTAAAGTTAGCTTTCTCATTTAATGGAAGTTGCGGTTCTATGATGCGGGGAGACCTTGATGTAGACAGTGTTCTCGACTTCATCTCAAGCCTATAAGCCTCCTATCGATATAACCCATCTGATGGCTTTGGGGCAATCTTCAGGTTCTTTCGCACTTGGGCAGCTCATTCTTCAGCCTTTTGATGGTGGCAGATCCCAGGGATTATCTTCGTTATTCCTCTATCCACATCAGGGGTGGATCCTTCATGGCTCTTCTTTCAAGGCCTCGAGCGGTGATGTCTGGAGACTAATTTGGTACCTGTTGTTGATTTAGAACTCAGCATGGACTAAGCTTCTTTCACAAAATGTTCATATTAGTAAGCACAAGTTCAAAGCTTGTCTCCAAGGATTGAATTTGCCCTTTTCTATCTGTCCATTGATCTGAGGGTGGTAAACGATGCGGTAGTCCCGATTGAGTCCCCATAGCTTCTCCCAAGGCTTCCAATCAATTGGACGTATACTGAGGTCCACAATCATATGCTATGTTTTAGGGGCTCCATGCAACTTGAGAAGGCTCTCTGACATATGAATCTGCTTGAAGTCCAACTCTGGTGTCACTCTTGATTGCCAACAAGGTGAGCCATTCTGGTTCAGGCAATTTTTTATTGCTCATATGGAAGGTTCTTCATGATGGATTCCATAGCCATGCCATCATGATTCCATTCAGACACCTCAAGTGTCTTAGAGATGCCATGCTTTGATTTGATGTGTCTATATATGCTACTCTTTGCAGCATGTACTGCATCATTTGTCTTCATATTCTTCCACCAAGATTTCCTTTTCAAGACTGCTTACTTTCTGGTGCTTCCAGGGTGGGCACGATACTTGAGGTCATGCCCTTCTGATAGGGTCTCATTGTGCATAACAGGGTTGGATGGTGCATAGATTCTGTCCTTGAGCCAAAAGGTGCTTTGCTCATCCTGACTTAACCCTGGGCACTTGTTGTGCTTTATGAGCTTATATATCCTTTTTAGGATTGACAAAACTTGTTTGCCCTCTAGTGCGTCCATTTAGACTCTTTGGTCTTCTTTGGGAGGTTGATCCTGGGGCGATCCATCTTGAAGAAGTTTTTGATGAATCGATGGTGGTGACCGACCGTTTACACAAAACCCATCACAGTGGTCGCATTTTTTGGTTGCTCTCACTTTTTCATTGTCTTCATGTTGGATAGGTCAATAGTTTATTCTGATAGTGTTGAGTACATGGCTTAGGAGAATTGACCTATTCAAGCCAGACTCATACTTGCTGAACTTGGCATAGAGCTAATGCTTCTGTATCTTCTCCAATATTATCCTTAGATGTTGCTCACATCTAGTGACATGAGTTTCCTCTGGTATGTCTTCTTTGTTGCTTCATCTAGGGTCAACTTGGTGAAGTACTTTGAATTATGTAGCCGATCTAGCAGGTCTCTATCCTTGGCAGGGGTACTTGTTCCTAATGACACGACATCTTATTTCCTTTGTTTCCTTTTTGGCGTAGAGGGTTGCATTGATCCATGCGTCCGCTTGCAAAGACCTTTTCCAAACATTAAAGTATTGCTCATGCATTCTAGGATAGCCGGATGAGCTTAGCTACTGGGGTATCCTAGAGTAGCGGTCCTTATACCCTACTTCTCCATGGGTGGAGGCATCAAAAAGGACTAGAACTAAGGGGATCCTCATATGGCAGTGTGCAGGTGAAAATCTTATGCAGACTTGGTAGTAAATGCATAAAAAGATGCAATACCAGATTTAAAACAAAAATCAAATCATTAACTCCAATTATAAGCACATACCTTGTTTTATGTCGGGGGTGTCCTTAGCAGCTTGCTTGGCGAGACACCAATGGGTGGTTCTTCGAGCACTGTGGTTCATGGCACTCATGGTGGCCTCATTCTCATAGGGATTGTCGATCTGTGGACTGTTGGCAACTCTGTGGCCCTGCTGGTCACATTCGTAACAAGGGGTAGCCATGTCACTTGTAGATGCGGGTATGACGGACTTTCTTTCTGGACAGTCAACAGCCTTATGGCCCTTTTGGCCACATCTAAAATAGGTTACTCCCTTGAGGGTGGTGGTGACTCTTGCTCTTTGATCTTCATTGTTATGGACGTCTTCAGCAAAACTATGCATAAGTTGCTAGCGGGCAGCTCGCGCATCAATGCGAACCTTCTTTGCTAAACCCTAGGTCTTCTTGACAGGAATCATGGCTGGTGATGCAATTTGACTCTGGCACAGTTGATGACTCTATGGCCTGGTTGTCCGCATCCAAGGCAAATGAGGAGAACGCCACCTGTAGGTGTGGGTGTGGCAGCTCTTTCTCTTGGACAGACATGGATCTTGTGACCAGGAT
Source organism: Bothriochloa decipiens (assembly GCA_023333625.1). NCBI lineage: Eukaryota > Viridiplantae > Streptophyta > Magnoliopsida > Poales > Poaceae > Bothriochloa > Bothriochloa decipiens. The sequence continues at coordinate 24,739,024 of CM041645.1, forward strand.
GGCCACATCCATAGCAGAAGAAGGGCACCTCTATTGTAGGAGTGGTTGCAGTAACCTCCCATGTGTCAGAATGCTAAAGGGGCAGCTCTTGAAGGTGTTGCTCGTAGGGAGATCATGCATACGTGGTCGTTGCTAGATCGGGTTGTGATATGATTGCTCAGGGTGACGCTTCATATGGACCAGCATGCCTGTCTCTGCATGGGTCTTCTCTGACTTCATTGCCTCATTGATGGCTTCTTCAAGGGAGTGGCAAGTCCTCCTTGCGATAGCAAGGTGGTGGGGAACCTTCAATCCCCGGGTGAAGTAATACACCTTGTCCTTCTCGGTACCCACACTTTCAGGGTGCACATACTGCATCAGGTGAAAGAAGTGGGTAGCATACCTGTGGACTGTATCTTTCCCTACTTGTTGCCTCGAAACTCTTCTGCCAGAGTCTCTTCTACCTCTGCTGGCACATGGCACTCATAGAGGGCCTTAATAAACTTTTCCCATGAGATGTTGGCTGGGTCTTGGTGAGCTGAGCTGAATCCATTCCACCATGCTTGGGTGTTATCCCTAAAGTGGTGGGCTACGATCTTGACCTGATCCTCCTTGGTGTAGATGGTTGATCTTAGCCACTCAGTCATGTCATATAGCCAATCCATGGCAGTGATAGGGTCATTGATGGGACCATTGAAGGTAGGAAGCTCCAGCTGGAGTGCACTAGCCAACTTCTGCTGGAATTCTTCAGCCAAGTTTCCCAGGAGGTGAGTCTGCTGAGCCATCACCCTAGCCAAAATTGGTGGGGTGGTGGAGAATGCTCCTCAACATGGGTCCTGACGGTTGGCGAAGTGATGATCCAAAATTCTTCGTTCTCTGGGTTGAATCCAATGGGGGTCCTATGTCCCATGTAGCTATGACTACCACCATGCCCATGGCCCATGGCGGGCCCTGGGAGTGGTGCGTGGTGGCCCAGAGGTGCTGCGGGCGAACATCCTGCTTTTAGATCACCAGACTTAGGAACAGGTGCAAGTGATATGAGTTATTTCAACTTTGCTAAGTAATTTAAACTGATTTATTTAATTTGAAACATTTTTATCCCAACACTATTCAAAGAAGCAATGAAAATCCATAAGATGCTATTAAAATTCGAGCATCCATTACATCAAGTTGGTTACATGCCGATGTCTCTAGCAGCTACACTAAGAGACTCACGAGAATTTCTGCACTACGCGTAGGTAGGCTTCAAAAGGGGAACAATCTAATCTACTTCACAAGTGAGTCATGTCTTCTTAGCCATTGTGGGGCTGTCTTCAGCTGGGTTACATTGCATTAGCTGCGGATCACTGCTCGAGAGTTGAACCTGGTGGCACGAGGCGAAAGGTATTAGCAGGCATCTCCTGGAGCTATGCATCTGTCTTGAGCATCCTCTGCACATACTTGTGGGCTTCTTCCCACTATGGAGTAGGTTCTGACTCGGGCATGGGGCAGGCATCCATGTTGTGGATGGTGGACCCTATCTTGAACTTCTCAACGAGAGGCACCTTGCGATAGTGGGCAGGCAGATGCATCTGTACTTGCTCGTACTGCTAGATACGATGGGCATCAGACTGCTTCCACTTCTCTAGCGTTGCTCTCACGACATCACACAGATACACACAACCTTTCATGTACCTGGCAAGGTGTGCCGCGTTGGACTAGCTCCACTTCTTTAGTTTGGCCAACTCTTCCTCTTGGGCCTTCATCTTTGCTTCCAGCTCTGTGACCTGATGCTTGTAGTAGCGCTTGTCACCTTCTAGCACTAGGATGAGCTTGCCCTAGGCAACCATGTGTTCCCTTGTGATTCTGAGTATGCGATCATGCTCTCTACCCCACATGCTCTCGGTCTGGGCCCAATGATCTATGTTGTCTCTGGAAAGATCAAGGGCTTGGGGTAGCAGGCGGAATGGTCCTGTCTTGAGGAGTTCATAGGTGTCTCTCATCACGATCCAGAGGGTGGTGCGTGCAGCAAGCTGTGCGGCATTGGTGATAGTCTTGTCCATCTCACAGACAATGAAGGGCTTCAGTGCACGTACCTCATTGCACTCAATGATCTAGATAGTCACTACATAGCAATCCTCTGGTCCATTGGGTCCTATCTTGCGGTGGCAAATCCAGTGACAGTTTGACTTGGGGACACCAAGGTGCTGCAGCGTCTCATGTAGGACCTTGGCATAGTCTTGCTGGTACTTCTCATAGGAGGGGATCTCCACAAAGCTCTCCATCTGCATACAAAGCCGGGGAAAGAAGTTAGAAGGTGAGTCAGAGAGGAGATGAGCCAAGCATAAAAGCTTCATGCAAGGTCGGTATATAACCGAAAGTGGTTCAAGATCTCCTAATCTATCGTCCAATTCTATAGGTCTCGTCCTAGGGTCAAGCATGGCTCTGGTACCAACTAAAACATCCTCAATTTTCCATGAAGGGAAAACACACAATGAAGAATATAATGATATCCCAGGAGGTCAAATCATCAATTATCCGATAACAGTTGATTACAAAGCCATACAACAAATAAAAGAATACAATAGAGGTTTACATAATTATTACATCGCCACATGGCAAAATCATCAGAGTATCTAGCATCCAGAACAGCTGCGGAAGTAGAGGGATATTGCGGAAGCAACATCTTGTACCATCTTGAGCGTAGGCATGAGACCATCTAATCCTTAAGCCCCTTGTCGCCGTAGGCGTAGTCGAGCTCACCTACCAAATAAGTCAATGATGCTTTCCCCGCGTCCTGCCACCGTTGCCGTGCCGATCCTCACCGCCGCCGTGCACGTGCCAGCGAGCCAGAGCACCACGAGCATGCTGTGACCCACCATCACACTCGCCAGAACCAGCGAGCCAGAGCACCACGAGCTGCCATGATGTGCGCGCCGTGGCTTTGCGAGGACCTAGTGAACAAGTTGAGCACTTCAATTTGGAAAAAGGGGCTCCTAGATCAGCGGTAAGGAGCGGCGACGGCGAACATCGTCAGCGGCGCAGAGCTTCAAATTGGCGCTTGTGGAACTCCATATCCTCCACCATCCTACCGATTTGAGCAGCTGAGAGCTCAATGGTTCTAGGGGCATAGCTAACGGGGCATGGCGGACGCGCGCGACGGTGGAGGTCGCTCTCCAGCGGCCAAAAGCCAAGGCGGCCAGGGCTATGAAGGTGTGTGGCCCCACAGTGGTCCAGGACAGGTTCCAAGATTTTGTCATCTGCGTGTTCTAGATCGACGCGAAGCCAACCATGAAGCTAATGAAGGAGAAGATGGACTAGGGAGCGGGAACATGGCCGGTGAGCTAGACGAAGATCATGGTGGACAGGGCAGCTCACTTGTGCGAGGTAGTGGCTCGGTGGTGGCTCGGTGAAGGAAAAGCAAGGCTGCAGTGTCGGTGGAGTCATACAGGGGTTGCTGGGCTCCTCCAGCTCATGAACGGCGGCATCGGCACTCGCGGACGGCGGTGGCATTGCTCCTCTGCTCTGACTCTGGCTCTGGCAGTGTGGCGGTCATGCATGAGGGGAGGCTCACGATGGGGACGGCATGTCAATGTGGTGTGGTCGGTACGCTGCAACGAACAAAGCCGCGTTGAGGCAGTAGCAGCGGGCGGACGAGCTAGTGGTGCTCCGGCGGTGGTGCATGGCGCCGGTGCAGCTCTGGCTCACTCCACTGCTCCCTTCTCCTTCTCTCTCTCTCTTGGCTCAAAGGTGGCAGTGGAGCTTACCTGAGTAATGGCCGAGGATAGGAAAACCCTAAGGGGCGCCGGGCTCCTCCTTATGTAGCGCGACACAGCAGCGGCCATGGAGGATGGACAGCGTCAATGGTTGATGCCGATCAGGTGGTTGGGTGCACGCAAAGCTAGGGTTAGGGTTTGGTGCACGTGGCCATGGTGGGTTGACGACATCACGTGGTGCAGCGCGAGCATGGACGGCTGAGCTCGGTGCTTCCATTTGTGGTGCTACGGATGGGTCGCGAGGGAGAGCAGAAAAGGAAAAAGAAGAAGCTGATAGGCGGGGTCTATTTGTTAGCCACCAATGAGGGAGAGCTCACGGGTGTGCTCGTTGGCTTGGTTGTGCTGGCCGCCTTGCTAGGCCGACCGGCCAATGGGGCCATGGGGTGGTGAGGCAGCCGGGGCGCTGGGTGCAGCTGGGCCACGGAGGCAGCTACTACGGGTCTATGCTGGGCCGTTTCGGCCAGTTGGGCCATAGCAACATGGCTGAGGCAGGCGACGCTGGCGCTCATGGTGGCTGGCTATGCTGGGCCATTCGGCCTGGTAGCGGGGCGGCCTGGTGCGGGGAAATCTGAGCTGGGCTGGCCGTCTAGTTGGGCCACGGGGAGTGAAGTAGGCTGGGCTGCCTTGCTGTGGTGGGCTGGTTACTCTTCTCCTTTCCCTTTCTAAAACTATTCCTTTTCTATTTCTATTTATATACTTATACTACTAACCAACTATGCTAAAGATCCATGTTAAATATGTTAGTGACCATGGTGCAACCAGGTAGGTCCACTAGGGTCTCATGCAGTTGTTGGAAGCCATGTCCAAGGTTAGTTGCACGTAAACCTATACATATATATGCGATAACAAATGTTGTTTGATTTTATTAATCATCACATAAAATCAATAAGAGGAAAATCATACTTTTGTAATTTAAATGCAAATGCCTCAACTATTATTAGGTGCTACTTGTGCAACTAGTGGATGGTTTCCTACATGACACTTATCAAACATCGGATACTTAAAAAAATTTGATAGTTGGTATTTTTGGTGTTTGGATTTTTAGGGTTGTTATAGGACGATGTCATCCACATAGATGGATGCAAATCTAGCCAGACACGCACTGACATGTACTATGGGGAGCGCTTTGTGACACACAGGTGCACACCAGATGACGGCATGCCATGGCGACCTATGTTCACGGTCTTCACGGAGTATTGGAATGGAGGAGCAATAGAGCCTGCCACATCATAGGGGCTGGAGCACGACAGCGACCACCATAGCATGGAGGCCAGAGCATGACAGCGCCACCGCCATGGCCAGTCTGCCCAGATGTAGCGAACCGATTGGGTTCTTCTTCTTTAGGATATTGCAACCCTTGATGTGCTTTTCCATGTCCTCTGAGCACCTTGCGCTGGATAGGCTTGTCTGTTGTGGCAATGAATGCATCGAACTCCTCCGACAGCCAAGTGCTAGCGCGGTTCGGCATAGCTTTCTTGCAGCGGCATTCATGAACAGTGCGCTCGGCATGCACCATCGCCATGGGAGATGGTAGGGACTGCGGGGGCATGGGTGGAGGAGTGGAGCTGCGGGTAGAGGTGGGCGACGGTGGCAGTGGGAGTAGGTATTTTGGCTCCTAGTGATGGATCCAGGGCAGACGCCACTCAAGGTCCCCACTCGTAGAGGATGATGCGGAAGACTAGAACAGGGACCCATCAGAGGAGTCCTCTCCACTGGACATCGAGCTAGAGGGGACACCCTGGTTGACCATCTTGGGGAGGACAAAGTCATTGACGTCGTTCATGGCCCCCCTTGGCGGAGCAGCAGGAGCAGGTGGCACCCTTGGAGCTGGATGGGAGGTGGTGGCGGGGACCATGGGCCGCTACATCTTCCAGCGAAGCTCATCATAGTGGGAAACACCACAGCGATGGCAAGCGGCAATGTGATAGAAAGTAGGTTAAGGGTTGTGGTTTGAAGTATCTATGAGGGGAGGATGACATCTACAAGGAGTGAACATCTTATCCCAAAATATTTTGGCGGGGTTTAGTAAACCAGCCACGGGTAGGAGGGGTTGGGTAGCTGTCATGTCGGATTTACTACTTTGAGAAGTAGTGTTGCAGAGTAATCATGTCTGGCCAGTCAACATTTACATCCGTCAGTCTTTCACACTTGCATATATACTATGAGATGTGTCCGTGTCAATCTGTCTTGTACACTAAAATTTGAATGCCAAGGTGCCCCTCTATAATGCATGAGATGGACGGAAGACTTGATCAAATGAATTCCATGATGCATGTTTACCATACAACAAATCAGAAAGATAGAAAGAAGCCTGTAGGCGAAACCACAACATGGGGTAGAAACCAGGTACCAAAGGATCAAAATGACCTAAAAGCATCGTCATGCCACTACTCAAAGAGAGCCATGCAGCAAGGGCACTAGACAGCATACTAGTACTAACTACACATGTTAACATGAGCTGATACTAGTAATGAGCATTGGCAACCTACAGCTCTAAGCAATTCTTGTAACAAAGGAACCAACCAAAATCTACGAGGCAAACCTGGCTGGGTTGAAACCAGCAAATCCCTTGCACTCGGAGAACCGGCACGACCTGAAGATCAATTTAGTCCATCTAGCCCTAGTTCATCACCAAGATGCGATGTTTAGCAGCCATCTCATCATAGAGGGATATCCATTGATGGGGAAGGTTCACCCAATATAGGACATGGTTCTTAGCATCTGGCTGTGTCCAACTAATGTGATTCCTAGGGCACAGGGGGCACACCAGGCCGACAAATTTGCTGACACGCATCATCAGCTTGCTCTCGGGGCACAGGGGGCACACCTACTCAAAGCCCATCAAAACGTGGCCCGGACCGGGAGAGCCATCGGACATGTCATCCACGAACGAAGATCGAGAGTGGGACCTATGACCATGGTGAGGTGCATCACGGCAGTAGAGCCAATCAAACCATCCTAGCCAGTGCCATCAGTGTCATCATTGATCGTGAAGGGGACAATAGTGGCACCCTAGGAGACACAGGCTGTGCCGAGCGAACCTTCCTCGAGTATCACTTCTTTACCACGGGGTTCATGGCAAGCGACGGTGAGGCAAAACTAACCTTCCTTGAGTACCACTTATTTACCACGGGCCTCATGGCAAGCGACGACGAGGCAGAACTAGGGGTATGTTTTTGCAATGCAAATGGGTGAGTGAAACAATTGGTGTCAGGCCAGGCTTTGGATACACAAGAAGTGAATGCGGCTAGAAATCTAGGAAGTGAATCTAGATAAAGAGTTTTTGACCAATAGGAAATGCGTCAAACTTGTCTGACTAGTGCAGTTGTGAGTTGTGAGAGGTCTTTTCTATAGTTATTTCACTCCAATCCAAGAAGTAGCAACAGCCGAGGGGCAGACGTACTGACTGCTATGATATGGACAGCTGACAACGCAGTACACTGTCCCATGTGATCAAATTCTCAGCGGCCGGATCTTGTGACATTCCGAGTAAACTTCTGTTGAGACCGTTTTTTGACACGTGTCAATATAGCCCGTTGTCATCTATTACTTTTATCTACTTTTCAAGCAATCTACTTTTCGACGAATTCATCACCAGTACTTTTTCCTTTTCAACGAGTTCTTTCAAGAATTGACGGGCTGCATCAACTTGATCTCCGGCGACCTTGTAGGTTCCGCGTCTACCGAGCACGATTCAGGCTTTGACGTCCGGGCGTATCACTGTCGTCTCTTCTGATCTGTTCAACAGTTATCGAATATCCTCTAAGCTTTGATGTCCGGGCGTATTGCTGTCGTCTCATTCGGGTTTTATTCAAATTTATCATCCTTGTCGATTAACAGGTCAAATCGACTGGCACGCCTTGATATCGAACTTGGGTATTAGCCCGGTGTGTTTGCAGATCCAACGCCTTTTTGCATCAACACATCTTTTGGCATGCCCGGTGGGACCAAGTCAACAGATTTATCATGAAGAATACTACTGATATCACTCCAAAAAACATCATCGAGATATCAGAATCAGATCTCAAGGAGGATCAGAGGCAAGCCATGGAGAAAGCTATGGAGGATTACAGGCAGCTCTGCTTGAAGTCTTTTAGCATGAATAGGGGAGGAGAAGTCATCCAGAAGCAAGATCTGCCATTGCCTCGGCAGGTAACCTTTGACTCTAACCCTGGTAAATTACAGGAGATGGTTAATTTGCATTAAATCAAGCTTTGATCAACCACTCCACCGTGCTGTCCAATACTGTCTATGATGCTATTGTGCAAACGTTAAGAGACAAACAAGCACCAGGGTATGTCGGGCCGGCATATCATCAGCCGGGATTAGCATCTACCAGTACTCCATCGGCAACTCCAGCCGTTGAGAGTATGGAGTGCCTACTCTTTCAGCTATATCAAGACCATTTGTCATTGAAGCCACACCGATAGGATAAGATCTAATACCTCAGGAGAGGCCTAGTACTCAGTTGAGCATAGATCTAATGGCATCGACAATGTCAGGTCCTTCAGGTCAACATAGTCAAACTGCTGCTAATTGGTGGGGATACGGTATGCCTCCAGGTCCATCTACTGCCAACTCTGGACTGCCTCAAGTGCATGATGTAGCAGGGAAGGGTCCAATGACATCGGCTACTCCAATTCGGCCGGTGGCTCAAGCGCCGCATTATTCTACTGTACCTCCTGCTATACAGCCGTTGTCAATGGGATTCTATGCATCTCCGCAATAGATATCTTATGCGAAATCATTGACTAATCCTCCACCAGTTCAACAGAGAGCTTCCATTGCAGAGCAGCCCATAGTACCATTCATATCTTAGTCTGGATTACCTGCAATTCAGGGCGATTATGCTGGCTATCATCCATCTATACAAGAGCATCAATTGTCTGCAAGCTATCAGCCATCGGCAAGCCAGGTGCTGATGAGTTACAATCTCAATTGGTCAGGGCAAGCGCCAATTCAGCAATCTGCTATTCAGCCAAGCTACCAAGCAATGGGGACTCAACGGTATAGTCCACAGACAACTTTCCAGGAACAAGCATCGACAAAACAGCCGATGAACTTTACTCCGCAGATTGGTGCCATGAATATGCCGATTTATCCAAACCAAGTGCCACAGGGGTATGTAGAAGCATATCAGCCAACGCCTCCAGTAGAGATCCAGCCAGTGCATTGGCAAGATCAGGATGCACTCTTGACCGATAAGATTGCAGAAGTGATGAAAGAACAATTTGGGATTTAGCCCAAGATCGATACTTACTCTTATCGAACTCCATACCCTTCATCTTATGATTCAATTCCTTTCCTGAATCGGTACAAGGTGCCAGATTTCACTAAGTTTTCTGGGCAAGATGATACATCAACAATGGAGCACATCAACTGATTCATTATCCAGTGCGGGGAAGCAGCGAACAGGGATGAGCTGAGGATCCGTTTATTCTCGTCCTCTTTGTCTGGATCAGCATTCGCATGGTTTATATCATTGCCACCGAACTCTATTCTTCCTTGGACCAATCTAGAAAAACAATTTCATAAGTACTTCTTTGCTGGTGTCCATGAAAAGAAGCTTACCGATTTGATGAAATTAAGACAGCGAAGCGACGAATCGGTAGAGAGTTTTGTGCAAAGGGTACGAGACATGAAGAACAAGTGCTACAGCCTAGTGCTTGATGACCGCCAGTTAGCTGGTTTGGCGTTTCAGGGTTTGCTGTCACATCTCAGGGACAAATACGATTCTCAGGAGTTTGAAAGCTTAAGCCATATTGTGCAGAGGATCTCTGATCAAGGTGCTCAAGCCCCAGAATATAGGAAGAGCTGGAACAAGAAGGTGTCCTTTGTAGAGGCAGAGGAATCAGATTCAGATGAAGAACCAACTATCGGCCTGGCTGAGTGGGTAAAAGGTAAAAAACCTTTATCTTGTCCTTTTGGTCAGAAAGAGCCAGAGAAATTCACGTTTGACGTCACAAAGGCCGATAGAATGTTTGATCTGCTACTTCAAGAGGGCCAAATCAAGCTATCACCCAATCATGTGATTCCATCGGCAGATGAGCTGAAGAAGATAAGGTACTATAAATTTCATAATGCAACTTCGCACAGTACCAATGACTGCAAGGTTTTCAGACAGCAGTTGCAATCAACAATTGAATCTGGGAGGATCAAGTTTGACAACTCTAAAGCTCAGGGGCCAATGAAGATTGATCAACATCCTTTCCCAGCAAACATAGTGGAGGCCGTAAACAAGACCAAAGTGTTGACATCGGTAAGCCCTAAGAGGAGAGCATCGGTGGATCCTAGAAATCAAGCAACTACCGATGATTTGAAGGGGAAAGAGATAGTTGAAGAAAGTAGTAGTTCAAGAAGGCCTCCTAGACCAGCTCCGTACAGAATTCCAAGTAACCACTATCGGCATCGGCAAGAGGAGTTGCGTTGGGAAGCGTGGCATTGGCACAAAGACCATTGGAGATGCCCCTTCTTAATCTATTGTTGGGAAGAAGGCATTAATTTGCCTACTGTTGATAGTTGCCCCGAGGGCAATGGTTATGATCGAACCGATCAGGCAGAAAGAAGGCCGCGCTATGGTGATCGGAGCAAATACATCGGTAAGCCGATCAGAGAAGGGGCATTGGTACATGATCAGCTTGGGGGCAGAACCAGTGTGCATGAAAGATTGGGTAGGCATGCTGACTATTTGCTGATGAATCAAGAGGAGCTCGAGAAGATGACCAATGCAGGAGTCCCTGATGAAACAGTACTCTGCAGGGATCCCAATACAAATTGCCCAGGTTCAAGTGCAAAAATTTATCAACCCGTCTGGAAGACGAAGCTTCCTCAATGGTGCCCTAAAGGTCTAACGAGGACTCAAAAGAGGAAGATGCAACATGAGCACAAAGAGGAAAGTTCCCGTGGAGCAAAAACTCAAGTATGACGGCTAAAGCGCAAAAGTGAAGGTCCATCGGCAGACATCAACATGGTTTTCCTATTGCCGATGAGATTCTTAGCACTTGCTAATAAAAAATATATATAGATAAAGTGCTTGTTCAAAAAGAATGTATCGGCACTATGTTAATGTGAAGTTTTACAAATTACTGATACATCACATTGCCAATGAAAAGGGAGGTTTACAAGTTCAACAATGAATGGATAGTTGATATCGCACGCAAGCGAATTTGGTTAGCTTCCTCCAGTATCTTTGCATCTTCATCGGCATTGCCTTCAACTGGCTTGATCTTTTTCTTGAGCGCTAGCGTCTTGAGGACTTGGTTGTCCTTCTTGCTGAAGAGTCTTGACAGCTTCGGGCATTTGGGCCTTCTCATGATTTGCTGCGTCCAAGGCTCCTTCAATCTGTCTCAGCTTCGCTAGCAGGGCTTCTCTTCTTGCCGATAGTTGAGCAATCTTGTCCTCCAGATCTGCACAAGAGGCTTCTAGCTTACCGATGTCTTTGTGCTTCTCATCGGCAAGTTGTTTATGCTTCATCATGTGCAGCTTGGAAGAGTGCTTCCTCGATATCGGCAGGAATATGACCTTGAATTCTTTTAAAAGTTGCTCTTACAGAATCAAAATCCTAGAGCAGTAAAGAGGTCTCCTGTTGCAGCAAGGATAATAGCATCTCCAGTTTTGACTTGGTTTTAGGTGATAGAATTCCAAGGGCTGGAGCAGAGCTTTCTTTAGAATCTTCATCATCGGGAACAAGCCCACTGATAGAAAAGGAAAACAAACTATCGAGGGAATCTTGCTCCTAAAAAGGAAAAGGTGATGTCAGCAGAAGAACCCAAAGTGTTAAAAGTTATCTAAGGGAGTTAACTTACCTATTTCAAGGCAATCTCTCACCTTGGGCTCGAAGAAGCAACCTCAGGTACAATTGCCAATGACGTTTCTTGTGTTGGTACCTCGATTGGTTGCTGCTGCAACACCGGTGCCGATGAAGATCCTTGTATAGGTACAATGGCCGATGGAAGAGCAGTTGCCGATGGAAAAATCTGTACAGATACGTCAGGCGATGTCGGGCGAGGTGAGAACGCCGATGGAGATGATGTAAGTCTTGCCCGCTTGGATTGTGATTCTTCACCCGATGAAGCCTTACGCTTGTGCTGTAAGATATCGGCATCGGATGGCTAGGGGGCGTCGGTAATGGATGGCCGAGGAATCGGTACATTTGGGACGGTTGCCGATGCAATTACTTGGTGCTGCAAGAGAGACAGATGAGTAAAAATGCTGATCCAATAATTAAGGTTTGAATGAAGAATACCTCTGGAGAATCATCAAGGACAACAAGGTGGGGCGACGAAAGTGCTGCAGGTGGAGACGAAGGGTGAATTACCGATGAAGATTCTAGTGGTGTAGAACTCGCGCCCTGAAATGTGAAATCGGTAAATCATAGCAATCGGCATCTGCAGAATAAAGTGAGGTGGTTACCTGAGATGTCTGTGCCAAAAATGTGACCGATTTGGTGCTCTTCTTGGTATGACCACGGCCCACTGGAGCATCTAGCGAGGGAGCTTTATGGCCGATGATGGATACCGGGGAGATCGGTTGCAACCGTATGACTTTGCCGCTCTTACTTAATGTTGGAACTGGGTCATCAACCTGTTAAAAAGGGGTTAGTTGCCGATGAATCAAAGGGAAGTTAAAAGAAGTGCAGAGTCCCTTACCGCATCAGCAGGGATGGCGTGATCGGGATCAATAAGGTTCCATTAAAAATGAGGAGATGCAAAGAATAGCTGCTCTTTCCATTCTTGCCACCATAATTTGAAGGATTCGGTGACGAAGGAAGCCGGTACCCAATTGGTCAGATCAATATCAGATGTATCGGCATCAGGAAGGAGAGTAACAATCTTGTGCCAGTCCACACGGTTCGCAATAGTCTCTCTCGGTTTCACATCGGCAAAATAGAGGTTGATGGGCAGTTGTCCAAAAGCTAGTTGTCTTGCTGCTACCAATGGATAATAAAACTCGTATGTGGGATTAATGTTCTTCCCGCTTCCAAATATGTTGACCGGGATGGCACGAGGGGTGATTATTGCACTAAGAATGTCAGCATCCTGGTTCAAAGCCTCATCGGTAAGATTAAAGGAAAGAGGGAATCTTGCTGCTTCATCAACATACGGGACCCAGGCCCGAAGCTCAGAAGGGATGCCGATGTAGAATCTGTGGAAGAGATTGCTGATCTGGACTCTGTTTGCCTCTGCCCCTTATAATACTGCCAGTGCTTCTCCAAAGTTGATAGGGGGCGCGTTGCCGATTCTTCTTCCCCGAGTTGATAATCTTCAGGAAGACTTCGAGGGAATTGCTGGGCGAACAGATCAATGTGGAAATACTTGTGCATATGAGCGTTCAACCACATATTGATGAACCACCAAGGGCCCCCAGATTGCCGATGGATTTGCCTTGCAGCAACCTTTGTGACACTTGGTGAAGGAGATGGTAGACTGAGCCAAGAAGGTATCGGCCCAGTGGAAGTCTGACGCCACTAGCCAACAGCTCTGCTGCAGGAAGGTACATGTTGGTCGGTCCAACTGTTCTGCCATAGAAAATAAATTTCTCAAGCCACATATTCAAAAAAGCTGAATGGTCCCTGTGACTGACTGAACCAGATTTCTTATACTCACTGATATAACCAGTCCAGCCACCAATGTTCCTGGTAGTCAGCCGATGCTCGGGTTTTCGCTGGAACAGTGAGTTGTCATCGGCAGATGAGATGTCCAAGCCAGTGAGCATGTACACATCGGCAAGGGTTGGAGAAGCTAGCCCATGTTTGAAGATGAAGCCATTTAGGGTATCAGACCAGAAATAGGAGGCGGCAATTAACAATGACTCATTCCTCTCCATATCAGCAATAGATATTCTGATGCACTGTTCTAATTTGCGTTCCGCCCAATATAGCTCCATTGGTCTAGCAACCCTCAAATACCAATCTTTCCATCCCTTAGTGGTTTTTGGCCAGGATCGAAAGGTATCAGTCCAGAATCCCAAGTCAAAATTCTGAGCTCTAAAGGGGATTCGATTGGTTTCTGCGTTTATGATATCGGTTGGGTCTGGATTTCCCATTGGGCCTAGGCAGATAAAGTGATTCCGATGCGTTGGAATGAAAAGATTATTGCAAAGTTCCTGAGATTAAAGATTGGGAATAAGGAAGAGTCATGAACTGCGCGGAGAAGGAGGAACGAAATGTCAGAGTACGGGTAAAAGAAGAAGACTAACCTTGGGGACATCGAAGCGAATAGCCATAGCCGCAACGAAGATGGAGGAAACAAAGAATGCTAATGGAGGCTAAGAATCGCCGTCAAGAGTGCTGCCGATCAGGATCATTAAAGGATCGCCTGTTGATGTCGCCGATGGAGAGAGAAAAGCTAGGGTTTGAATCGCAGGTGAAAAATGGGCCGTGGCAGAGAAAGCATTATATGGGCCTGTTGGTACAGGATTTTCACTACCGCGCGCGCAACTCATGAGGAGAAGTTCAAGCGATTTGGGTAATCATGACCTGGAGGAAATTTCGGCGCATAAAGTATTTTATACTTTAAAATTGGGGGCATGTGTTGACACCGTTTTTTGACACGTGTCAATATAGGCCGAAAACTGTGCCGATCGGCAAGGGAGTGGTTGTGCTTTTAAAGCTTACTTTGCTTTGAAGTATGGCTAACAGATGGTTGCCGATGAAGGTTAATATGATCTTGCCGATGAGAGCAGGAGGCTGTTGCCGATGGAGAGAGAAGCATAGATGCCGATGGAAAACAGAGCTGAAGAACATGGAAAGCAGAGCTGAATCATTATCGATGGGTTTTGCCGATGGAATCTACAGGGATGAGGAGCGTGCCGATAGAGGTTTCATCGTAAGCAATGGATAAGGAAACTGGCAATATTTATGCCAATATTTTAATAGTTTACTTTTGAGTCCGATCTTGGTACGAGTCATTAATTTTTATTCCTTAGATATAAGACTTGTTTAGGTAATACTTTGTGGTGTCTGTTTAGGACTCATAGTACTAGGGTATAAATATGTACCGAGAGGCAATGTAGAAAAGGTCAATCAATCAAATACAACAAATCTATTACTTTTATCTACTTTTCAAGCAATCTACTTTTCGATGAATTCATCACCAGTACTTTTTCCTTTTCAACGAGTTCTTTCAAGAATCAACGGGCTGCATCAACTTGATCTCCGGTGGCCTTGCAGGTTTCGCGTCTACCGAGCACGATTCAGGCTTTGACGTCCGGGCGTATCGCTGTCGTCTCGTCTGATCTGTTCAACAGTTATCGAATATCCTCTGAGCTTTGACGTCCGGGCGTATTGCTGTCGTCTCGTTCGGGTTTTATTCAAATTTATCATCCTTGTTGATTAACAGGTCAAATCGACTGACACGCCTTGATATCGAACTTGGGTATTAGCCCGGTGTGTTTGCAGATCCAACGCCTTTTTGCATCAACAACTTCGACAGCTACTCCCTCCGTCTCACAAATATTCGCACATTTTGACTTTTACACTTCATGTTTGACCGTTCATCTTATTTAAATTTTTTATGCAAATAATACAATAAATAAATTATTACAAAAGTATCCGCAATGATAAAATAAGTCATAATGAACTAAATAATATTTATAGGCGAGGCATTTGAGCGCAACTCTTATCGAAGACATGAGTTGGGTCCACACAAAGCCGATCAGGCCAAAGTTGTACACGTAGCTCGATAGTCCAAACATCTATTCAGGCCGTGAGAAAGTCTGACCTATGCTTATTTGATCTCGTAGTAAAGTCCAGCTGCTGCATGTTTGATCGCGTCGGACAATATCCTCTTCAATTTATTCTCATTTTCCTACAATGGTTTATTGTCTCATATACTAGTAATGTTTTACTGCACGTCTTTCATTGTTACTATCCGTTGAGTGAATATACTTTAAATGGTCGAACCGTCTGGCTAGCGAAATCTACAGTGGCACCATCATAGCTACCAAGGAGCTGAGCAGTCTCGCTATTGGCGGTGCTTAACAGTTATTTTACACCGCCAATTAAAGACCAAAAGGGGTGAATTATATATTTATATATGCATATATATTTATTATTAACCCAATTCCACTTGTACTTGGAGAAATACTATTTTGTAGTAATATATACAAAAAGTACAAGAAATCATTTTCAAAAATATGCCTTTTAGAAAGTGTAAAATCAAGGAATTGGAGAGAAGCCCACCTCGGGGCCAAACTAGACGGAGTGCACCACATGGGCACGGTCTAGGCCCACTCCACAATCGACCATCCAAGGTCGGTCATAGGGAGACACCAACCAGGGGCGCGCGCCCCTGGCCTGGCGTGTGACCGCCCCAGGGGGCCAGCTGGGCCCATCTTATGGGAGGCGGTTCCTGCCTTCCATGTGGAGCATAGGCGGTTGTGGACTTGACGAATCTACCTCTGAACCTATTATGACCAACTATAAGAAGAGGAGGAGAGCACACCACACACACACCCCCATTTGGAGCAATCTACCTCTCTCTACATTTGTTCTTCAGCCTAGTAGTAGATGTTGGAGAAAGGTTAGAAGCTAGCAAGGAGGGCTTGTCTCCTGGGAAGCCTAGTTACTTGTCGTAATATTTATATGGAGAGTTCTTCCCTATTCAAGTTCTCTACTCTTATATACATTATCGCTTATGAACTAGATTATAGTCTTGAGCATGATATATTCAATGATTATGAACTAGACTATAGTCCATATGAGAATTATTCATCATGTTCATACATGTTCTTCATCGTTCATATGATATGCAAGAACAATGATGATGATAGGAATAGAGTGATGGTTCAATGTTCCTTTGGGTTTGCCTATGTCCTAGCTCGTCCATCCATAGGGTGGGGGTCCTAGGGGGATGTAGGTAGTTCCCTAGTATGCGGGCGTGGTAGGCGAAGGGGAGTGACCTAGTCCCGTTCGTCCTTCTAATCCCCCACGTTCATGTGTTGTGTAGGAGTTTGTAAATGTCCCCATTGGCTGATAGATCAATTGTTGGGATCTCCCTGTTACGTTAGACCTTGACTTGTTGCCTAACCTGTATATTACGTCACTTAGTTGTCTAATGCATATGTATAAGATGCGCCTGCTCCATGTAGTTGTTCTTTTATTCTTTCATTCGTTTATTCTTTATTTCTACTTATCCTTATGGTAGATCCAAGTGTGTGTCCACTATCTATCCAACATTTATCGCTTACCCCTGCATAGAATTTGGCCTCACTTCAATGATATGAAGTCATAATCTTTCTATGCTAGAGGTACCTGTACCCTCCTTCCTTTAGGAAAATATAAATAACGATACCATGATAGTACTTTCGGATGAAATGCTACAATGATAGATCCGTGCGCTTGCGAATATTTCTAAAAGGGTGAAGATCTATCACATGGCAATCCTTATATCGTTACTAGAGAATCAATTCTAGTGATGGTATTAAGACATGCCTACAAAAGGTGTTTCTGGCATAACTGCCAGGGATGGGTTCCCTACCTGTCTTTTCATGTTTGTGCTAAGAAATGCCAAGAGTCGCTCTTGCTAACATTAAGCAATTTCTCTTGTGTGGTTCTACAGAGGCTACAGCAAGCTAGATACATGGTTTCATAGGTTCTCATCGTCAGCATTCTCTTTGGCTATGGTTGCAGCTGCTGATTCAGGAATCCAATTACCATCATACTTCATCCATGCTACAGCAGATGGAGCAGCCCTTGCTTGTAGCTTCAACCGATCGAGAAAAAGTTATACTCATAGCTCCGTAATAAGAGTTACATGTCTGGCTCGTAATATTTGACGTGACAACGGCTGGGAATCTGGAGACAAGTTAAAGTAAATCAAGGAAAAAAGGACCTTTTGACCACATGACATGCTTGAAACTTGATTGACTGATACGGTTGTGATAGGTCTTTTCCATACTTATTTAACTCCAATCCAAGCAGTAGCAACAGTCAAGGGGCAGAAGTACTGATTGCTACATTATGGACAGCTAACAATGCTTTGCACTATCCTATTTCACCAAATGCTCAGTAGCCGGACCTGATGTTCCGAGTAAACTTTGACACATTAGTTCTGCATTAGCTATAGGCGAGGCATTTGAGCGCAGCTCTTATCGACATGAGTTGTATCCACACCAAGCCGATCAGTCCAAAGTTGTACAGGTTGGTCCGACCTACGCATATTTGATCTTGTAGGTAAGTCCGGCCGCTATACATTCGATCGTGTTGGACTATACCCTCCTCAATTTATTCTCATTTTCCTATGATGGTTTATTGTGTCATATGCTAGTAATGTTTTACTGCTAGTCGTTCATCATTGCTATCAGTTGAGTGAATATACTTAAATGGTCAGATCATCTGGCTAGCGAAATCTACATAGAAGTCCAATTCAAATTAGCGGCACCATCGCACCTGCCAAGGAGCTGAGCGGTCTCGCTCCTGCTAACGTGAAGCAATTTCTCTTGCATGGTTCTTCAGAGGCTACAGCAAGCTAGATCCATGGTTTCATAGGTTCTCATCATAAGCATTCCCTTTGGCTGTAGTTGCAGCTGCTAATTCAGGAACCCAATTACCATCATACTACATCCATGCTGCAACAGATGGAGTAGCTCCTATTTGTAGCTTCAACCGATTAGGCAAAAGTTATACTTGTAGCTCTGTAATAAGAGTTATGTGTCTGGCTCGGTCATATTTACCGGTGGTTCACAAGATTGACATCACCGCGGCTGGGAATTTGGACATAAGTTGAAGTAAATCGAGGAAAAGACCTTTTGACCACCACGGCATGCTTGAAACTTGATTGATTGATACAGTTGTGATATGTCTTTTCTGTACTTATTTCACTCCAATCCAAGTAGTAGCAATAGTCGAGGGGCAGAAGTACTGATTGCTCTATTGTGGACAGCTGACAACGTTTTACACCGTCCTATGTGATCAAATGCTCAGTGGCTGGACCTTCTAGCGTTATGAGTAAACTTAGACAGATACGGCTTTTGCTGCCGTACTCCAAAATGATTGTGGACCATCCATTTATTCTAATCCAATGGTCACGATCATCTATTACCTCATAGGAGGTAATAGTATTTATTGATATTTATTTTATAAAAATATTGTAAATAAGGAAGGTTTAAAATATTAAAAATCTTTTTTTACGATTTGGTTGTTAAGATTTGCTTGATGCATGCAATTTTGAAAATATTTTCCCTAGATCTGATTGAGACCCGCATGGTCCCATGGATATGGCAATTTTCTTAAAATTTCACATTTAATATGACTCATATGCTTGATAGTGACAGCATTTGATTATGTGTTATAGACGTACATGATATGTGTACGTGACATATGCGTGTATCATATGTAAATGATTTAGTGAGTGGCTGGTAACATGAGTATGAGTACGTACTTGTAGCAGGTAGCATATGTATATATGTGTTAGTACATGGCTAGCAATGCGAATAGCTATACACCAATACGATTTAGTACACGTAGCTAGCGTATTTATTTGAAAAAATAAACAAATGTCAACCAGATTATTAGTGTAGATCGCAACCCACAAGAGGACAGTCGAGCACTCTGCATGCATGCAGTGCACCTTGACGTGAGTCCGCCTGGCCGCTCGACCCCCTGCATGCTCCATTGAAATACAGTTATTTGGGGAATCAAGATGAGATCTTTTCTCCCACAATTAGGGGCACCCGTAATAATTTTTTTTTCCTGATGTGATCAAATGCTCGGCTGGAACTTTTGGTGTTCTGAGTAAACTTTGACAGATACAGCTCATCAGTTCTGCATTAGTTATAGGCGAGGACTTTGAGATAAACACCTCGCTGCATGGTTCTTGCAAGTTCAAGAACTCTCATCGAAGACACGAATTGGGTCCACACAGAGCCGATTAGGCCAAAGTTATACATGTAGCTCGGTAGTCCAAACATTAATTCAACCACGAGAAAGTCTGACCCATGCATATTTGACTCGTAGTAATGTCTGGCCGCTGTAAGTTTGGTCACGTCGGAGTGTATCCTCTTTAATGTATTTTTGTTTGCTTTACTGTGTCATACATATACTGCTATACTAGTAATATTTTACGTGGCTAACTTTATAGGAAAGTAGGGATGATAGTAAGGTCTACTGACAAACTAAAGTAGAATGAGTTCGTTTCAACACAGGTCAATGCCCCTATGACCAAACGACCTGAGCCACACAATGCTCAATTGAGTTTCACCCACCTAATACAAAGCTCAACAAAAGTTTACATGAACATGAAAATTAGAGTCCATACATTTGCTTGTGCTTCCCACAGATCAAACCTAGTCACTTGTACTATGACTATTGATACGTCCCACATAGATCAAGGGGTGAGCGGGGTGCGCAAGATCCTCTCCATGTTCACCATCTCTAAGATGGTGTTGGCAAGGGGCTCGAGGCTCTTGATCAGATCAACGGTCTCATTGACGTCCGATCCTAGCGGGAAACCTTGCTCCACCTCTTGGACTCTCGTTGCTCCGCGATTATGAAGCTGGGAAGCCGCTAGCGCCATGGCAGCCCCTTGACGAATGGCTTCGAACATCACAGGTTGAAGGCGAGCGAGAAGGGCTTGGAGGTGCTCCTCTACAACGGCCAAATCGCCCACTGCCTCGACAAGAAAGGCGGAATTATAGACGGTAGTTGTGATGGCAACTAGGTTCTGGTTGGCAATGGCAAGGGCGACGCGTGCGGCCTCTAGATCACCCTCAATGCCTCCAAGACTATGCTATATGCGCCCAATAACTTCAAGAGATCGTCTCTATCTCTGTCACCGCCTGAGGGTTTGCCTTCTTCTAAAGATTCACCAAATTCAGCAGTAGAGGGTGGTGCGAGGATAGACGGGCATAGCATAGCACGGAATCACGACTGGTAGCTCCCATTGGGGGAAGCCTCCAGGGGCCGCTTCCCGAGCACGACCACGAACGAAGCACCCGGGTCCAGGGCCAACATGGTCCTCTGCAGAGAAAACGGACAATTTCCAAACACTAGTTAAAGTAAATGGCATGAATACAAATACTCTAGTTAGATGAAGATAAATAACATGAACAATGGTACAGTGATTGTGCACCTCCAAAGGGGCAATTGGCATGATGGATACCATGCCGCTGAGAGGTCCGTCTATAGGTGGACGATTGCCAGCGTGGAATGCCTCCGGTGCCATGCCTCGGCCAAGATCCTACGCACCCAGTCCCATAGCTGCCATCACCAATTCATGTAGCACCTTCTCGCTGATGGGGGCGCTCAACTCAATTGTAGGGTCCCTCATGCCCAGGTACCCCCACTGTGGGTGGTTCCTCTACTTCAAGGGGGAGGACCCAACGGGCCATGAAAGTATGGAACACCCTCACCCCCATCAGGCCCTGGCCTTTTAGGTCCTTAGTCGCATCCAGAAATTTGGGCACATCCACCGCAACATCCAGGCCTTGTAGCATCGATCATTCATCTGGCGTGTCACAACGTAGCTGGTTCAAAGAATAAGACGGCATCGATAGCCCCTCATTCGGTAAATAGAACCACATCTGCTGCCATGCCAAGTTCACGAACAGGTGGTGGCGAAGGCTCAGGTATCTCTCCTCCCATTTGGGATGAAGCTAGATAAGGCGCCTCACATCTGAGGACGAAGGACCCCCCTGGCAGTGAGCAAACCACTTTGAACAATAACTTCCATAGAAAATAATGTGCATCGATACCTAGGAAGCCCTCGCACAGCATGATGAAGACAGAGAGGTGGAGGATCCTGTCTGGGGTCAAGTCATGTGGCGTAGCCCGTAGTAGTACAGCAACCACCTGAGTAAGGGGTGCCCGGCAGCCTGAAGCCAAAGGCATGGAAATCAACGAAAGAGACGACCTCATTTGGCTTCGGTGTTGGCTCCACTTCCATTGTTTTTGACACTCTCCACCTAATCATATCAGCACTGTCTGTGATTACCCCCTAGCTGGTAGATCATCCAATGCCTTCTGGTCGACAGATGATTTTGTCCACTATATCATTGTCCCCATGGGGAGCGTCAGTGGTGTACAGGGCGCAGATGGTGGCAGCAAAAGATTTGGGATTGAACTGAAGCAGGAGCTCTGGAGAGCCTACCCCTCTCCTCAGTGGCACAGAGGGTGCAGTTGGGTGGAGGGCACTAGCTATATGGAATGGAATTGAAGCAGCAGCCCTAAGAAGCCTCCTCCCTGTCACATTCAATGCTGATGGGCAGCGAGGCGACGTCCCTGCTGCAACAGGCTACTGATGGCAGGCACATGTGCACACCTACGCTGGAATCCTGGAGCCTACTAGATGAACGGCCAACACACGTCGGTCTTCACTCTACTGTCTGAGTAGGCCAGATTTTAAATGGTTGGACCTTGTGTGATCCTGTGTGCATAGTGTTGTGTGCCATCAATAGTAGTACAGTCTAATAAGATGAATAGTCAAATAGGAATTGTAGATGTCAAAGAATTGCATTTTAATATTTATGAGATAGAATATTTTATTATGAAAATACATTCACTGCAACACAACTACAGTAAGAAGACATGGAAAATCCAAGCCAATGCGATGTGGAGTGCTTCATGAACCTTCTTCCTGGCATGTATGTAGACGAACTTGTAAGCACTCGTTATCTGTGCCCTCAGATTTGGTGGGGTTTGCAATTGGGAATGAATCACTCCTTATATTTGGTTATGTCTATCATTGTGCATGCAGAAGCTGCCGTCTGAGATGGCCATGGCCATCAGAGCTTGCCAAAAACTCGAGCTTTGTCTAAACAATGACCAGATCTAGGCACGGTGGGTGCTAGAGGTCGTCCCGTCATCGGCGGCCTCATGTACCTCTGCTGGGGATGGAAGAAGATCACCGGCATCCTCGACCTCTGTGATGGGTACACTCTTGTATTGCGGTATGATGGCTACTCACAGATTAACCTCAAGGTCTTCGATCTTACCGGCTGCCACAGAAAGTACAAGCACATCGATGTGGTCTCCTGTAGAACTCTCTCCCTACTAATCCTAGAGCCGAGGAGTTTTGCAGTGATCCTATAGAAATACCACCTCAATGCAAAGTATCTGCTGAGAACTCTGGCCAGACGTAGAACTTTTGATGTTTTAGGTTACCATTGTCATCCTTCACATCAATCTCTCTTTGTGCGAGGCAAAGAACATTCCTATGGACTTTGAGCAAGCACACGGCTATGGCAATGTGTCGGTGGTTGTGCTGCGGATGGCTGGGCAGTCCTTTGTTGTGGGCCTGAAGATGAACATCAAGAACAAAGTCTACTGCACATCGTTCTGGTGGGGGTGGGACAAATTCTATGCTATGAACCACCTCGTGGTCGGCGACACCTGTTTTTTCATGGTCATTCGCGAGTACACCTGGAGCGTTGAAGTCGATGAGATGTAGGAGATGGAGTCGATGGAAGTGCTCGAAGCTACGCTCAAGGTGGAGGTGTGCAGGACGAACGGTGAATGGAGGCGGTGAACTTGGCACATGAGTTGACACCATCTGTATTTTGTCAGTTTAGCAGAAGTATTATCCGACCTATCCAAATTTCTGAGTATCAAATTGTCTCAGGCTTTTTTTGTTCATTCCCCTGATAGTTCCCCAGATAGTTGCCACCACTCTATTTGTTCGTTTGATCACAACTATTGTCCGGCTTGTTAAGATTTTTGTGCAGTGGACTATCTTATGCCCAGTGTGGATGGACTGCTGACTAGTTAGCCTTTGGCCCGAGATAGTTGTCACCATGGTATATTTTATTGTTTCTTTGAATATTATCTTTGGCCCTGTTTGGAGTTGGACTGTGACTAGTTAGCTCTCCTAAAATCATCCAATTAGTTTATCCATGAATATTGCTATTTATCTGTTGACATATTGGTACGGCCGTACCTTATCCCTCCACTATAGTGTCCAGCTTTTTTTATTAATGGCTTGGTCGATCTATGGGTCGTAGGAAATATTCAACAGTTGTGCATCCATCATTCGACGGATGCAATTGATCCAAATCATAATTCAAGCAAGGATATATGGAAAAGTTACAGCCGAGTGTGTATACATACATATTATATATAGTAGACAAATATGAAGTGTGATGAAAACCATGAATAAAGGTAGACAAAACAATGTGTTGTTATATATTACGTAAACATCTATATGAATTTGAATAAACCATGAATAAAGGTAGAAAAACCTATATGTTATTATATATTATGTAAACATCAATATGAATTTGAATTGAATGATATTATATTGTATCATATCTGATAAAAAATTGATAAGGTAATATAAAAGATAATAGAATATTTGATTATGTTATAGATGAATAGGTGGTGAGACAAATAACGTATGTCGATGACTTGTGCGTTGATGGATTAATATTTTCAATAGATCACATAATAGAGATGACATGAACATTTTTTGTAATTAATATGGGATGACATGGACTTAGTGGGGAATGATATGAACACTTGGCATGAAGAGATAGAGAATTTAGTGGATCACATAGAGCAACTCAAATAGAGTCGGTAAAAGTGGATTGTTAAACCTATGATTTGGTCAACCTCTAAAATAGAAAACCATGTACAAAAATTTAAAAGTTCAGTAGCCTTTATACAATGCCAATGATAGATGGCTAGCAGCACATGCAAGCTATATTTACCATGCCAAGTTCTAGGAATAGCCAACATGCTATTCTACAAAATAGGACAGCATAGCTGTTGGAGTTTATTTTTTTCTCTAAAAATCTAAATCTATATAGCATACAAAACAAGGATGACATGTCGCTTGGAGATGCTCACTGGGGAATGATGTGGACACCTTGCTTGAAGAGAGAAATCATTTTGTGGGGTTACCTTTATAAAAGTTATAGTACCCTCCATTTAAAATTGTAGTTCATTTGACTTTTTTGACCTCTAGTTGACCATTCATCTTATTCAAAAAATAGAGCAAAACATAGTCAAATTTAGCTTGTTCTCGAAGATATTTTGTTAATAAAGAAAGCTACAACAAAAGAAATGATATTTTAAGTAATTTTTGAATAAGACAAGTGGTCAAACTTGGGATAAAAAAGTCAAACAAACTACAATTTGAGACAGACTAGTAGATATTAGTATATACGTAAAAGAGATCGAGAATGCCAGTCAGAGTAGTAGGTGACATCACCGGCCACCAATGTGCTATCCGGCACGTTGTATTTACAGAGATGGGGACTTTGTCTTGTCGTAGTAAATAGTTTCCTATTAAAAAATGTGAAATATGTGGTGGTCTCTGCTTGAGAGCATACGGGGCAATCTCCCCGCCCGAAGGTTTGAATCTGGGTGAAATTTTCGCTCCGCACCCACCAACACGTTGATGTGTCTGTTTTGCTATTCCAAGCTAAAAATTTGTTCAGCTAAGACAAGGGAACTTAAGGCAGTATTGTGCTAGCCACATAAAAGCGCAAGGATGGGCTTTCTCCGTCCCTATCTCCCATTCTCGCAGTTGCACCACTCTCTCTTCCCGCTCCTACCTCCCTCTACACTTTTGAACTTTCAAGCAGTGTCACTCGCTGCTATGCCCACCTCGCTCCCAGTGCCAGGTGCCATCGCCGCAATTGCTAGACTCCAAATCCGGATCCCCGGCCTCGGCACCTGTCGCCACCAACCAAACCCTAGCTAGATCTGGATCCGGTACGCCATCGTCAACGCCTGCCGCACCAGCTCTGTGACGATGACGAGACCTCGGGGCCGGCAATGAACTCTAGCCAGTCAAATAGGAGGAATAGGTATCGAGATCCATTTTTATGATGTGTGCTGCACTGAGGTGGTTGGACTTGAGATTATTATAGCTACACCTACTTTTTTATTAGATCAGTGGTCTTCCCATAAGTGTTTGTGTTTCTTAGCATGAGCAGAAAAGTCTGCAAGTGCATGAAAATACCATTGTAGCCTTCACCCGAAAGTATTCAGGGTATCGTATTTTCCACAGGGAACGGAGTACTTCTTCTAGCTAATTTGCCCAAGGAACAACATAAAGGTAGAGATAGAAAGGTGATAGAGATGGATTTGTGTAGCTTTTGGGTCTTAAGAAGTGTTGCTAAACTTCTACTTGCTTACTTCAGGCACCGGCTTAGGCCTGGTCTGCCAGGTCCCTTCGGCTTACAGCTCTACGCCGCACACTGACATGGGGGAGTGCAAGGGAAGAACAGGGTTGTCACCACCTGTTCACCTACCCCTCTGCCCATTGAGATACAAGGAAAACAAAGGTAGCTTCAAGCCTAAACACCTTATCTAAGCTGTCAACTACTACTCTAGCGTGATATCAAGGCTTACCCGATAGGCAGGGTCCTTCTACTAGAGCACTCATCACAAGGATGAATGACGAACCCATAAACAAGTATAGGTAAAGCTCAACTAAACAAAAGACTTAATAGACTATAAGAAACATGAACACTTACTTAGCAAAGATCCTGTGAAGGAGCCAAGTACTTGTTCGTAGAGGTACAAGCTCAGGGAGATGCCGACAAACCCATCACTTCCCTGCTCTCTCCCTAACATCTCTCTTTCTTACTCTAGGTAGCTACTAGGGCATAGCCCCATTGGAATGATGCTCAAGTGTGTGGTGCTCTTCTCCCTTGGTGTGTTGATGATGAATGAGGAGAGGAGGCCTCCTTTTATAGCTTGAGAGGAAGGGGCTCTATGCAAAAGGATCATCCTCACATGGAAGGATCCAAACCGACCTCCGAAGGGCGGTTTTCACTTTCCATAGTGGGACCGTCTTGAGGGAACCGACATGCGCATCACCTGAGAAAACTAGGCCGGAGAAGCCCCACCAGGGGGGCGGTCACCCCCGGGACCAGCCGGTCCCCTGGTGGGCCCATTTGGCCACCGCCTTCATGTGGTTGGCTCTCCTCTGGGCCTGGACCTCCCCTATGGTTATGAATGGGCCTAGATTTGTAATAAAGGTGGGCTTATTTGCTAAACTTGGTTGCGCATTCTCTGAATTCACATTTCCCCTTTACACTTTCTAATTGGTGTTGTGCACTTCCACTTGTTTCACCATAAATCCTATAAAAGCATAAACACTAGGGGTACAAGTGGAACTCTATTAATAGCATATGTCTATGTGTTATAGCATGATAGTTTTCTCTTTTTAGGCCTAAATTGGCGGGTAAAAATGATCCGTAAGGATCGCCAACAAGACCCCCACACTTAGTCCTTTGCTCGTCCTCGAGTAAAGGTTTAAAGGACTAAGATGGGACATCTCCTTGATTTGAAAACCTGCATACAAGTTATTCCAAGCTTCTACTGCACTTGTGAACTTCAAATTGTCTACCACATTGTCTTGGGTAATTGAATAATGGAACAACATGGATTCAAATCCCCTTGTATCAATTACCTCAAAGACTTGGGTTTTTATAAGATTTTTGAAAAAAGAAAGATAGCCTTGCTCCTCAAATGATACTCTCAAATCGCTCATATATGTGATTGGTTCCTCACCAAGGCATTTTGCAATTGCCTTCTTTTCATAACCTATCTCTAAAGCTTTTGAGTAGAGCTTTGGGTAGGTAAGAAAGTGGGCATACTTGCATCACATATATTGTCAAGTCAAAAACTAAACCACACGGAGATACAAGTCAGACACTAGATTGAGATGTGCAAGTGTGTCAAAATGGAAGATGATTCCTAATTCTAAATATTTTTGGTACTCCATGCATCATGACTCTCTTTATAGATGGACGGATGATTCTTTGAAGAGTATGGGCTATAAAAAGGAAATATTTGTTTTTTTGAACGGGGCTTTCAATTTTCCTTCCTGTTTTTTCATTGCTTGGATCTTTTTTCCTCCTGCCCCTTGGCATGGATATTCTCTTTTTTATGCCCCTTGGCATATATATATGTAACATAGCCCATATCTCTTCTTATGGCAATGAAAACTTTTGATGGAGAGATGTCATGATGGAATGCAAGGAGTAATTATATGGTGGAGAACGAATGTGCGGCTCTTAGGGTAAGAGTTGGCATTTTTATTTGGTGGAAGAGTGTGCAACTCTTAGGGTAAGAGTTGGCATTTTTTGTGGACAAAGGGTGCATGTTGTGTGCAATTCTTAGTGTAAGAGTCGGCATTTTATTGGTGGGTGCGTGTGAATCTCAATCATGAGTGCATGACCATAATCTCACATAGGTCACAACAAATTGACCAAACTCAATGATCCGAGAAGCAGCATATGACTAAAGGTTTGCATAAATGAATCATGTCATATGGCCTTGGTAGGAAATTCATTATCATTGAGGAGCATGCTGCATTTTGATTCTGTAAAAAATATCCCAAGTCCATCATAAAAATGAGCAAGGTTCAAATCATCTAGCTATATCACATATTCCAATTACTTAGACAACATGGGGTCCCTATGATAGTTGTTCACAAGTTATAGGAATATTGGTGAGGAATAAGGAGTATGCAAATTTTATCAACAGAATAGCATGGAGATGTTGTGCCAGAGAGATTTGCCCTTTTAAATTAATCAATTTAAATTTTTAAAGTAAACTCAGGAGATGCGAGGTAGAGTTGCACAAACCATCGTTGAAGATGAAGGAATTAATAGAAGTCATGTGTCTTTGTCCTTCTGCATGATGATTCGCTTGGTGTTGACGTAAGGGAGGTCTCGAGTGTGCGTTAGTTGTGGTTGAGAAACCTCCCCCACACTTATTCTTGTACCTTTTTTATTTTTTAACAAAGAAACAAGAAGAAAGGAAACAAGCATGGGCTCTACCAGGTTGAAACCTAGGGAGCTTAAATTTTACTATGATTATTTATTTATTACTAAAAACTTGTTTGCTCAACTTTTTATTCAAACTAAAACAAGGCCAAAATAAAGATGCAGAGAAAGATATGCCTTGGCTTATCTGCATATCAAATTACTTCCATTGATTATGCCAACAACTCAAAGTTCATTGATCAAAATTCAACTCCATGTCAAATTTTGATCTAAGAAGGCCGTTTAACCTAAGCACCATGCTTATTTTAAAAGGACCTATGGATGTACTATATATAAATACATCCAAGCCAGGGCAGGTGACAAAAAACAAAAGAAGCATGTTTTTGTATGAGCACATGAAGGTAAGAATGAGTAAGAGAGTTGGTGAACAATGTCACCTTTGCATACCTGAATATACTTACCTGTAGCATATGTGAATTAAAGTGTTGTAATAGCTGCAATGGTGGCTTCAGTGTATGATCTCAGGTGATTACCAAGGCTAGGTCATACACAACTTGAGTGCATGGGCCATAGGCCTTGGGAATTGCAAAGGTCTAGAAGAGGGAGACTCTTTTTTTCAATCTTTTTTTCTTGTAGTTCTCCCTTTTTTCTCTATATATATTTTTCTCATTTTTTTATAACATCTCCTTTTTTTCAATACTCTTTTTTCAATTCCCTTTTTTTAGCAATGTGAGGCTGACATCATCATCATTTTTTTAAATGAACCCTTGGTGTGTATGGAACTTGGGTTTCTCATCATCCTCCCCACACTTGGACTTTTGTGTAAAAGTCAAGTGTAGAGTTAGGGTCTTCTTTCGAGTGTGTTCCATCACCTAGGATCACATCAAGGCTTGTAGTTGATGTTGCTCCATGTTGTCAAGCATCATATGACCTAAGTTCTTCTTGATCTTTCCTGAAATGGTTAGCGACATAACTGAAGGTGCATACTAACTTGACAAAATACCCTTACTATTATTAAAGAATATTTTTTTAAAATAATAATAGTAAAAAATAATAAAATAATTTTTGATATTTGCATTGATAAATAACTTTTGCAGGACATCAAGGATGAAGCACCAGCAGGGAGGTCACCATGGCCACCATCTTTCCATGGGATTGGCCATCAAGATGAACGACTACTTCCGGTGCAACCATTGCTTCCATCTATGGGAGAAGGAGATCTACTTCAGTCGAGGATGACTTCAATTCAAGAAAGGGAGAATGATGAGGACATGGCCACATCAACTACAAGCCAAGGAGAGGAGTATGACCAACGAGGATGTCCAACTCACCATCTTCCTGGTGGAGGCCTAGTCCGGCTGAAGTTGGGGTCCATCTCGGCTCTAGGAGCAGTCCCGGGTAATCTGATCGCCCTGGACTCACATGGACTCCATTTTAACAATTTGAGTATGGTTGGAAAGATAATTTGATAAGCTAACCAATGGTAGTGGTCGCACCTCAAAATTTATCCTGAGTCAACGGGAATCATCGAAACAAGTCGGCATCCAGAATCTACCAAGGTGCTGCGACACCATATTTTGGTCCCTTGGGCCGTGTATCATCTTAGAGCCCATTAGGGGGCACGTCCAGCAGGGGTGATGTCCAAGACTCTTTAAGTAGCTGCCGCCACTATCGTTAGGGTTGGGTTTTGTTTAGTTTTTGATTTCCTTGTGGAAACACAAGTTGTTGTTGCACTTGTTAATCACGTAGATTCACTTGCAATCCAGTCAGGGCCCCTGTTCCTGATCTTATTTGCATGTTGGTGCATCGCTCATTCCAATAAGACTTGAACTTCATCTTTATATTGATAAGCTTCATATATATTTGCAATTTCAGATTGCGTTTAGTTGTTCTTGCGGTGTTCTCGGTTTGCTTGCAGGAAAGCCTTCTCAGGGAGGTCAATCACGTGTGCGTGGTTGATAACCAACAGAGCAGTGGTGTAATGGTTGCGGGGGTCCGAATTAGACTTGGTGCGAAACCTAAGATCATGAACATCGAGTCTCCATCAATCGACTATCATACCTTTTGGAAGATCGGGCCTTGTGTTCATCATCATCCTTTCAAGGGACACCTCTACATCTCCACAATGAAGAATGAATAATGAATTAGGGTTTCTTCCAGGGCCAGGGACCTTTCTTATATGGCCTCCTAGGATGCACCGCGGCCGTTGGATCAAACCGACCTTCATGCACAGTTTGGATTGGATCTCAAAGGCGGTGGGATCATGATCCGTGAGACTCAACCTAGTTGGTTGAGATAGTAGGGTGGG
The DNA here is from genome assembly GCA_023333625.1 of Bothriochloa decipiens. Lineage (NCBI taxonomy): Eukaryota > Viridiplantae > Streptophyta > Magnoliopsida > Poales > Poaceae > Bothriochloa > Bothriochloa decipiens. The sequence continues at coordinate 24,769,744 of CM041645.1, forward strand.
CGCCCTAGGGTCTAGGGTGGGCGCCCTGACTCTAGGCCCGCTCGACATCCGGTTTGGTCTAGTGTCTTCTTGAGTCTTCTAGAGTATTCTTCTTCATTCGTGGGGTCTTCTTCTCTATGTAAATCTTACATGTGGGCCTTCCTTGGTTCTTTTCAGCTGACACCCTACAGAAATAGACATTCACCTAAACTTGTGGAATTATGTCAGCGTAGTCCCTATATCTAGATTGTAGTTATGTCTAGGTCCTTTTTCATGTCTCATTGATGGTTAAAAATTGGAGTTAACTATCGTCAACAGCTGTCAACTACTACTCTAGCATGATATCAAGGCTTACCCATACCTAGGGTCCTTCTACTAGAGCAATCGCCACAAGGATGAACAACAATCCCACAAATCAAGTTTGACCAAGACTAAATTAACAAAGAACTCATCACCTCATCTTAGCTTTAGGTCTAAACATGTATGTATGATAGATTAAGCATAAAGTTCTATGTGAAAAGGGCATGATGTAGAAACTATACTCTAGTTTGTATATCAAGATTATAACATAAGAACTTTGCTCTAATTTCATAACAAAGCTATATTGATAAGAACAAGAATAAAAGGAAGCTCTTGATAAAGTTCATACCAAAAATCTCAAGTTACTCAAGCTCTCCTTGCTCCAACTAACCAAGCTAAAAACTACTAAAAAGAGTACAAGTGCCGAGGGAGAGAGACTCTTGTGTGGTGTATGTATGAGAGAGTGCCTCCTCCCCTCCTCTTATAGTGTGTGGAGTTTGGTTTGGTGGTAGAATGGGAAAACCTAGAAGTGCACCACCCTCTTCTGCCTTTAATGCATCAACACGAACAGGCTGGGCCCGAACCGTCTTTAGAGTGCACCGGCCGGACAAGGTGTGTCGGCCGACTCACTCCCGGGTCAGTTCGCGACTAGTCTTGGCCTATGGGCTGTGTCATAGGCCTAAACTGATGTGTCATCGTGGGTTTGGTCCAGAGGTGCTTCGGTTGGGCTGCTTCCCTCCCCTTTGGCATTTATGCTTTCCTAGAAGGCGCCTTTTCTTTATAATTCCTCTTGCAATTGGTAATAAATCCTACAAAGTGATATTTCTCCAATACAAGTGGAATTCGGTCAATAGTAAAATATATGTGTATAGAATCATTTAGTTTCTTCCTTTCTGGATAAAAATTGGTAGTATAAAATCGTTGATAAGGACCACCAACAAAATTCCACAAGCTTACCCTTTGCTCGTCGTCGAGCAGAGCTAGGCTTTGGTTGTTGATCAAGTGTACTAGATCTATAACAAAGTTTTCTACTGTAATTTGGACAGATCGACATGTTTGCCCACCTTGTTATTATCTTAAAACAAATGGAGCTTTTTAGCCATTTCAAGTCTTGGGTGATTGCAAGAAGAATAGATCTACAAACATTGCTCATCATTCGTTCTGAGATCAACTATCATTTTGAATAAATCCAAGTTCCTTAGAAGATTCTCTCGATCGCTCAATGTGTATCATTACCTCACCAAAGGCATTGTAGTGTTGCCTTTCTTTCATAACCTACTACTAAGGCTTTTGAGTGGAGTTCTAAGCAAGTATGAAAGTGGGCACACTTGCATCACGTATATTGCTAAGTGAAAAACCAAACCACAAAGAGATACAAGTCATACACTTTGATTGAGATGTGCAAGTGTGTGGAATGGAAGATGGTTTCTACTTCTAAATATTTTTGATACTCCATGCATCATGACTCTCTTTATTGGGGATGAATGATTCTTTCAAGAATAAGAGCTATAAAAGGATTCTAATTTTTTAATGGAGATTTGGATTTTCTTTCCTATTGTTTTATTACCTGGATTTATTCTCTCATGCCCCTTGGCATGGATGCTTTTACTTCTCTTTTTTTTGTTTTTTCTCATGCCCCCTTGGCATGGATTTTTTAAGCATATCCCATATCTCTCCTTCTAGCATATGAAAACTTTGAGGAGAGATGTCATGATTGAATGCGATGAGTAATTATTTAGTGGATAAGGAATACACAGCTCTCAAGGTAAGAGTTGGCATTTTTATTGGTGGAAGGGTGCTCAACTCTTAGGGTAAGAGTTGGCATTTTTGGTGGACAGAAAAATGCATGTTGTGCGCAACTCTTAGCATAAGAGTAGGCATTTTATTTTTGGGTGTGCGTGAATCTCAATCATGGGTGCATGACCATAATCTCACTGAGGTCACAACAATTTGAGCTAACTCAATGATCTGACAAGCAGCATGACAAAAGGTTTTGCATATAAGAATCATGTCATATGGCCTTGGTAGGTATTTCATAATCATTTAGGAACATTTGTTTTAAAAATTTTTGAAATAAAATTCAGGATGTCAAGTCTGATTATAAATTAGGCACAAGTGAAACATAAGACAAGGCAACTATTCATCATTTCAACTAGGGTAGAACTTAAATAATTCAATGACACATATAAGAGTGAAATATCATTTTTTATATCATACCTTATATTCTATAAGATAATAAATTTATTCAAAAAAGTTCGAGATATGATGATATGACCATGCCAGCAACATATCAAGATGTATCAAGTCCAACATGAATATCTCCTACACCTACAACAGATCATGTCATCTATGGACTGATTACACATAGTGAAGCAAAGAAACTTCAACAAAAGGTGCACGTGCTACTTTGTGAAACACATTATAATATTAGTAAGAATTACATACTACCTAATTTGTGTGCATTTCTATTGCATAGTTTCACCAAGAATAATGAAAAGAAGACACCAAGAATCAACCAGAGAGAAGGATCACGTTCGAGCCAGTCCAGCATGACAGAACCGTCTAGAAGAAATAGTCATATCTTATGATTCCCAAAGGCTATGAAGGCAAATAAGACTTGTTAGAAAGATTAACAAGTCTAGTTTCCAATGCATCAAGGGCCGACAAGATTGGATGTTCCATTTGGCCTGCCGACCAGTTTATTGCAGACTGGTTAGAGAGTTAACAGTCTGCATGTTGCTCATGTTTTCATATTAAACTGTACCATTCTATAGTATTTCGTGGTGCATGATGCACATGGTGTAAAAGCTTATCAAGTTAACTTTCCAACGCAATAAACCACACATCATTTGGAGATTCCAAGTTGGAGTTATTGTCAAAACATTGAAGACTATGGAGAAGTCAAACAGACACGCGAAAACTCTCCAGGAAGGCATCTCGAGGAGGCCCATTCACATAGTCCGACTTATCTTTTTCATTTCATGTTTCCACCTATCTAGCAATGTTGTTGCTAGTATAAATATCCCCTAAACTCATCGTATTCTTAGTCTTTGATAATGGAATAGAAACCCCCTTTGTTCAGCTGTGTGCTAACAAATATTGAGAGAGATCTTTACCCCTTTGCTCTTGTGATTTCTTTCATGGGATTTGCAGAAGCAGTGGCTTCATCCACTCCCAATTGGTGGTCCTACTCCCTTAGAGATTTCCTCAATTGATTGTAGGTTGTGTTGGTTGGTTCTTTGAGAGTGTGGTTAGGTGAATCCTCGATTCAGCTGGCTGGTTAAAGACGGTGGTTGGCTTCAAGTTTTATTAGCCAGGTTGCACTAGTTATCGCTGCTTGCAGCAAGTTATCTAGCTGTTCTTTAGCTAGTTATCTGGTGTTGATCCTACGTTGTGAAGATCAGGATATCGTGTCGTATCATCTGGTATCAGCTTGGTTGCCACAGTAGGAAGTTTTATCCTTAGCTACATATATATTTTATTTCATCCTATCCACTAAAAAAGCCAGAAAAATATATTGCTTTAGCCCTTTGTTTCAATTTGCTATTTAGTGAGTTTGGTTAAGTTGTGGTCCATTAGAGTCTTTGTTTTAGTTGCTGATCATTATCCTTCACATGTTCTTTGTGACTCTTTCATATATATAAAATCCCCACAAAAAAATAGATAGCCTATATCATATCCTTAGCGTTATCTTTGATCCTATCAAGCATTAGCTACCGATTGTGTTTCATTTCTATCATCAATTGTTCAAGTGTTATATCGGATCCCTATGTTTAGTTCTATATATATATGTGTGTCAAAAAAGGAGATAGAAAAGTGCAAAAAAAAGTGAGAAAAAAAGGAGATAGAGAAGTGCAAAAAAAGTGAGAAAGAAAGTTCAGAAAGAAAGTTGAAATATTAGTTTGTTTGAAGTGCATCATTGCTGAAAGTTGTCATATCAAGTTGCACAACCAACTTGCTGCTCGTGTTTGGTGCAAAATTTTGTTTGGGTCTAATCACAACACTTGCATCCCAATCATACTCCTTGTTTGCATCAATTCTGAAATTTCTTTGCGCGTGTGTGTGGCCTATTTATATCATTCCAATCTTTGTGGTTAGCACTAGGCAAGGAGCTTCTTGCTTGGGTTGTTACTTAACTTTACAATATCTAGAATTCATATTGTATTCCTTGTGCTTTATATCCCCACCAAGCTCTAAAAATAACCCACTGTCATAGGAAACGCTGATCTTGGATTCTCCCAACCATCATTCTTGGTTACCACCTCGCATTGGCCCTCTGTAACTTGCAGGGAAATCGTACGAGGTGAGGTTATGAGTGCCCCACATATTATCATATCCCATATATATGCTTTCTATTTTGCATAGGCATTAACCATGACAGGCCAAAGATATACCCATCTTCCATTCTATGGAAGTAATGATCCAGGGCAATTTCTCGATTGGCAAGAGCAAATGGAGATTGAACTTGAAGTCCAAGGATTTTCATAATCAAAGAAGATATCACGAGCTATACTTGAATTTGAAGATTAGGCTCTTAACTGGTGGAAACAATATCCACAGAAGTGTCTCATCAAGAATTGGGAAGATTTGAAGAAGGCCATGAGAAAGGAATTTATTTCAAGGAAGTATAGGCAGATTTTGCTTCATTGTTTGGAGAGTGTGAAGCAAGGTAGTAAATTTGTCCAAGCATATTATGATAAGCTACATTCTTCCTTGCATAGAGCAAATGTTGTTGATGACATGACTACAATGATATACTTTGAGAAAGGACTTAATGCTAACATTGTTGTTGCACTTGAGGGAAAACATTTTAGTAGTATGCAAGATCTTCTAAATTGTGCAATCAGTGAGGAGAAGAGAATCATGAAGGTGCAGCAAGGCAAGAGTTCACGCTGCATTAGTTTGTGACAAGAAAAAGGTGCTAAGTTGCATCCCAATATGTCCTCAATTGTTGGAGAGAGACAAGCATCAACACCATGCAAGAAGAGAGGGCATGCTGTCCCAAACTTTTCCTCAGTTGATTCTAGTGCTAAAAGAAGTGAATGTCAACAAGCAGCTCTAGGAAGAAACAACAAGAAGACAAGTCTCTGTTCCAAGTTGATAAGGGAGGGAATGAGGTGTGTCATGTTACTATGGATCATAATGTTGCACCAACTCTGGAGAGTGTTGCTATCCCAAAGCACCAATTACAATCTAAAATTATGACAGAAGAAGTTGCAAGTAATCTCATCACTCGTTCTCTCAGTTTTGAGCAAGATGATGAAGAAAAATCTATTGCACATGTCACACAAGTTGAGCTAGAAGAATTCACTATGCAAGTTGTGGAAGATCATCCTTCGAGTTATGAAACTAGAGAAGATATTTCTCTTTCAGAGATTAATCTTTTGTGTGTCGAGTTGAATAAAGTTGTTGTAGTTTCACATCATTCAAATTAGAATTTTGATGACAAGAATGAGGTCATTGCTGCTATTGCTCCTTCTGAAAGTGCCCAATTTATTGAGCAAGAAGAATCACTGCATTGTATGAAAATAAGTCCTAAAGATGCTACAAGTTTTGTGCCATGTACAAGTGTCAATTGTGATGAAGTTACATGCTCCAAATCTGTCCAGAAGTTTTCTATGCAACATAGTGAAGAAGCAGAGTCAAAATGTGATCAAAAGACTGATAACATTTCAAATTTTGAAGGTTCATCTAATCTGAGTATGAAGGCTGACCATAGTGTTAATTTGATAGCTGAATGCGTGGAGAAAGATACTTCTATTGTGCCATCCAGTAGAAGTGACAAAATCTATCCAAGATGAACTTCATCATGCTTTAACAAATTTGCAGTTACAAGCTAATGTTGTTCCAAGCATGAACAAAGTTCCAAGATGTGGTCTGCCGTCAGCTGCAACATGTGATGAACTGTTGGATAGTTATGCTAAAATTGTGAGCTCTGACATGCAACTTAATGTTTAGATTGAAGGCGTGATTGATGAAGATGATTCCACTTCAACAATTGCAAGATCAGTGTCATTTGAGAGGGATAAACATGATGATGTTGGTCCAACTGTTGCTGCCTCTATGGCATTGGATGACATCATGAATGATGGCACAAATTCAAATGTTGCTCCCCAAATAGTTGAAGTGATTGTGCAGCACAACCTATGTGAGGATGAGAACCATATAGCCAAATTGAGTGAGAGTGAAAACACAAGTGAGTTGTGTGATTCCACTAAATGTGAGAATGAGAGCCATATTGTCAAATTGAGTGAGAGAGCAAATAAAAGTGAGAGCATCAACAAAAAGAGTGTGATAGATACACCACATAAAAACAAAGATCTCCATTGCAACACAAGTGAGGATGATTTTTTCACTAACGCACTAATGTCTACTATTAGTGTTGTCTCTCAAAATGTGCAAGTGTGCAAGGGCAAGGAGGAAGGGATTACTACTCATAACACCGCCATACTAGATGAAAGAAGTGAAAATAGATGAAACAAGTGAAAAGGTAGTCACTGTTGATGACCAATTCATTTCTGCTCCAAGTTTCAATCATGACGATGATAGAGGTAAAATTCAGAGGTACAACCCATCATGCATGCACCATCACCAAATTTGAAAGGTAACAAAAATGATTTAGATATCAATTTGCAAAACAAATTGGTGAGCAAATGTGATGACCCACTTGTTTCAATTGGAATTGATTATATCCAAAATCTTTGTGCCAAATTGATTGATCCACATGTTCATACAAGTACTAAAATCTTTCAAGTTGATAACCATTGTTCAATCATGAAAGCTCATTGCTATTCTTTAACTGATATATATGCTAATTTACATGCTAAAAATATTGACAATGTGAAGTTGATTACTCATGCTGAATTTTTCACAAAAATATCCCCTACTGAATGTATGTTCTATTTCAAACTTGATGAATTTGTTGATATGAATAAAATGGCTAAAAGTGTTCTAGACATATCATCTATGAAATATTTTGATAGTGCTTACAGCTACAAGTTTATATTTAACTTCATTGGACATCATGCTGTAAATAAATTATATGCTTGTGCCCTTTGCATAACATTCAACAAATTTTCTGAATTGAACTTGAATAGAACAAGTTGTACATCTTGTGAACCATATTTTTTTATTTTTGACAAATAGATTATTTAGTGCTTGATGTTTGGAACCATCAATGTTATTCCCTTGATCATATTCTTCTTTGAAAGAAAGAAATTTTGTGCAAATATGTTCTATCTGTTCATCCAAACGCTTTCCATCCCCATGTGGAACCATTAAGTTTGAAAGGTATGTTTCTAAACCTTTACTTGAGTTGTGTATCAAGAATTCTTGGAATAAGAAAAATCTTCATTTTCATCTATTGATATATGTGATTTTGCAAAGATGAAACATGATAACATGAACAAAATATGTGGTTTCAAAGAAATTTGTGTGCTTCCATTTTCAAAGCTAATTTCAGGCTCTCAAAATTTGAGACATTATTTCTCTCATAGAAAAGGAAATAATAATGTGAATATGAATTGCAAAGAAGGCAATGAACAATCTTCAATAAGTGATCATAGCAATTGGCATATTGTTGGCGGTGGATATACCATGAAAATCCACACTCAAAACACCATCAACATGCCTCCATTCCAAGGAAGAAAAGCATAACATGAGCATATTTTATCAATAATTAGTTTCACTTGTACCCCTAGCTTGTGATTTCAGGAAACAATAAAATGAAGATTGGTGCGACCCAATGAGGGGGTTGGCCAACCCCCCTACGAACACACCATGAGCTGAACTTCGAAGCATGATCCATGTCAAGGTCCCTAGAGTTAATTGCAACCATCAGATCAACTTGTGTTTTCATCCAAGGGACAAAGATTGTTTCACATAGATTCATGGGCCCAGAAGGAAGCAAGCAACGTGACAAATATTTGGAAGAACACTAAGCCATTTCACATGACAGGTGGGGACACCATCTAGAAGCTCCAGCTGGGCCCACTTGCTAGTGAGGGGGTCGGCCAACCCCCACCTTGTGGGCCCCAAAGTCGTTTGAGATCCCACCTCCATCCTGCATGTCGCCATGCAATTGGTTTGATCAGGAATGTCCATCTAAGGTGGTATTGAAGTTAGTTCATCCAAGGGTGTAGAGAGGAGGAGCACATGGATCACTGACGTGGCACCCCCTCTCCTTTCCCTATATAAGGAGGCTGCCACCACCCTTGGAAGGCATCACACAATCATACAACACTTGATCCAAACTCCAAAGCTCCAAGCTAGAGTAGTAGTAGTTAGTCTAGAGTGGGAGTTAGAGTTGAGTTGAGCAAAGCTCGGGGTCTCCAGAGTCGTCTTCTAGAGAGTCTGGTATAGCTCTTGTACCTTTTCTCTTTTGTAAGAATTTCCTTTTATTAATACAATATTCTTGCTTTACTTTACTTAGTATTTACTTAGTGCAAGTCTATACCCTTTATAGTCTTGTTGTGTGCTTGTCTTAGTAGTATAGTTGCCTTAGTTAGATTGGTTTCCTATAACCAACTTCCTTGTGTGTGTATCATTGTCCTGATTTGCATAGGAGCTCTAGCTATCTGATCATTAGTTAGAGTTGTGAGAGTAAGTGTGAGCGTGGTGCTCAGACTTAGTCTTACCTTTGATTGCCGCTGGTCCGCACGAACAGTTCATGAGCGCACTCCCGAGAGGTGACAGATCTCGAGAGGCATTAGGGTTTTCTCACCACGTTCGAGCTAGTTCTTAAAACGCAGGGCGGCCATAAGAATATAACCACTTTAGTAGGAGTTCTATCTCTTGCTATCTCGCCTATCCTCACCACGCAAGTAGTAAGGCACTAGTCTAGTTGAGTCATCTATCTGTTAGGATTAGGTATATAGAAGTAACGTAACATACATAGGAGTCCTATACTCACTCGTTGTCCTACCACCTAGCTAGCTCTCTACCAATTATCTTAGATTAGGATCATTGTGATCATTTACTTATCCTTCCCGTTTATTTACTTAGATTAGGACCGTTTAATTATCCCCCCTTTTACACTAGTGATACAAGATTGTAGTAGACACAAGGATCTCTTTCCCCTTTTATTAAATATTCCTAGCTACTGCTTTCCCCTGGGAAAATATAAATTATGATACCTTCGAATACTCTCGGGTGAAGTGTTACAGCGATATATTATGTGTGCTTGTGGAATTATCCAATAGACTTAGAATTACCACCCAGGCATCTCTTACGTCAACACCTACCTTTGCTGGTAGCGCTAAGAATTGCCAACACATATGCGTCCACTCTCTACTTTCTTTGGACAGTTTTTAGGAGCACAAAAGCAGAGGACAACATTCCTGGAGGCGAGGGTGGATGATAAAACCATGTCAAGGTCATTAGCATTCACTCAAAATTCTAATTAGCATCAATTCAAGGTGAAAACTAAACTTGATTCAAAATACTTTTGGTTTCCACCTACAAGACCGCTACATGGTTTATATAGCCTGGAGATGTACAGAAATCCTAGGTTGCCGACCTCAAGGGGGTGGAGATACGGATGCTCCTATCACTACGAGACCCACTAGCATCCGTTCCCCCTGCATTCACTGCCAACCAACGATGCGGAACATCATCAGTTTCTCCAATGGCCAAAGACAAGAGCCCATGGCTCCAACATGTTAAGAAGTAAGTTTTATCTTCATTAAATAGGTGTAAGGTAAGTAGATCACTAGTAACCTAATAGCCTATCAACTAAAACCCCCATAGGTGATATTTGGGTAATGTAAGTGATATTTGGGTAAAGTGTCTAGTCATTCCCATGGTTTACTGATTTAGGACACATGCAATATATTTAATTAAAAATGAATAGGCGCAAAATGATCAAAGGTGTTTGCACTTGCCTTAAATCCAAAGTCTAGCTATTCTTCTAACATCCAGCTTCAGCTGCACTTGTCGGTCTTCAGCTCTTAATATTCAGTGTTAACAAACCGCTCTTCATCTAGTCGCACCAACCAAGCAACACAAAAGACAAACAAACAGAAAAGATTAAGAACAATACACCAAACAAAGGGGAAGCTAAAGATAGAATGGTCTAAATGGAAAAACTCGGTGCTACGGTCACAAAAGTGCAAGAACGATGAATGATAAAGCTATCGTTAAAGAGAACACTACTATTGAGGTAATTGCAACATAGCAGAGAGTCAACTATAAGTTCGATTCATTTCATTTAATAATGCAAGATGCAGAACATTTAAGAGAAAGTTAAACCAGATGGGTGATATTGAATTACAATGTAGGGTTAAACCTTAGTCATACTTTATTTATAAGCAATTATATTATCTAAGCCACTTAAACATTCATAAATTATAAAGCTTAGAACATGCGAGAGCATTAAATAAACATCATATGCTTAAATATTAATCTAAGCAGTTCATACATGAAAACACATGTTGATATTAAACATATGAGCATTTATGATTCAAGGTTGAACTAAGGAATTCATTAACGAAAAGATATTTATATTGATACTAATCATATTAACATTTATGATAAAAGATCAAATGATAATCATGAAATTGTTTTAACTTAAAAAGGCATTATGTTGGTATTAATCACATTAGCATAAAAGAATGATGTGAATATATATCACATTAGCATAAAAGAATGATGTGAAGGTAAACTAAGTTAAACATTAACATGATCTAACTTATAAACATGTGAGAACAACTATAAGAAGCATCATATGACAAACTCAGACTAAACCAAGTTATAATTATTAATCGATAAACAAGATTAATTACATAAACACATGATGTGATCAACATTGTTGATAACAAGCAACATACGTTGACATGATCGCAATGCAACGAGAATGGAATTATAACCCTAGCTTACTTTTAATTAGAAAACTATTAAATAGTTATTATTATCAAATTGGCATTTAAATCATTAAATAAATTCAAAAGTGAGCTACATGATAAAAGTTACTGCTACTGCATAGAGCTCAATGTTACAAAACTAATGCAATTGGAATGACTCAATTCGGAGTTATAACGACAAAAAGACGTAGGTAATATCATCAGTGGCAATTCTATAAATAGGGTCATCTTCTACCTTGGATCAAACTGAACATGGCCAGTAGCCATGGTGCTGCACTCACGCGGGAGGAAGGGGCCACGTGATGTCGTGGGCCACACGGGGCATGGCCGGCTCGGTGCCCTTGGCAGTGGCCGAGCGACCACCGACGGCGACAGCAACCACCTACTCGTGGGAGCAGGCATGCACTTGCGCGCGAGAGGCACGGGCAGGGCGGCGTAGGGCCATGAGATGATGGCGAGGCTGCACATCGGGCCTAATGAAGGCCGGAAGGCGCTAGCGCTGAGGACGAAGAACAGACGTCCATGGAAGACCTCGCCGGAGAAAATGAAGATGGATTAGGAAATCGATCAAACGGCATGGATTCACAAAACAAAGGGCATGACGGCATAGAGAAAGAATATGGCTACCTTTTGATGGTGGCAGTTGTTACCGATGACAGATAGGGTGACTGGAAAAGATCGTCGAACGTTCGCCGGAACCCTAGCCGAGATGAACTTTGGCGATCGATTGCGGGAGCTATGCGTGGCGGCTCGTGAAGGCATTTTTTGATCTGGAACCAGCATATCGAGAGCTAGCTGGCATATATAGATGCCTAGGGTTTGGAACCAGGGAAAATCAGGTATTTTTATTAATTTTGGAAATTCTAGAAAATCATTTTCAGTTCACAAATAATTCCACAAAAACTGAAATCATTTTGAGGCCCTAAAAAATATTTTTCCAAGTCTCCAAAAATAATGGAAAAATACCCAAAGTTAGATTTGAGTCATGATGAATCTAAATAAAGTGTTTGGAGTGCACGAAAATGATATTTTAGAGCACCAAAAAATTGGAAAAGCTCTAGGATAAATGGGAAAATATTTCAGAAAAGTCTAGAAAATTCCCACGAAGGACCGAATGATGGCTAAATGTGTTTTCGATAACTTAGTGCACTAAAAGGACAAAACACAAGAAACAAGCAAGCATCATATTAACAAAATCCCATCATCTATGGAGGTCATTAGTCATGCAGACCATAATGAGAGGGTCGGTCTTAATTCTGCTCGCTGCTCGAGATGCATGCGCTAGGGCCACTCTATTTGGAACTGCAAATTCCCTGTCAGATGCCTCTCTTGTTTCAACTATGGCCGCCAGGCTAAATTTTGCTAGAGGAAGCCCAAAATGATTAGAAAGTGGAGGCTGAAGCTATCTCAGCCCATTGTGACCAAAGCTGGCCCGTCTCTAATCTGGAGGCCCAAAGTGATTACCTAAAGGTCATCTGACTCTACAGCGCAAGTGGACGAGTTGGTTCGGAACCATAATCATTTTGCACTGCCCTGGGTTACGCAAGCGTCGAGCATCTTGACTACTCTGTCTCCCCCAATTCCACTGCCTTATATTGCTGACACCGGAATTGAGCATAACATAGGCCGTTCCATCAAGATCGTGCTCTGGTTCCATCACCTTCTCACCAAGAAGCCATGGCCAACTTCACCTATGATCCCACCCTCCTTCTCCCCTTCGGCGCCCATGTCGAAGATGGATGGTAGCGCCCCGCCAGGATCAGGGTGGTGCTCAGCAGTGAGCCACCGTGGGGTCACAAGGAGTACGCCATCATCTCGGTCAAGCTACCGCCGAACCCCATGCATGCCAGGACGGTCCTCACCAACGTCATCAACTTCTTAGAGGTGCACTTCCTGGTCAAGGTTTTCTCCAACTTTATGTCACCTCTGGGATTAGGATTGGTTTAGTTTGGTTCCTCGATTCAGAGACAGAGTATGCTTCACATTAGTTCAATTGAGTATGATGCGGTGTTCATGTTGTGGGTTGTCAAGCACAATGAAGCCAGGAATTTGAGAGCGTGCGAGTAGAATAGGGAAAGCTAGATCATGTTCCTCATGTTCCTCTAGATTATCAGCTCAATGTGTTCATCAATGTCGCAATAGCCCCATTTGGTAGAAGAATTTACTGGCACCACGGTCCCAACAAGAGTCGTTGTCTGGTCAAGTGTCTGCTCCTTACACCTGAAAGAGTTCCTCACAGCGTGGTGATCTCACAGGGCACACAAATGGGTGGCAATGGCCGCTCTTGGTCCATTCCTACCTTCATTCTAGGAGGTGTACTGCCAGCTGAACTAATTACTGATGAGGATCCTATTCCACCTTGTCGATGTTTTATCATCGATAGCCCACCACCGGGGTACCTGGGAGGGTGTTTTTGTTCGAAGGAGCTTAGTAGACTTTGGAACTTGGTGGTTACGGCAACAAGCCTGATGAGACAGACGATTTTATACTAGTTTGGGCCCTCGACTTGCGTCGAGTAAAGACCTTTATGTCCAGTCAGCGTGAGCCTGTTGCGTTATATTGATGAGTATGAGGGATTGTGTGTTGCTGTGTACTGCACCTTCTTTACAAGGGGTACCCACAGTGGCCTTATATGGGGCGAGGCTGGCTGTGGGCTCTCTAATTCCTAGTTGAATTCTAGGAATGAGTCCTAAACTAAGAGTTTCATACTCTTTCCTATTATAACCCGTCAAGGATATGATAGTTCTCATGTCATGTTACTCCGTGTTGTACTCGAATCAGGCAGTGGGTTCTTTGATCCTACGTCCATATTCTATCTTCTTGGGGAACCTCTGGTGTCCCCCAACAACAAGCCCCTGAGTGTTCGAGGATTTTGGAACTCGGAAGCCGGGTTCTTTCAAGGTGAAATCTTGGGAGCCTCTTTTTTCTTGTTGCTTCTGTCTTGGTTCTTTAGAAAAATTGCACTCACTGAGTGTAGCCCTCGGGCCTCTTGTTTTCTGGCACAAAAAGCTGGAGGGTCTAGTTGTAGCATCTTACTCCTAGTCATCATCTTTGTCTCTTTGTAGAGTGCAAATTTTGAGAAATTTGCACTCAGTGAGTGCAGCCCCCGAGCCTCTTGCTCTATGAAACAAAAAGCTGGAGGGTCTTGGTGAAAATTTGAAAAGGTGCCTTCGGTGCAGGGTACTCCTATAGCCCCAGAGCCTTTTTTGAGTTCTTTTCATTGTGAAAGAACTCGGGAAAGGGTTTCGGAGTTTCTTACTGATGTAGCTCTTTATTAATGTACCGTTGGTTGTTGGGTGTCTTCATTGCTTTTGAACTTTTCTTGAAATATGCTACTGGATATGCCTTCTTTGTCCTGTAGTGACTTTTACTGTTCGCCTGTGAGCTTTGCGGGCGCTCTTGATGGCTTTAGTCTGAATGCCTACTTCCTTGTCAGCTGTGAGGTGTTCATGCATGCTTGTTCACTCACTTCAAGGTTCTGTTTTCTTCACATGATTGTCCTTGCTTTTGGTGCTCCTTTCTTCTATAAACTTGATCTTCATACGCCCATGTTTGCCTATGAATATTGCTTGCTGTGCCTGTTACTTCCTCATTCACTTCTAGTCTTCTTGTGTTCCTTCTTCCTTCCTGGTGCTCTTGTATTCTTCTTGAGGTGTTGCTCCCTTCTTCTATAACTATGGAGTTAGTGGTGAGCGAGCTTGACGAGCCCCCAGGCTTGTTCTGTAAATTCTTTTAGTGAATGGTGTAGGACTTTTGATAGGGGCTAGTAGCAGGCTAGCCTCTGGGTTGTATCTTCTCCTAAACAGCTTGTGAGGTTGATAGCTATTGCTATCCTACATGAATTTCTAGGTCATTTCCTTGATTATCTTCTTGCTCTTTGTGGAGTTGATTAGCGTGGGTCGGCCAACTACCTCAACAAGTCGTTGTGGATATGCAACTGATTTGTTCACTACTATATCATTTTTGTATTTTGACACTGATATGCACGTGTTGAGAGGAGATATTAGGTTCTTCTAAGGCGACAAAGTGGTATCTTGCTGCTATCTTGATGAACTTGGTGTCGTCTTCACTACCCATTCGAGTAATCTTGGCTGCGAGTTCTCTTTGGCGAATACGCTGCCTGGGTTGCTTCCTGCCTGATTGCATCAAATCTTGGTATAGGTTTGTTAACCTCAAATTCCACTAGGTTTTTGTAATCAGTACTAAATGGTTTCCTTTGCTTTCTTTTGTAACCTTATCAGATCTTGTATCCAATTGTACCTTATTGTAATCCTAGTGTCTTCTTAATCAGTGAAATGTAAAGATATTTGCCTTGTCTTTGTTTTTGATGATTGTGTGAGTTGTTTGCTGACTGAGTTGGCATCTGTATGATTGTGATTCTACGACTCTGATTGTGCTGAGTTGTATGATGAAGTTCCTAGCGATGTATAATATGTCCTGCATTTCTGCGGGTTCTTTTTGTCATGCCTTCTGAAGTTTTTGGGTTCTTTTGGTTAAACGATAGTTGGCCCCTGTAGTTTGTTGAGCTGGCTAGTTGTTTGATGTTCCCACATTCTTTCACCTATGATGTCTTTTATGGTAAAAACCATGTCCAAGATGCTCTGTTTTCTACCCATTGAGGAATTACTGTTTGCCATTATTGTCGTTGGTGCTTATCCATTGCAACCATTGTAGTGCTATCCGGTTTAGGCAACTGTTGGCCCTTTGGGCCCATTAATATCAACTGATCCTTATAAATACTCCACCGCTTAGCTGTCTCCTGTATGTTTGAGCCTTTGTCATCCGTACTTGCAAAAATTCCCCAATCTCTTCTTGTTGTCTCCATCGCGTACAAAACCCTATTCTCTTCTTCTACTTTTGTCGAAATTTGTGAGTTCATCGATTGTTCCATGGGATCCAATGGCTGGTACTCGGTCATAAAGCAAGATCAAGTTCATTGAGGTGGGTTCAGAGCGAAAGAGATCCTTTCCTTCCTGTTGATGATTGTGAGTAATGGGGTTTTCTTTGTGCAGCGGCCTTGGCCGGCGTCGACGATGACGGTGGAAGATTTGGAGGGGTTGGTGGCACGTGGCTTGCTCTAGGAGCAGTCGCTTTCTAGGTATGTCCTGTTTGGTCAGGATCTAGTTCCCAACCCTACTGCTGATCAAACAATCCTGTTTGTTGCTTTTGTCACCACATGACATTATTTTCTGCCTTCTTCTTTCTTGATGGAGTTTCTTCAGTTCTTTGGCCTTTAGCTCTACCACCTTTCCCCTAATTTGGTTCTTTATCTATCTACTTTTGTGCATATGTGTGAGTTGCATCTTGGGGTTCCCCCAATTTCCTTCTATTCCGACACTTCTTTTGCCTTAAGCTGGACTTTAAAGCGGCGCCTTTTGGTTTTTGTTCGATCCAGATTCGTCAAGGGATGGCTGCTAATCTTTTCTCCCTGAGTTTCTTTAATAAGTAAGTTTGGGCTAACAAGTGGTTCTATGTCCCCAAGCCTTCTCCTTACTTTTCTTCTGATCTTTTCATCTCCCCAAAAGATACTGGTCTATGAGCTTAGAAACTTTTAGATGCCAAGCTCTTGGCAATCAATCCTCTTCTTTTTTGTCTTAGCTATGTCAAGGTGCAAGGTCCTATTGGTCTTGGCATTGTTGCTGGGTTCTTTCATCGTTTTGTGCAATCTTTGATGCAGCGGGAGCGTCTTAGCTTTGAGTACACCAGGGTTCTTGACTTGTCTCGGATAAAGGCCAAGGTTGTGCTTAGTGATGATGATTTGTTGCTTTGATTAAATGATGTTCTTGGTGATGTCCCTTGTGTCCCCTCTCATCTTGAGGAGTACTCTGCTGCCAATACGCCTCCTGTGGTAAGTTCTTTTTCTTGTTTGAATTTGGTTTGTGCGAGTTCTTTCTTCTTTGTTCCCATGGCTAATGTCTTGTTATTTATTTTTAGGGTTTTGGACGGGATTTCACTATCTAGCTTGTTGCTGCTGTAGAGGCCAATCCTGCTGACGTTGCTGCTAAACCTGCTTTTGCTTCTGCTTCTCACAAACGGTTCGTTCTTCCTGGTTTTTCTTGTGGTATCCGTGAGGGTGGTTTAGAATCTGTGCCATATAAGCTACACCCAAAGATTGTTGAGATGATTCTTGATGTCAGGCAAAGATCAGTGTTGTGTCCTCCAGTTGCTCCTGCTGGGAGGTCAAGCTCTGCTGTGTGGAGCTCTCTTCAGGTCACAGGTAATGCTGTTATAGCTGAGATGGTTACTGAGTTCTTTTTCTGACATTTTCTGCTTCTACTCCTTATGCGTTGTTTGTTTGTTTGCTCACAGGAGGCACTATTGTTCTTCTTTCTGAGAATGAAGAGGATGAGGAGGCGCAGACACCTCTTGTTCATAAACCATAAGTTTTCTTTAACTTATGCCTTCTTCTTTGTTTAGTTTTGTTGCTTGCTAATGCTTCTTTTGCTTTTTGCAGTCAGACGGAGGATTCTATGACTATTTCTTCTCTTTCTCCTTCTCTTGCCACCCACATGTCTTCTGTGGTGTAGTCTCTTGCCCCTGTTCCCCTGCCTATCATGCCTAGGAAGGGTGTGGGTTCTTTCAAGCTTCCACCGAGGTAATTATCTTAGGCATCTTCTGAATTCGCTTCTGCTCCTATTTTTGTTTTTAGTTCTCATGTCTTCTTTTGTAGGCCTGGCACTGTGGACTCAACGAATTCTTCTTCTGGCATGGGCTCTGGTCGAACCCCTGATGATGAGCCTAAAGCTCGAAGTTCTTCGGCTGGTAGGTTCCTTGCAAGTTCTTCTGGATTCTTCTTACTTCTTTCTTTGTTGATGGTTCTTGACAAGTTTGTATGGGCTTCTTGTAGATGCTATCTTGTAGGTTGGCCAAATGACCAACATTGGAGTGGGATCTGGCACCACTTTGCAGGAGGTTCCTTTTGTGGCACCTGCTGAGTCGGGTCATGAGCAAACAGTTGAAACGAACTAGGATTTCTACCTTACTACTTGGCTGCTAGGGATAGACGAGAAAGTAGGAGATAGAACCCCTACTAAAGTGACTATACTCTTAGTAAATGCCTTGCCTTTTAAGAACTAGCCCAAACATGGTGAGAAACCAAAATTTCGCCCAAGACATGTCACCTCCCAAGAGTGTGGACTAGCGACAACCAAAGGTGAGACTTAGCCTAAGCATCGTGCTTACACTAACTCTCATTACTCTAGTGAATATACGATCCACTAGAGCACCTTCCGGCGATGGTAAACAACCAAGGAGTTGTTTACAGGATCACAATCTAGTGTGTAACTATTATAAGACTAAGTAGAGCACTACAACACTTCCAAGACTAATATTGCATAAAGTAAATACTCAGAAAAGTAGAAGAATAATACTATATTAAATAAAAAAGTCTTACAAGAGAAAGATACAAGAGCAATACCAGACTATCCATAAGACGACTCTAGAGACCCCGAGCTTTGCTCGACTCAACTCTAACTCCCACACTAGACTAAACTACAACTAGAAGACTAATTATTGGTACCTCACTTGGCTCATGAATGAATCATGAGATGAATCATGTTTTGAGAGGCTAGAGGCAGCCTGTATTTATAGGGGGAGTAGATGGGGGTGACACGTCAGTGATCCATGTGTTCCCCATCTCTCCACCCTTGGATAAACTACCTTAGGAACCGACATAGATGGACGTTTAGGATTATGAGCACTGCATGGCAGCATGCAGGAAGTTGGTGGAGCAAGCTGGAGGTCGAGGCCCACATGGAGGGGGTCGGCTAACCCTCCCTGGTAGGGTGGACCCACCAGTAGGCTTCCCCTTGTGTCCCCACACTTCATGGTGTGTGTCTCATGTGTTGGATCATTTCAGATCTTTCGTTGTGGGCCCATGAATCCATGTATCTTCAACTTGCACCCTTTAAGCTTCACATGGATCATGCCACGTCACCAGGCCCTGGACCACTCCATGGTGGGGTCGATCGCCCCCCAATGTTGGGTTAGGTGCCTATTTTCTATCAAATTCCTTTATTCTGCATCCAAATACTCAGAGTACAAGTGGAACCATTTATTGATAAAAATATGTCTATGCCATGTTAATCTTCCTTTGTTTCCAAGATTGTTGACAATGTTTTGAGGTGGAAATTTTATGGCATAACCACCGTCAACAAGATTCCCTAAGCTTAGCCTTTGCTCATCTAGAGCAAATACTTAAACTTAGTCTCGGTGGATCAGGAGTTGCTACAATATTCACATTTCAAGAGTAACATGTTATAACAAAATATTTCACTTAGGCATGGAAAATTTAGCTATGAAAAACTCACCCATATTGCCTTAGTCCTTCATGGGGCTTATGGCCTTTCCTTTGTCTTGGGTGGTTGAGAGATAGAACAGTTAAACTTGAGCACTCTTTTTCTCGTTCCTTGCAATTTTCATACCGGAGGTTTTACAATATTTTTCAAAAGAAAACTTAATGTTTCTCATATGGTACTCTCATGTCATTCAAATGGTGTATGATTCCTCACCAAGGCATAAAGTAAGTTTGCCCTTTTTCTATCCTACTTAAAAAGGCTTATGTGGAGCTCAAGGTAGGAACATAAGGAGATAGCATACTTACTTTGCATTTGTTGCGGAATCAAAGCTTGGATCCTTGAAGAGAAGTGTCATACCCTCAGATCAAGATGTGCAAATGTGTGGTAGTATGGTGGACTAGATTGCTCCTTTATTTGCTAAGTCTCTCTCTCTTTGTGTGTTTCTATTGAGACATGGCTAGCTTTTTTTGACTAAGGACTTTCATGTGTCCTTATATATATTTATTTTTCCTAGCCTTTTTGTATCTCATCAAATAAAACATACTTGGAGAGAGATACTAAAAATTTAAATCATGGAGCAGTCTATTTTGCTGGCAAGAATGGATATCATGTTTGTGCGTACTACCAGTGTAGAAGCAGCAAAATATATATAGCTTGCATGTGATCTTGATCTTAGAGGCATGAAAAGTCTCTTAACAAGGATCAACAAGATTTGACAACACTCAACACAAAGCAAATAGCCAATGTGGATGGTTTGTAATTATGTAGAGCATATAAGGCTATGGTAGGAATTTATCACCATTGAGGAACAATTAAGGTTTTGATTAATTTTTAAGAATAAAACTCCGGTAGTCATGCAGGCTTAGAACAATACTATAGCAGCTCTTGTTTCACTATCTCATATCTCACAACGACTTAGACTTAGTTCTAGCACTTGCATCCCACAAAAGTATTCAGGCTCATGGTGGTTTGTGTGAGCCAAGTGATCCATACTCAAGGAAATATTAAGTTATATACTAGGTACTAAGGAAACATTAACAAAGAAACAACATCATTTCTAAGAGAGAGATGAACATGCATGACATATATAAAACCTTAGAAAGCAAAAATGAACAAGGGAAATATTTTTGGCATTTTTATAATTTTCTAGATTAAAATATATATATTTCTTTTTTAACAATAATTAAGCTTGCATAATTAAAAGTAAGAATAATTACATTAATGGGGGAGAGAATCTCCCCCAAGCTTGTCCTTTCCCATGGCGTCTCACTGAGGTGGATATGGATATGTTGGGTAGTGAGTTGGATACTATGGAGGATAATGTGAAGGATACTACGGAGGTGGTATGGATGTGGCTGCTGCTATGGGTGCTGGGGAATATATGGTAGTATGGGCATATTGTGGTGTGCATAGAGGTTGGCCCAGTTTCTACCACTTGCTTCCCAATAATTTTGGAGTTGCTACTGCGTCTACACTATGGCATTGTGGATAGCTTCATGACCAGTGTGCAGTGAAGCAAATTGTGTGTTTATCAGATTTATGTCATGACGTTTGCTACGGGATCCTGTTTCCTACAAAGAAGAAAGAGAAACCTGAGCAACTCATACCCCAGACCTACGTCTCCCTCTAGAACAGGAGGTATGCATGGCATTTGAAGTACCTACATAGTTGCTGTCATTGTCTGAATCATCATGTTATGCAGCTCGTGCCTTTCCATGTGTGAATGGACCTAAAAAAACTTGCACGTCCTCCAATTCCAGGAAGGTTTGGAATCAATGGGTGGCCCTCATACAGCTTTAATTCTACACATGGCAAAGTTAGTCTTGTTTCTAATTTTTGGAATTTAAATTCAATTGTATCATTGGGCCACTCGTAGTAACATGTCCTTGAATGAAATACTCCTTTTTAAAGACAATTGTAGGAGTGGTTATATAATCATTAAAACCATCAAGTATACCAAGAGTGTTACACAACTTTGTAATTATAGAGGTGAAATCAAAAGAACCCCAGAACCCCTCCTAGTTGGTGCAGAAATCCAGTGCTGTATCATGGCTTTCATAGGTGATATACGAATTTTATGAACCATGGCATAATGAATTACACTATCAATTTCCCTAACAGTTCTTATGTCTTCTCTAGGAACAAAGTGACACCCATTCACTTGTGCATGAACCGTAAAGTGGGATTGCAAATATGGCTAGTGCGTGGTTGTGCTTTCCCAATAAAATTCTCCACAGTTATCTCATACAAAATTCTCGCTTATTAAAGTTCTTGTGGCATGCTCAATATTAGTTGTACAATTAATGAAACTGAGACATGCAAAAAAATTTTCCCAATCAAGATTAAAATCATTACCATGTAAGTGAAAATAAATGGTATCTTTAGTTGGTTTTACTGTAACAACCCTAAAAATTCCAAACACCAAAAATCACAACCAACAAAATTTTTTCTAAAATAACCTATGGTTGGTGAGTGTCTTGTAAGAAAACATCCAATAGTTGCACAAGTAGCACCTACTATTAGTTGAAGCATTTGCATTTGCTTACAAAAGTTTGATTTGCTTCTTATTGATTTTATGTGTTGATAATAAAATCAATAACCCTTTATATCACATCTGCTAACATGTATATATTTATAGGTAACTAACCTTGGTCATGGTAACCAACTTCCCTTGATACCCTAGCTCCGCGGCCCAGCTCCTACTCCCCGTGGCCCACGCCTAACTTTCCTGCTCACGACCCACAATGGCCAGGCTGGCCTATTTTTCACCCCGCGCCCGCACCTGCTACACCACGGCCCATGTGGCCGAGCGGCCCAGCAAGAGCCTGCCCGCGCCACGTGTGCCCGCACGCCACCCTGCTGCCACTTGAGGCATGGGCCCACATTGTCAACTGCTTCCTCTTCCCTTTTCTGGCCGCCCGCACATCCCATCTGCCATACCAAAAGTGGCCATGGTGCACCTCCACCGTCTGTCCTCGTCCCGCACAATGCGATGTTGTTCGTTCGTCCGCCCACACCACGAGAAAACCCTAACCCTAGCTCGGGCGCACCCTGGCTGCCCGATTGCCTCTCTCTTTTTCCCACCGTCCAAGGGGCATCTCTGGCTTGCCATGGCCACTGGTGACCTATTAAAGGAGCTTGCACGATGCTCTAGGGTTTCCCCCACGCCCAGCCACCTTTTGCTAGCTGTCACTCTCACCTTGCCAAGCCGAACTGGGGAGGAGTTAGAGAGGTAGGAGAAGAAGGAGGCCAAGGGAAGAAGGCCGACGCCGGAGTCAGAGCTCGCCGCCGCCGCTGTTCGAGCCAACGGAGGAAGGCTCGGAGGCCAGTTTGACAATGCCACTGACGCAGCTCTGCTTTCACTACCCCGCGCATACCTCCTCCGAACCCGAGCCGCCACTGAGAGGTCGCTGAGGTAAGAACCACCGTCGCTCTTGCCATGGCCATGGCCTAGAGCTTCACTGTGTTCCCGCTATCCTGTTCACCTTTTTACTTTGTTAACTTCCCCACCGTGTTCACCATTATGTAGAACGTCTAGTTGGCAAGGTTGTGGAGCCGACATGAACTACATTTGGGGCTTAGCACCTTTGCAAGCCTTAGTTCCCCAGACTTCAGCCACTGGTGCGCTGCTATGACCTCCATGGTCCTGCGCGGCCCGCCATGCCCCATTAACCATGGTATACAGCCTCTGGAGATCCTAGCTTCTCCAATCGGATGGTTGAGAAGAAGATGAAGCTCCAAGTCATGCCTAGCCGCTGCTCCGCTCGCCGCCGATGAGATCGCTCTGACGCCATGGCTGACCTAGCTAGGGACTCTTTGCACTCAAATTGAGTCATTTGCCATGACCGCCTCATCTCTGCGATGCTTATGTGCATGCTAACACCCATGCCAAGGCACTGGAGCCCCTTGCAGCCATAGCCCACTTCGACCTAGCAGCTAGCTTCGCCATCATGCCATGAAGCCATAGCCACGACTAAAGCTAGCTAAGTCGACCAGAGCCTCGCACCGCTCGCCGTCGGTGAAGGCCGCCATGCCTGGCCACGTAGAGGAGAAAGGGGATTCCCCCTGTGTGGACCGCATCAGCCAGGTCTACCGTGGGTCAGCTGGACCACTCGGTGGGAGGCGCAGGCCCCTCCGCCTTTGGTCCACCCAGGACCACGTCCACTTAGCTCAAGCCATAGACCAGGCCCAATAAGGAGCACAAACCACCACGTGGACAAGCAAACTAACTGAAACATGTCCGGGCCGAGTCGGCCCAACCCGGCCTAGTCCGAGCTCAGTCTGCGTTGACTGTTGGCTTGGCCCCACATGTCAGTGACCAGTTAGCTAGGAGCCACATGTCAGCCGATGTATAGCCCCGGACCAATCGCAGCTCGCCACGTGTCAGCCTGATATTTAATCTCTCTTTTTTAATTTTTTAAAATAATTTAAACTTTGGAAATTCATAACTTATTCATATGAACCAAGTGTCTAAATTTTTACAAAAATAAGCTCTACATCATAGGCTTATGTATGATTGCATTTGGAGTTATTGGATTTCATTTGGTTCTTTGTGTGAATCTATAGTGGTCGCTTCCATGACCATTGTCTCAATTTCAGATCCTGCGTAAGGAGTTGACTGAGGAGGAGGACTAGGAGCGTGTCAAGGACTTGAGTGATAGCTGTTCAGGTGCCACGCCCACCCAACCTCATAGATCCTATTACACATGCAACATGATAGAAGAATGCTAGTGCTCTATATTTATGCAACAATGCTATGCTGTGATATGCTAAGATTCTGTGATAGATTACTTGTATGGCTACTCCTTGACATAACCTTTACCCTGCTCACCTGCTTATAGGATAGACATGCTTATATATGTGCTTGATACTTGCTACTTGCTACTTTATACTCCACTCGGCATTATGTCTATGATGTGATGCTGGTGGTGAACCTCTAGGAATGGATTGGCTTAGGATATTGGCCTTGTCGAGATGTGAGTAGATTTCCATATATGTGTGTCTTGGTGAGCATGACGGGTGAGGGTTGAGTCAATTGGACAGGATCTACGATGAGCCTTGGGGCAAGTCTTGCCACAAGATGCATCCCAGGCATCCCCATGAGAGGTACCTGTGGTGGGTACATGAACTTGAGGAGTTATCTAGGGATGATTGCCTTGGTTGTATGAGGCCCCGGATGGAGGAGCTATTAGTAGCACGGGATGGAGCATCTTGAATATAGAGGAGATATCATGTGTGATCCCACATAGGAACTATTGTATCATGAGAATTGGAAGCACGGACCTTTCATGCACACCACTCACTCCTGCTTCGGTGGGAGATGGAAGTCCGATTAGTCTAGAATATGTCATTACTACCCAAGAGTTAGTTGATAGGGTGGAATGGTATCATGGTAGCATGTACCGTTCTATTCGACAGTACCACTTGTGGGGTCTGGTACTGCTCTTCCCATTCTCAGCACGTTTGGTAAGCCGACGGTTCTAGGGCTGGGAGGTAGGTTGACATTGTTCCAGGCTATGATGTCATTTAACATCTACCTAGATGATTGCAAGCATCAACGATTCCTATCTAGTGGTTACAGGTGTACGTGCTCTGCAGAGTTGTTTGAATCTATATATAGTCTACAACCTCAGTATGGCCACTCTGTGACCTAGCGTCTCCCGATTAGTGAGAGGAGTCCTTCTACCTTCCCCTAAGAGTTTACACTATGTCATGCTGGTCGCTTAGGCAAGGATGAGAGGGAGTTATCCTTGCCACCCCATGTGTGAGCATGTTGGGTTATGAGAGCTGGATGAGAGATGGTTTGAGCTATGAGATTGAGGATGGGAATGCGAATGAGATAAAACCTGATGAACTATTATTATACAATATTGATTACTCTTGCATAGGAAAACTATAGCCATATATAGGCCTCTTTGATATACTCCCTATGCATGGACCTACCACAAAGCATAAGCAAAGCATAGGGTGGGAGCCAGTGGCCAGTACAATTCTATTGATACTTTGGAATCAGGTTTGGATAACGGCTTCACCGATGCCCCTAGAGGACAAAAGGA
Organism: Bothriochloa decipiens; assembly: GCA_023333625.1. NCBI lineage: Eukaryota > Viridiplantae > Streptophyta > Magnoliopsida > Poales > Poaceae > Bothriochloa > Bothriochloa decipiens. Next base: position 24,795,235 of record CM041645.1, read on the forward strand.
TTAGATGGTCTCATGCCTACGCTCAAGATGGTGCAAGATGTTGCTTCCATGATATCCCTTCTACTTCCGTAGCTGTTCTAGATGTTAGACACTCTGATGATTCTGCCATGTGGCGATGTAATAATTATGTAAACCCCTCTATTGTACTTTCTCCAGATGCTATCAGGCTCTGTTCGTTTCCTTTCTCCCTTGTGGGAAAAGTGAAATAGTGGTTCTACAAGGATAAGGAAGCTGTTGTTACTTGGAGCAAATGCTCCATGGCATTCCTCGCCAAATTCTTCCCCATGGGCAAAACCAATGTCGTGAGGGGAAGAATTGCCAATTTCTAGTTGTCGGCGTTCGGAACCCGGGGGCGTCCTAAGCCAACGAGTAATCGTGTGCGTGTGTAACCCGTCCGGATGGGTGATGCAAGAAGAACACAGCGATTTATCCTGGTTCGGGCAAAGAAGGGCCCTACGTCCAGCGGGGGGGAGAAGATTTGTATTATCTTGCACCTAAGTGCTTGTACAGGGGCGAATACAAGCAAAAAAGAGAGAATTCGAGGGGGGTCGAATACAGAGCGAAGGAGTTATTCAGAGTCTAGGAGTCTGCGTAGGCGTATTTTTGGTTGTCGTGAGATCGTTGTCTCGTGTCGTTCTCTTCTGAGTTCGTTCTGGCGCCCCCTTTGAGTTCGGCCTGGCGCCTCCTTTTATAGATGAAGGAGGGGCACAGGTGTACACGTATTTCGAGCTCTCATGACGCTGATGACGTACGACGTTGAGGCCGATCATGTCGATGCTGCTGTAGTGATGTACGTCGGTATGGGAAGCCCTGCTGCCGTCGCATCGGGAGTTGTTGGAGTTCAGCTCGAGGGTTCGCTCGATGAGGCCGAGGGGCGACGGTCGAGGGTCCTGGCCAGAGCCGAGGGGGTCGTGCCGAGGTGGTCGAGCTTCGCTGGATAAGATCGAATCCCGGAAAACACGGTAAACAGGTTAGTTTGTATGCCTCGAGGTGGTGCGGGTCGTGGCACAGTGCTCGGTATGGCGCAACAGCGTAATATGACTTGCGGGATTCCGGGGCATGGGCAGTAAAAGTAGATTTGACCGCGACGCCTGCGACTGTTACCGTAACTGTGGCCATGCGGTTAGGCAGGGGTAGATAGATCGCATTAAATGCGCGTGGATTCGTACAGGGGAGTTGGTGGCCGAGGGGTGCTCTGTCCCCGAGGGCCGACCATTCGCCCAGGCGAAGTTCCGTCCTCGAGGGGGGCTCGTTTGCTGGGCGAAGTTACGTCCTCGAGGGCCGGCTCGTTCGCTGGACGAAGTTCCGTCCTCGAGGGGTAGCTCGTTTGCTGGGCGAAGTTACGTCCTCGAGGGCCGGCTCGTTCGCTGGACGTAGTTCCGTCCTCGAGGGGGGTCGTTCGCTGGACGAAGTTCCGTCCTCGAGGGGTAGCTCGAATCGTACCCTCGCGCATACAGTACTAGTCCGTTCGGTAGCCTCTCGAGCGGGCTTCGGCTTTGTACGCTCGCGCGGGAGGTCACAGGAGGGGTCGAGTGCCAGTTTTGCGGGGTTTAATTCGGTAAACCCGAGGCTTTGGGGTACCCATTTCCTTGGTAACGACACTAGTAGAACTCAATGGAACCCATTCCGGAGGCATGGGAGAGGCTATAAGAGTACATACAAGCATGCCCCACCATGGTATGGAGAATTGGCTGGTGCTCTAGAACTTCTACAATGGGTTAGCACCCATGTCGAAGGGGCACCTCGACGCCGCTACTGGTGGCGCCTTTCTATCACTAACTGTTGTGAGTGCTACGATGCTAATCAACAAAATGGTTGAAAACCAAGCTTGGGGGAGGAACAAAATCCCGCTAAAGCACAAAAAGGCATGCACACCATGAAGGAGACGGATATGCTTGCCGCAAAAATAGATCTACTCCTCAAGAAGTTTGACAAACGTGCCCCTAAAGACACATCCAGCACTGTCAATGCCATGGACTCTCGCATGACGTGCGAGGTCTATGGTAATGTTCACAACTCAGGGAATGATTGCCCCCAAACCCATGAAGACGCCGCATGTATCAACAACGGGTTTCGCCAACAGCAAGGAGATAATAGTGGCTGGAATAACCAATGTTGTCCACCATTCCAAGGAAATTTGAACTATCACTCCAATTACAATTTGAATCAACCTTCGCTAAAGGATCTGGTTTTAGGCCAAGCTAAGATCAACAAAAACCTTACCAAAAAGATGCTTAACAATGATAAAAATTTGGAAAGTTTAAGTAAAAAAGAACAAGCTGAGCTTTAACAAGATGATAGAAACCCAGTTAGCTCAGATAGCTATTGTTGTTCTTGTTAATCCTAATGCTCAACCTGCAAATGTTGTTGAAAATATAAACTTGGTGACCATGATGGGTGGTAAGTCCACTCGTGATCCACCAAACCCTAACCATGCAGCAGGAAAGCAAAGAGCACAACAGAAAGAACAAACTTCATCTTTGACAACAGTACAAGAAAATGCATAAGAAAGAACAAGGAAGCAAGCTGTGGATGAATAGTTTGCACGCTTTGTTGAGATGGTAGAAAAAGTACATGTAAGCATCCCACTCATGGACATCCTGCACATACCTTCCTACGCGAAGTACATCAAAGATATCATCAACAAGAAGCACCCTCTGCCATCCACAGAAGTGGTGAAGCTGAAGGAAGAGTGTAGCGCAGCTATACTCAACTGTCGGCCTGAGAAGAAGAAAGATCCAGGGTGTCCAACCATCACATGCTCAATTGGAATTCAACAGTTCGACCACGCCCTGTGTGATCTTGGGGCCAGTGTTAGTGTCATGCCTAAGATGGTCTTCGACAAGCTAAACTAACACAGTTAGCACCCACGACCATGACACTCCAACTGGCCGACTCCTCCATCCGCTACCCAGCAGGGATCACTGAAGATAACACTATCAAAAATAGAGGATGGAACTCACCAAGGAGACACCACTCATCCTTGGGCACTGCAGGAGCACAGACTGATGTTAGAGCAGGAGAAATCCGTTTCAACTTCAATGGAAAGGAAGAGAAATTTGAGTTCAAGCCCCGCAGGCAAGAAGAATGCAACACGATTCGCATCAAGTATGGTTTGAACACTCAAGGCATCACTGAAGTGGAAATACAACCACAAGGCATGAGTTTCACTCCCAGGTCCACAAAAGAAACAAAACAAAAGCCGGAGTAAAGAAAAAGGTAGCTCCTAGGAAAACCAAGGAGCAAAAGAAAAATGTAGCTCCCACACAAAAGAAAGAGGGAAAGAACCCTCTGCCCTGGAACAAGAAGCAGAATGAGGCTCCTTCCCAGAAGAAGAAGGAGCAGAAGGATAAAATCGTCCCTTAGAACAAGGGGGTAAAGAAGGAGGAGATCCCTGTACCATCAAAGAAAACGGTGCAGCAGAACCAAAAATAATCTACACCACAACTTGTTGCACCTCTAAAGACCAACAAGATGGTATGGAGGCCCAAACAGGTGCAACCATCTACCACTCCCAAGACAGATGTGCCGTCATCAAGCACACAATGAAAAGGGAGAAAGTCCTGCTCAACAGACGTTAAAAGGTGAGCCCTGATCGACAGGTAAACCGCTAAGTTATCTTTTAAATAATTCTTTCTATATAAAAATATTTATATACATACCATTAAAATAAAGTAATTAATAATAATAAAAGTATTTTCTTAAAAAGAAATAAAACTTACCATTCCGTCATCTAGGTCTATCATGTCAGCTTGTTTATGCTAAATGCATGCTATTTTGAAATATGATGTTTAGCTCATCATACTTTCATAAGTTAACAAAACGCAAGCTTGGTGCTTGAGTTTTTAGTTTACCTTGGTCAATCCAATTGACCATTGAAACAAAAGTGCCAGTGTAGACTTGGTATATTTCTATGGACTAACCTTTGTAGAACAAAAATTTGAACATCACAAAGGAAGTCTTATCGATGATCATGACATATGGTAAGCCAAAATAAGAAATAAGGACCCCAGCAATGAGCTAGCTTGGGGTAGAGACCCCGTAAAGGTATGTGCATTGCATATTTAATTCCAAGCAATTTATTTTCTTTTTAGCATGTTTAATTTTTAGCAATCATGATTCAGAAAAACTAAAAATGCTAAAAAGTCTAAATATATTTATTCCATTCTATATATATAGATGTTGTATAAATATCTAGTTCAACCCTTGTTGAGATGATGAATAGTTGTTCTATTTTATATTTCTCTTGTACCTGCTGTATAATCGAGCTTTCTCCAAAGTTTGGGTTTATCAACTAAAAATGTCTCATCCTAAAAACTTGAACTAGTGGGTTGCACATGCTTGATCTTGTCTAGGTTATTGCCTGATATGATATAGTGACATGCGCTGCGCTATGACTTTGTTCTAAGTGAGACTTGACATCCAGAGTTTTATTTCAAAAATCTTCAAAACAAAAGTTCCTCAATGATTATTAAGTACCTACCAAGGCCATATGACATGTTTCAATTCTGCAAACCCTTAGTCTTATGCTCCTTGTGGGGCATTGAGTCTAGTCAAATTATTGTGACCTTAGTGAGATTATGGTCATATGCCCATGATTGAGATTCACATGCACCCACCAAATAAAGCCAGCTCTCATACTGAGAGTTGCGCACAACATGCATTTTTCCATCCACCAAAAATATATGTCAACTCTTACACTGAGAGTTGCACACCATTTCCACCAAATAAAAATGCCGACTCTTACCCTGAGAGCTGCGCATTCCTTATCAAGAAAAATTACTCCTCGCAATCCATCATGACATCTCTCCATTCAAAAATTCTTCATATGCCAAATAAACGATATGGGCTATGCTAAAAAAACCCATGCCAAGGGGCATGAGAGATCAATAAACAACGGGAAAGAAAATCCAAATTCCCTATTCAAAACAAAGAGTGTTTATAGCCCGTATTCCTCCAAAGATATCATCCATCCAATAAAGAGAGTCATGATGCATGGAGTACCAAAAATATTTAGAGTTAGGATCCACCTTCATACTCCATACACTTGAACATCTCAATCAAAGTGTATGACTTAGCAACATATGTGATACAAGTATGCCCACTTTCATACTGCCTAGAACTTCACTCAAAAGCTTTAGCAGTAGGATATGAAAGAAAGGCAACATTACAATGCCTTTGGTGAGGTAAGCATACACATTGAGTGATCAAGAGAATCATTTGAGGAACTTGGCTTTCTATGCAAAAACTTTAAAAATCTCCGGAAAGATAGTTGATCTTGGGATGAATGATATGCAATGCCCATGAATCTATTCTATCTTGCAATCGCCCAGGACTTGAGATTGCTAATAAGCCCCATTTTGTTTCAAGACAATAACAGGGTGGACAGTATGCTGATATATTCAAACTAAGGTAGAAAACTTTGTTATAAATCTTGTACACTTGAAATATAATTGGCATAGAAGCAACTCCTAATCAACAACCAAAGCCTAGCTTTGCTCGGGGACGAGCAAAGGAAGCTTGGGGGATCTTGTTGGCGGTCCTTAATGATGAATTTATACCACCAATATAGAACCAAAAATGGAAGAATTATATATTTTTACACACACATACCTTTACTACTAATGGAATTCCACTTATATTGGAAGATTTGTCACTATGCAGGAAATACACCAAGTATAGGGAAAATTTATAATAAAAAGGCGCTTCCAGAAGACGTATTTGCCAACCCAAGGGAAGTCAGCCCAACCAAAGCATGCTCGGGCCAAACCAACAACGAAACATCAGTCTAGGCCCAAGCCAGAAGCCACCGACCGAGGATGGGTGCGAACCGACCCACGGGTAGGCTGGCCGGCGCACCTAGGCTGGCCGCTGCACCATTGAGGCGGTTTAGGCCTGGCCACCTTGTGTCAGCACATTCAATGCAGGAGAGGGCGGTACGCTGCTCGGTTTCCTAATCCTACCCCCGAACCACCTTCCACCTGCTACAAAAGGAGAGGAGGAGCACCCCCCACAACACACACTCATTTGGAGCACTACCTCACTCTCTACACTTGTTCTTTAGGCTTAGCTACTTAGAATATTTTGGAGCAAGGTTGAGCTACTTGGAGGGCTTGTCTCCTAGGAAGAAGTGCTACTCTCTTGATAATAAACTACGAAGAGTTCTTCCTTATTCAAGTTCCCTATTCTTATTTACATTCTTGTATATGAACTAGATATAGTCTTTGAAACATCCTCAATTTTCCACGAAGGGAAAATACATAGAATGGCAAATAATATAATAGTTCAAAGCTCAAACCATCACATTATCTAGCAATAGTTGATACAGAAATCCATACATTGAATAAAAGAGTACATTTAGAAGGGATTACATAAATAATACACCATCACACTGGAGGAAATCATCAGAGTAGTAGCATCTGGAACAGCTGTAAAAGGCAGAAGCAACAACAAATCTCTAAAAGAAGCCTAAGCATAGGTACGAGACGTCTACTCCTCATCGGTAAAGTCATAGTCGGGTTCACCTGCCAAATAATTTTCAGTACGGTTTGTACTGGCCACTCGTCTCACCCTATGCTTTTCTTTTGCTATGTAGTATTTTGGTGGATGTAAGGGAAATAATCAAAGAGTCCTATTATTTGGCTATGGTTTCCTATGCAAGTAGTATCCATAATCAAATAATAGTAATTCATCAAGTTTTAACCCATTCTCATCCATCATCATTCCCATCCCACCACCACACGCGTCTCACCCTCTCGCACTCAGTCGACAGGTCCAACTCCCTCTCGGAGCCTGTCTCAGTGGCTCACAGTCAGAAAGGGTAACACCAGGGGGAAGAATAGAAGGACTCACCTCGCTACTCCCAAAAAGCGTAGGTCGAGGAAAAAGGCCATTCCGAGGCCGCGGACTATATATATATTCAAAACTCTGCAGAGCGTGTACTCCCATAACCACAAGATCACCATCATCGGCGGTGCCCCGCCTAAGCTGATTCCGGCTGCTTTCTAACCGGTGTGATGCCACCCTACTACTCAGTACTGGGACATCCTAGATAGGTACCATCGGCACACTGAGACTATGAGACATAGTACCGGGACCCCGAGGTCACTATGTTGTCTAAGGAGGGTGTGGGTCCCAATGCCTGTACCTCTCAACACTATCTGCTAACAACGTAGTAGTAGTGGCACTGTCCTAGCTAGTCAGACATCCGTCCTCCACCCATACAGGGGCGAGCGGTGAGCATGTAGGTCCTAAGGTTCTAGTCCTCAAGAGGTATCAGGTCCTAGGGGGACCAGACAGGATTATCTTCTCATAGGGAGTACAACAGCCCGTGCTACAACAGCACCTCCTACCCGGGGCCTCGCTCCACGAAGGCTCTCACCCCTGGGATCACCATATACCTCAAAATGTGCCCGCCATAAGAACCTCATACGAGAACTCCTAGAACACATCCCCCGGCAAGACTCGCCCACAAGGCTCGTCGTAGAATCCTATCCGATTGACTCAACCCTCACCACACACCCAAGACACACGCAGCACACTCCTCGAGTAAAGTGGCACCATGTGCCTTAACCATATAACCTTACTCTCCACCACGCATCACATCACACAGATATAAGCGTAGTAGAAATAAAGCATCATTAGTAAATAAGCATGCGCCTAGCCTATCAGCGGGTGTGCAGGAGTAAGGTTGCAACAAGGTAATGGCCCATCAAGCATATCTACCATGCAACCTATCATTAGGTGATATTCATAAATAAAGCACTAGCAAACTAGATATTATGCCATGCATAATAGGATCTATGAGGTTGGGTGGGGTGTGGCACCTACGAAGTCATCACCGAGCTCCTCCTCGTACTCGTAGTCGTCCTCCTCAAACTGCTCCTCCTCTGAAACGAGATGTAAATAGCCGTGTTAGTGACCCCTATAGAGTATCACAAAGAATCAATAAAATCCAATAACTCCAAAAACAATCATACATAAGCCTATAACGTAGAGCTCATTTTTATGAAAATTTGGACACTTGTTTCATATTTTTTGAAGTTCGTATGAATTAGTTATGAATTTTTGAAGTTTAATCTATTTTCTAAAAAAGGAAAAGGGTGGATTAACCAGAGGCTGACACGTGATGGCTTCTGATTGGATCATGTGGCACTGCGAGTCCAGCAAGGGTGGCACAGCGATGACATCATGCTGACATCAGCATGGGTCCGGCGTCTTAGTCACTAACAGGTGGGGCCCAATGTTCTGGTCGCTGTCATGTAGGACCAAGGTCAACGGTCATTGTTGACCGATCAACGGTCAATGCCGACCGGGCCCTGACTGGGCCTCGGAGGGCCTAGGTAGGGCCAGATCTGGGCAGAGTGGGGTCGGCCTGGCCCGGACATGTGTCGGCTCATGGTTCAACCACGTGGGCCTTTTGGGCTCTTACTAGGCTGGTCTACGGCCTTTGGCTCCTTGAGCCAGGTCCATGGTGGACTAGAGACTGGTGGCCTACGTGGCCCTTGCCTATTGTTCCAGCGTGGAAGCTTGTGGACTCGGTCCACACGGGAGGGGGAACTTTACCCTTCCCCTTTGCGTGTCATGGCTGGCCCGACGGCCATCACTGGCGGTGAGCAGGTGAGCGGCAGCTGCAGCTAGTGCGAGCTAAGTAGGGCAGTGGCTAAGGCATCATAGCAGTGAGGCGAAGGCGACTGCGGGGTCTGAGCGGGCTCACAGGGCACGGCCTCGTCGGTGCACGCATGGCAACGGTGCCTGGGGCATGGCCGCAACTGCGAGGGGCAGTGATGCGCGGGAGGCATCATGGGTCTAAGCGTTAGGCCCACGCAGCCAAGGCAAGCATGACCAAAGCATCAATTTGGGAAAAACGGGACTCCTAGTAGGCGGTCAATGGTGGCGGCCGACGGACGGCGTTGGTGGCGGCGGAGCTCTGACGAGCATCAATTGGCGCCATCTTCTTCCTTCCCTTCCAATTCGAGCAACTCAGAGCTCAAAGAGCTACCTACCGCAGCTACCGGAGGCTCAGCGGGCGCGCGTGACGTTGGACGCCATGGCGGCGCTCCGACGGCCGGGAGTCATGGCGGCCAGGGCTGAAAAAGGGCATGGCCCCACTGTGGCCATTGCCAAGCTCCAAGGAGTTGCCTAGAGGCATTCTACACTATGGCGGACTCTAGGGTGGGGTTAATGAGGCAAGAGGAGGTCGTACAGGTGGGAATGCAGAGGATGAGCTGGTCGGCGGCCATGGTGGTGGAGCATGGGTGAGCTCACCTGCACGGTCAACGGTGCTGGTGGCTCAGGTGGTGAAGTGGCGGGCTCGATGAAGGCGTAGCAGAGCAGTAGCGTTGGTGGAGTCGTGCGGGGCCGCCTGGGTTTCTCCGGCGCGTAGCACGATAGCGGACGACGACAGTGCTTTGGTTTCAACCTCCACTCCTCCCCAGCTCCTTCCTCTTTCCTCCTCTCCTCTTCTTCGTAGCAATGGGCATGACACGGTCGGGCGAGTGAGGCGGCTGGCGTAGGGGTAAACCCTAACAGATTGGTGCCCCTCCTTTTATCCAACGGCGGCGAGCGGCAGACGGCGGGGATGCCTGATACCCATCGGGCCGCTAGGACTGTGCTGAGCTAGGGTTAGGGCTTCAAGGGTGCATGGCTTGGGCAGGCGGTGATGGACGGCATCGCGGCGGTCATGGGCGCAGGACGAACGGCGCGGGGCGCCATTGCCAAAAAGGTGCGGCGGACGGGATGTCTGATGCACAGAAGTGGGAAAAGGGAGGGCATGACAGGTGGGGTCTGTGTGGCAGTGGCAGTAGGGCGCCTTGCAGCGCTGGCGCCTCTTGCTGGGCTGGCTCACCCACATGGGCTGCATTGCAAGCAGGCAGGCTAGGCGGACGCCTGGGAAAGCAGCGCGCGGGGTGACTTGCTGGGCCGCCTGGCTATTTGGGCCAGCAGGCCGCGGTGGCGGATGGCGGGCAGGCGCGGGGCAGCAGCAGGCAGCTTGGGTCATTGCTAAGCCGCGGGAGCAGGCACGCACGCTGTGAGGCCAGTAGGCCAAACTGGGCCGCGCGGTTGGCTGGGCTGCTTTGCCTATTTCTTTTTTTCCTCCTTTACTAATTACTTTTCTATTTCTTTTCTCAAGCCTCCCACTATGCCATGTTCTAGTTAGTGCTAAACCAAGTTAGTGATCATGACACTTGTGTCATGATAGGTCTACTAGGGTCTCGTGGTAAAGATGTTAGCCATGTCAAGGTTAATAGCAAATATATATACACAAGTGTTAAAAGATTATTTGATTTTACTAGACATTACATAAAATCAAATAAGAGGCAAATCATGCTCTTGTAAATTAAATGCAAATGCTTACTAACATTAGGTGCTACTTGTGCATCAACTAGGTAGTTTCCTACATGACACTCACCAACAATGGGATACTTTTAGAAAAAAAATTTGTTGGTTGTGATTTTTGGTGTTTGGGATTTTTAGGGTTGTTACAGTCTTGAGCATGATATATTCTATGATTATGAACTAGACTATAGTCCATATGAGAGTAGTTCATCATGCTCATACATTTTCTTTATTGTTCATATGATTTACAAACTTAGAGAAGATGATAGGAATAGAGTAACGGTTTGGTGTTCCTTCAGCTTTACTTATTTCATAGCTCGTCCATCCGTAGGGTGGGAGTCCTGGGGGGATATAAGTAGTTCCTTAGTATGCGAATGTGGTGTCCGAATGAGAGGGAGCCTTTGGATATGACAGCATGCCACGGTTGAGGGGTAGGCGGCAGGTGGTGACCTATCCATCCTTCGCAATCCCCCACATTCGTATGTTGTGTAGGAGTTCGTAAATGTCCCCATCGGCTGACAGATCAGCTACCGGGATCTCCCTGTTATTCCTGACCTTGACTTGTATCTTAACTTGTTTATCATGTGACACTAACTTATTCTATGCAAGTGCATAAGATATACCTGCTCCGCTTAGGTTATTCTTTTATTCTTTATTTTACCTTTATCCTTGAGGTTGCTCTATGTGTGTCCACTATCTACAAACCATATTGTTTAACCCCTACATAGCTATAAGCCATATTTTGATGATATGATGTTATACTATATCTATGCTATAGGTATTTGTACCCCTGCCTTCTTATGGGAAAATATAAATAACGATACCCTGAACTATTTCTGGGTGAAATGCTACAATTATAGATCGCGAATATGATCTCTAAAAGGTTATGATCTATCACCTTAGCTCATCTTACATTGTTGCTAGAGTACAATTCTAGTAGCATTGTTAAGAAATGCCAACAAGTATTTCAGGTGCCGTTACCGGGACGGACTTTTAGTCTATCTTTTGTAATGACGTTAAGAAACATCAACACCGAGGCACCACGACTATAAAGACGACTACTACTCTAGCATTGGCCAGGAACTTCCATCTTTATCAGGAGTCCTCTATAGAGCACCAGTCCAACAGATGAGCGACGATCCCACAAACAGGTAGCTTTATGAAAGTAACTCACTTAATGAATCAAAAACCAAAGTGGAGCACGAACTTCTTACTTTAAATAGCAAGATGATCATAGAAGTTCAAGTTGGAGCGTGAGCCGACAAGTCCGACACTTCATCCACCTGAGAGTAGAAATGCTTCGACCCCACTTCTACTTCTCCAACTCTTCCCTCTCTCTCACAAACCCTAATCTAGTCATGCTCTCTTGATGGAGGGAGAGAGTGCCCCTTTTGAGAGCTCCATAGGATGGTTCAGGCTTGGTCACATATGGAAGCAGGTGAAAACCATCCTTTGGATACCGCCATACGAACCACCTATGGATGATGGGCCTGGGAGACCCCACCAGGGGCGTGGCCGACCCTGGGGACGGTCGGTCCCCTAGTGGGTCCAACTGGCCACCGCCTTCAGGTGGTTGGTTTGTTGTTGGGCCTAGACCTCCTCTACAGTCACGGTTGGGTCTAGTTTGATGTTGAGGTGGGCTTTTGCTTTTGTGTTTGATTGTGCCTTTTCTAAATGTGTTTCTTAGTGTGCGCTTTCTTGTAGATTTTTGTTTAATTCCACGTGTCAGACCTGCAAGTCACATATACAACAAAACTCATGGAAAGGTTAGATAAAAGCCCTACCTACTATTTATTTTAGTATTAAAATGATGATAGAAAATAGTCATTAAGGACCGCCAACAACTCCCCCACACTTGGTCCTTTGCTCGTCCTCGAGTAAAGTGCTAAGGACCAAATAGGTTCATCTACTTTATTCAAAAAGATTTGCATACAGGTTATTCCAAGCTTCACCTAGATTTATGAACTTCAAAAGTGTCTACCAAGTCATCATGGGTAATTGAAAAATGGAATAGCCTCGATTTAAATCTCTTACTTTGTCCCTGCGTAGAAACTTGGGTTTTTGCAAGATTTTGGAAACATAAAGATAGCTTTTGTTCCTTGAATGATTCTCTCAAATTGCTCATATTTGTAAGTGGTTCCTCACCACAGCATGAAGAGGTAATGCCTTGACTTGATCACCCTACCACTAAAAAGGCTTATCTGGAGTTTTAGGTAGGAGAAAAATGATAAGGTGCACTTACCATGCATATATTGTTAAGTCAAACCCTAGACCACACCGGAGGGAGTGCGTCATACTCCTAGATCAGAATGTGCATGTGTGTGGAAATATGAAGATGGTGTGAACCTTTTTCTAAATCTTTTTCGTACTCCATGCATCATGATTCGCTTTTACTGGAAGGAATGAAACTTTTGGAGAGACATGGGCTATAAGATCATCATTTTTTTGAATGGGTATTTGGAATTTTTCTTTCCTGTTTATTTTCTCATGCCCCTTAGCATAGTTTTTTTAGCATAGCCCCATATCATTCATGGGCTTATTGAATGAGGAGATATCATGATGGCAGATGTATGGAGTAAAACTTTGCATAAGGAATGCATGGTTTTCAAGATAAGAATCACCATTTTTATTTGGTGGAAAAAGGTGCACAACTCTCAGGGTAATAGTTGGCATATTTTTTGTGGATGGATGAGTGCATGTTTTTGCGCAACTCTCAGGGTGAGAATTAGCTTTATTTGGTGGGTGCATGTGAGTTATGATCTTGGGAGCATGAAACATCTCTCAATAGGGGGTCACAAAATTTGACCAAACTCAACACAAAGTAAGCGGCTTATGTGGAAGGTTTTGTCATGAATAATCACATATGGCCTTGGTAGGTATTTGCTAAACATTCAAGGAACATGCTATTGAATTTTTGTTTTTGTAAAAAAAATCCCATGTACTTTGTAAGAAACGAGCAAGCATCGTGTCATCCTACTATATCTCATCCGTCAATCACTTAGATAAAATGGGGTCCCTAAATAGTGTTCATAAATCTTTTAGGGATATTAGCAAGGAATAAAAAGTATGCAAACATTTTGAATGTAGGAAGACATGTTTGATGGAGTATGAAGGGGAGAACATTTTAAACTTTTTCTTTTTATTGAAAGCTTTAAAATGAGAAGGGGAAATTTTGCACAAATCGAATTTTGATTTTGTTTTTGTGCAGTTGAGTTGGAGAGTCCAGCCCCACACTTGTTTTCTTCCCTATCTTGATTAGTCACAAAATATATGGAGAAAACAAGTGCACAATATATAAAATAAAACTTTATACCATTGATAATTCAAATAGGCACATTAAATTGTAAGGAAAATAATTGAAAATAAAATATCATAAAAGGGAAAATGTGTGCCTAATTATTCGTACAGCGGGAGAGTTCTAAAGATGCTCTAGAGAATGTGCTCAACTCCCGCTGCTTTAGCGATCCTACGTAGCTGATCTCCATAGCCGCGATGCATCTCATCTAACTCATCTCTAAGCCCTTTCATGCTAAGATGAGCCTCAGCTATGTGGTTCTGCGTCTTCTCAACATTCAGGCGCTTGCTCTTATTACTAGCGCTAAGTGAGGCAATGGTCGGCCCCTTAGGAGGCTTCTAATCCTCGCTGTCGCTAAAGAAACCCTTAGGCTGCCCTCTAATAACTTTCCTCACTCTCCTAACTCTGAGTAGGGCACCTGAGTTTGCAGACTCTTTGGCAGATGGTGCGGGTTTGTTAGCCGGCTTTCCACCCTTGCGCATAAGACCCTTACCATACCCTCCATCCGGCTTGCGCATCCCTACTATGGTGTATGAATGACTAGCGGGAGGCGAGAGAGATGGTACACTAGAGGAGGGGGCATCACAGCAGCATGTTTGCTAAGCCCACTACCATTAGGGGCCTCTTGAGGCCTAGAGCATCAGTGGTAGGACAGGTAGCAGCATCCTTCTTCTCGGCGCCACCTTTGGGCGCACATGAGCGTGCCGTTGACTTGAAGCTTGAGACGTTGCTGAAGTCATGGCTTGGAGGTGGTAGAATGGCAAGTGGCTTCTCCACCACAGCATGAGCTTCATCCCTCACAAAGGAACTCTCTTGGTAGGGAGCTATGTCTAGGTTGGCTATGGCGCCAGGAGCATTGATCAGTGAGAGAGCACAGCTAGACATGGTCAGCGCTTGGAGATGGGAGAGCTAGCAAATTTTGTAAAAGGGAGAAGAGAGAATGGTTGGTGTGAGGAGAGGAGAGGCCTATGGGGGATTATATAGGTTCTACTATGGTCTCTATCAAGGAAACAAATGGATCGCAACCATGGATGTGATGCTAGAGGGATCAGAGGGAGACCCGAAAAGATCAGAGGCAATCGGGGCTAGCCAGGGGGCGATCAACCCTGGGGGCGGTCGGTCCCTGGACCCACCTTCCAGCCTCAGTTTTTGGCCAGGTGTCTAGCTGACTATGCAGAACACTATCCTCATTATGATCATGTCGGATGTGTAGTGTATCAGTGTGATAGTGTGTGTGATAGAGTGTAGGATATGAGTGATTCTCATGAAAATATGCTAAAGATCACACTATCATGCATTTATGAGAATATATTCCTATGATCAAAAAGATTCAAATACATGAAAGGAAAGAACAAAGGGGCATTTTAGACATCTCATAAGTGTAACACTAACACTATGAAAGCATTTATTTTTTTCTTTTTATAAGAGTAATAAAATTATTTGATACAACATAAATACATAAAATATTTTTATAAGTTTTTAGTAAACTCCTTCAAAGAAACTATATTTATTTCGTTAACGTACTTTTGCTTGGGTTCAATAAATACCTTGAGATGTTGACCATTGACCTTGTAGATGTTGTCATCGTCGTCTTCAATCGTGATTGCTCGATGCGATGATACGTCAATGATGGTGTGTGGTCCGTCCCATTTGCTTCTAAGCTTTCCTTTTCTGAACATTTTGACTTTTGAGTTGAAGTGCTGAACCTTGTCACCTGATTTGAATCCTTTGGGATGGATTCATCAATCATGCCATCTCTTTGTTCTTTCTTTGTAGAGCTTGGCACTTTGGTAGGCTTTCCCTCGCCATTTGTTGGGTGGTGAAATCACACACATATAAGCAAGATGAACACAATATGCTGGTCACGAGTCAATTTAGTTTTTTCCAAAAACTAAACACCCCAAGGGGTATTTATAGACCCCCTGGCTTCGCCAATCAAGGAATTTTACAAAATTAGTCATGGCACCTCCTATACATTTAGCTAGAAAGCACATCGGCGAAGTGGTGAAACACACTTCGCCCCTTTCCTTTTGTCTCCTTAAGCAACTTTGGATTTGATCATGATTTCTTGACTTAGCTGACAACCTCATAGATTCTCTGTGCGAAGCCGCTACGTCAACTTCGCTGGTTATCAGGAGTTTAGCAAAGTCATCTTCGCCAGATAACCTGAAACATGTGAAAACATATATGCGAAGTTTGAAATGGTCACAGCAAAGCGTCCATGTCATCTTGGCCAAATATTGAGTTGTCTCAAATATTTATAATGAAGAGTTTGACTCCAAAGTTTGTGATGGAAGTTTGTATGTCAAAGTTATTCCCCAACAGCAGCCCCTCGTGGGCGAAGGCCTACTCCAAATGTCTGAATCCCACGAAGTTTATATGAAACTTTGCTTAACAAACGCTGTCCAAACTTTGGAGTTGGCCTGTTTGAATTTTGAATGCAATGGCTAGTTTTGACCGGTTGACCGGACTTTGCCTATAAATAGCGAGGCCCCCCTCCTGGGGCTGTTGTTTTCAGTAGAAGGGAAACTCTGCCAAAATTTTTCTTGAGCTAGAAAGTTTGAGATAGTTTTTCTTGACATCTGTTGCTTTTGTTCGTATTTTCTTGAGCTCTCAGGTGAAGTGTGTTTGACAATTTCGGCGAGGTTTGTGTCGTTTAACTTTTATGCTTTGTGACTTTTTGATTTTATAGAGGTCTTCGTGAGACTTACAAGATCAAGTTCAATCTCAAGAGAGCTCAAAGTTGATGATGATAGTTTGCCTGTGGATTATGACAAAGAAAATCTTAATGATGTTGACGCGTCTGTCAAAGATTTGATCAAGGATGAAGAGGGTTTTACCTTGACTTTTGGTAAAACCTTGTTTGAAAATAGTCATCTTGATGAAATGGTTCGCTTGAAGATTGTTGAGCATGTTCAAGTAAGGGTTCCTAATCCTGAGGAGTCCAATCCGAAGCCTTATCCTAATGAGTGCATTTTCTACTGGGAATTCTTTACTGCTGGTCTCCGTTTCCCTTGTCAAGACTTTGTCAAAGATGTGCTTAAGGCTTTCAATATTCAGATGCATCATTTGACACCAAATGTTGTAGTTAGGCTAGCGCAGTTTGTCTGGGCTGTGAGATCTCTAGAATGCAATGCTGATATTGCTTCTTTCTGTGAACTTTTTGAAATGCATACTTAGTTCAAGGAGTTTATGCTTGATGGTCGAGTGATCACTAAGTATTTTTCTTGTTCAAGTTTTAAAATGGCTCGTAATGCCGTTCAAGTTTCTCTGGCAACTAGGAACAAGTGGGGTACTAGAGATTGGTCAAGATATTGGTTTTATCAAAAAGTGCCCTTGGTTGAAGAGCGGGAACCTGTTATGAAGATGATGGTGAAGAAATATCCTATGGCTGCTAGGATGGAGGTTGAAAAGTTTAAACTAGCTCTGTCTCTCCCTACTTCCATGATATCGAAGACTGCTGTTAAGGCATACAAGTGCACAACTTCGTTATAGTGTGCTAGAGATCTTGTAGAAGAGTATGCTGCTGCTAGGATTTGGCCGTTGAAGAAAGGCTGGACTTTTCAATAGTTTTATGCTAAAAAAGTCCGAGGGGTGAACTATAAGTTCCCGGATAATGACTTTCGTCGTCCGAGGACTTTTGCTTGTGATGAAGATTTTGTGAAATATGTTGAAGGCTGAGCTGAAGATTTTCTTGGAAAATATGTGTTGAGTGAAAAGAACAATATTGATAAGATCCTTGGGGGTGACTATAAATGTTTGAATAGGGTTTTTGAGGTTGCACAGTTTGAATATGGCGAACGGCCTCCTCCTACTTATCGTCGTGAAAAGAAATAGGGTAAAAAGAAGGAGAAGGAATCTACTACTCTGGCTAAAGGAACTAAGTGAAAGGCTGGTCCTAGCAAGGCTGTTGCCAAGAAATTGAAGAAGAATCAATGTCCTTCTATCTTGCTTGATGCTAAAGAGCTTGACGCTGTGCTGGAGCGAAGCTTGGATATGGAGGGAAACTTGGTTGTTGGTTTGGGTGGTTCTGGAGAAGGAGATGTTGGTACTTCCAAAGTTGTTGGTGATGTTGGTGTTTCTGAGTCTCAATATGTTGAAGAAGAGGTGAGGAAAATTACTATGGTTTTTTCTTCCAGTGTTTTTACTCCGTCGTTGCTTACTCCGTTGAGTGATGTATTGCAGAATATGCAGGGTCAAAATTTGCCTGCCAAGGATTCTGCTGTGGTTGCTAATGTCAAAAGTTTGGTTTTCAAAAAAGAAACTTCTGAAAAGGAAACTTTTGTTGAGGGTTCTCGAAGAGCTATCGACCCTATTTCACCAAGACTTGATATTGAGGCTCCTGTCGTTGGGTCTCATGATGAGAATGTTGATGCTGGGAAGACTACTTCACTTGAAGACCCTGCAATAGCTTGGGTTGGCAAAGTTTGTGTCCCGAATGTGGCAAAAAAAGTTGGTGGCTCTAGAGTTTATTCTCTTAATCTTGAAGAGAGTGATGGCGAAGTTTTTGATGAGGAGACTACTGATGAACGGTTGATGCACTTGACGAGCTCCACTATTCATGTTGAATCTAGCAAAAAGGTTAACTGTAGCTTGGGGGAATGTGTTTCTACCGGTAAGTAATGTGTTTTTATGACTGACTTGTTTGGCTTACATTGTCTTATTTTGCTTAATCCTTAATTTTTGTCTCTTTGTAGAAACTATTTTTCCTCTTGCACCGTCTTCTCCTCAGAAGAGTGTTGATTTTAGTAAGATGGAAAATGTTCAACAAGATCCTTTGACTCCTATTGTCCCTGCTGGTGGTGAAGGAGAAAATTCTGATGCTCTAAAGCAGGGCTTAGAGTTTTGCCAAGAGAAAAGTTTAGGTCTTGATTATTTTAAGTTTATAGGTATTGGGGCTGATAAACTTCGAATGATGCCTCGCACTTCTGAGGTTCAGCTATCTAAGTGCATAGATGAGGCTTTCGTTGTCCCTGCTGCAGAGCTTGAAATATCGAAGAAGCCTTTGCTCGAAGTTGCTAACGCTGGCTTATCTATGATGTACAAAGGTTCTCTCTTGATGAGAGGTTTGCCAGCGGGGTTAGAGGAAAAAGAGAAAAAATTTTCCCTTTACGAGCGCGATTATGAGGTTGAGATCAAGAATCTAAAAAAGCAACTTGCGGGAAAGGAGAAAGAGAGAGTTGATGCCGTCGAAGCTCATAACAATTTGGAGACTAGGTTAATTAGTACTCTTTCTATTGTTAAGAAGAAGGAGGATGAGATGAAGAAGATTGTCGCAGAGAATGAAAAGTTGAAAGAAGGTATGCGACATATTGAGAAGAAATTGACAGAGCAGGACAAATCTTTCTTCGATAACTACAATCGTATTTGGGAACTCTGTTTTGATAGGTATGATAAGTTTTGAGCCAGGCTTGGGGAAAATGTTGGGATCTTAGTGATAGTGACAGTTTCTTTAGTTGGCTTTGCTGCCAATATGAAGATTTGTCCCAAGTCATGGAGACCACAATTGATATTGGGGTTTATTATTCTGCTCGTGCTTTGTTTCACTTGATGAGGCAAAGCCAGGATCCCTTGTTTGCACAACTTTGTGATGACCAGTACAAGTTTCCTTCTATGGATAACTTGACTAATGTGTCAAAAGCTACTCAAATGTTGTGTAACAAGTATCTTGAGCAGTATTCGGGGTCTGGTGGTCAAGCTCATTGTTTTGATAAAGCTAAGGATAAGTTGCAGAAGGTATATTTTGTATTTTTCTTATTTTGTGCTATTACAATTGTTTTAATCTGACTCTTCTTTTTGTTTAGCAAATTGCAAAAGAGGCAGAAGCTGCTCAGAAGGAGGCCGAGGAGATTGCGAAGAGGGAAGCCAGAGCTAAGGGTCATAGTGGTGGTGGATCGAGCAATGTTAGTGGCGGCCATCCTTAGGCTCTAGTTTTCCTTTCTTTTGTGAGATGAGGGAGTTTCAAGATACTTTTGTTTTTAAGTAATCATCTTTGTAAAGCACATGCTTGGAGGTTATTTGACTATTTTATCCATCCTACGCAGGTTCCTCATGCTGAGCCTATGCAGGATGTTGAAGATATTACTCTGCTGTTCATATGTAAAGATGACTTCATTTTTGAGGCTACCGAGTTCTATGATTTTCGTGCGAAGTATGATGGTTGTGATGTTGATGATTTTCTCACTCGTAAGTATTGCTTTTGTTGTTTTGAACTCGAATTTTTTGGAATTCTATCTTATAAAATTTTTATAGATATGAATAAACGATACCGTAGTATTAGGCCTCGCAACTATCGGGTGTTTGATTTCACGGATTTTGCTCAGGTAAAGTTTGAAGCACGCGTTTTTCTTTGTTTTATAGTTAAAAAGTGCTTGCTGACTCCGTTTCTTATAGTCATCGGGATCAAGTACTTCACCGGCGGATGTTTTCGAGGATCATTTGCGGCGTGAAGCAGACGAAATTATTAACGAGGTTAGTTCTCAAGATGACTAAATTTGTAAACACATTTTTGTAATTGGGTAGGTTGTATTGCAAGACATCTTGTTGTACTGCGAAGTTTGAATTTTATCGTCTTTCTTTTTTGTAGATCCTGCTTTTTGTTTGAGGTGAATGTCTGTGCCTCACTTAAGGACTGGTAATATTTTTGCTCTAACGAGACCAATTTGAAGTATTTAATAAATTTTGGAACGTCGTTCCTTCTTTTCGTTTGAAGTTCGAAAAATTTGCTTTAGCGAATTTTGAAACCCCGTCCCTTCCTTTTCGTGCGAAGTGGACACGTGTGCCCCGCTTAGAAGCTTGAAACACTTTCACCTTAATGAAAAAGGTCAAAAAAATTTGCCTTAGCAAATTTTGAAACGCCGTCCCTTCCTTTTAG